>JAOQGH010000023.1:67360857-67543744 GCA_025769975.1 Gallinago jamesoni
ACGAGGAGAGGAAATAAAACCCCACCAACTCCAAGAAAAGCCTTGAAATTTAGAAGCCCAAACTGTGGATGTTATGAGTCTGATGTTTTGAAAACTCCAGACTAAGGCTGAACATGTGAATGCAGAGTTTCCCACAAGCAGTGTCTTTGTGAACACACAGCCCTCCTCTGAACAGGCACGAAAAGGCTTGGAACACTGGGCTAGCTAGTGGCCACCAGCCTTGGAGTCAGCCCTTATTCCACCACTCAGTGAAGTGTAATGAAGGATGAGCTTCAGAGCAGGAGCACAGTGAACCTGGGGCATCATCACCCCGGGAAGAGACCACAGCTCTCACAGCTGGGATGCAGTAACTCTCACTGTGACCACCAGCCATCACACTGGCTCTTTCAAAATGGCCTCAACATGGCAATTTTTCTTTCTAAGATGACCTTTCTCTGCTTGTTGTGGTGCCATCTATAAAAGATAGCTACAAAGAGCACCAAAGTGAATGGCAAGAAGACTTAAAAGGGATTTTCTTACCGTTTTATGTTTGAAAGCAGCAACAAGGCAACAAATATCTCCGTTGGCCCATATTTTTCTCTCTCTCTCGTTCTCATCACAGATCTGTGCTGCTTGTCCAACCTCTCTTGCTCTTGCCATGTTTCCCATCCTCATCCAAGCAAGTCCCTACACAGGAAAGTGGAAACGCTCAGAATGGTTGCCAAACTGGCCCAGATATGCATGATAAACTCAGACCAGTGCATTCCCCAGTGTGAGCCCACCCTCCCTGCCATCTCCGAGCCCGTTGCAGCCTGGGACTGCTCTCTTTAGCCCACGGAGAGGCTCTTCAGGTGCCCTCACTTTCCTTCAAGAAAATTCACTATTCATGCACTGTGTTCCCTGTCCAATTACCTTTTGGCTGTGCTGCCGGCTTTATCCCCAAGCTCTACTTCATGCCATAAGCAGGGGGGACCCCTGAGCAACAGCCCTCAAGACTAGAGATGGGTTTCTGGTCTCCTGTCAGTTGGCAGTGCAGACATGGCTCTGGAGGCATTTTTAGGAATAATAACAGCAATAAAAAAAGATTTTTTCTGCAGCCTTCAAGCTTCATTTCTGCTCTGCGATTGTCCCTGAGTGCTCAGCAGAACTGTTTGGATGCCTGGACTACACAGCAAGAAAAAGAGGGCTTGGCTCACAATTTGTCTTGGATGAACATTTATCTTTATTGGTGATTTATCACCAGTCTGTATTTAATCACCAACAACATTTAGCCTAGCAATAGACACATCAGCTACATTATTAATGCTGTAAGGAATGCGTTTCCTCCATTAGCTCTTCTGTTTCTCTTGCAAAAACAATAAAAAAAAAGTGTTTAAAACCAGCCTTTGGTCCTAATTTATCTCTATAACAACAGCTGCAAACTCGTTTATCCTGACAGCAAACGGGGGTGCAGCTGGGCTAGCTGGCCAGGAAGATCTGCCCTGGGCTGCTCCCAAGCTCTGCTGGTGTCTGGCACTGGCCAGCCGGAGAGGGGAGATGCACAAATAAAGCTTCTTCATGGTGACACCAAGTCAGCACTTAAGAAAGGCTACCCTGTTACTGCTGGGAATTTCTGTTGGCTAGATACAGGAGCCATGAGAGGTTCACACATTTTGTCAAGCCTTAGGTTATCCTACAGCAGAGAACGATCACACCTCAGTTCTCTACTCTGCGGTAGCTTCTACAGATATTTGGCATCAACCACCCTCCATCCCAACCCCCACCCCACCACTTTTTGCCAGAATGTTCAGGGACCTCTATGGTTTAGCAGTACTGAAAAACTCAACGTTAGACTGCAGTTGGCTATTTATAACCCCACTCTTCTAAAGTGGGATGGGCAGGGAAGGCACTGAAAGGGGTCACTGCTTGTGCCTGGGAGGAGAGGAGCTGGGCATCCCACCTAGGGCTTGCGCAGCTCCTCCTGGTGACACCCGGATCCCTGCTGCCCTGTCCTGGCTGTCCTGCCCATCCCTGGGCTGAAGGGCAGAGCCCATGTCCCCATCAGTCCTGACCACACCACTGCTACTCTCTGGAAGGCACCATCCCCAGCTCTGGGAACACTGCCTTTTTTTTTTTGTTTGTTTCAGGGGAGAGTGGGGAGAAGGTAAGAGAAGCAGCTTGTCAGGAGTGTGTATAGCACTTACACATTTGTGTAGCGAGCACCACTCTTTCCTACTGAATTTTTGACCCCTCTGATGAGGTGCAGGATAAAGCGGCGTGGTGAAGGGCAGTAAGGTATTCCTCCTGCAGGGGCAAGCACAGTGCTCTGCTATCAGAAAAAAAAAATAAAAACAAATATTCAACATTTGTGCAGGATGACCCAAATTTCTTTTTTTAAATATGCACGAAGCTTTAATCTTTTTCTTTCCCCTGACATATCACTTAAATTCAGAGCAATAGCCTGACATAAACTTAGACCACTTCATTCAAGGTATTTATAAAAAATATTTCACACATTAAGGATGGCTGTCACTACAAAGAGTAACTCCAACATCACAGTAGAAGTTATTATGATACCATTGAAATTTATATATTATTTCACAATAATGTTTTTTCCATGCCAGGTCAGAAGACATTAAAGGAAAAAAAAAAGTAATATCAAACAGGAGTACAAACAACTTCACACTAAGCACCTAAGCCTTCATCTTGTAGGCTACTGACAAAGTATAATCTAGTTGTTCTTCACATCCATGATTAACATTTCTGTTTTCAGCCACTATTTGAACTGCCCTGGACGCAGGGAGGGGGTTTGTGGATGCCCACCTCCAGAGTTGAGTATGGAGAGGCAGCCACCCTGATCCTGGCTTCCCTTCCAGACCTGGCAAACCTTATCCCCTGGACCAAACTCACAGCTCCCCCCCGAGTGCATCTAGTCACTAGTTCACAAACTCACCCAGTGAACCAGAATAACGCTGGAGTCAAACCCACTTTAACTCCAAAGAAGCAAGAACCCAAGTTTTCCAAGTCCCAGGCAAGTGTCTTGGCATGTGTTTATAGGTTGTTACAAGGGAGAAGAAAACTGAGTAACATGCATAAAGCCAAGCAAGCTCTTGTCTCCTTGCTACAGAGCTACTCTGAAGACAGTTTAAGATTAATAAAGGTGCCCATTGTGAAGTCTTTAATCAGGCAACTGATTGGATCTAACTCTGTGCCTAGGACAAGGTTAGCAGAAGGCATTTGAGAAATCACAGCTTCAGATTAAGGTGGTTCATGGGCACTCTCTCTGTCTGTGACTAGTGGAGAGAATTATGCCCCTTACGTGAGGCTCTCCATCACTCTTAGTAGCTTCTAGGAGCTCTTAAATTTCTCCATAGACTACACACATTACCTGGGCAACATGCACAGTTTTTTAAATCAGTGGAGAGAGGAGCTTTGAACTGGTAAGTGTATCTTCACAGGTCTAAATCCAGTCCCTCTGAGTTGCCACACCCATGGTCAAAAAAGCCATCTAAAACCCATTAATTTTAAAGCTACTTGCCTCCATGTAATTGAAATGCAAATCTCAGCAAAGCATCTTGGCTAAACTAATGAGCTTCTATTTCAATCACACAACAATGCCATTCTCACGGAACAATTTGTTTGACACAAAGCACACAGGCTCTGGAGGCCTCAAAATCTACCAGCACTTAAGCTTATGAATGATAAAATTGCCACATCAAAACATGAGAAATTAATTGCTGCTGCTAACAGCAGGACTTGTCTGATGTACTCAAATTGTGCATCTTTCAGAATAACATGAATTGCTCATTTAATGGACTTTTACATGGAGCACAACTGTAGTAACACCTTCAAGACCTCAAACATTTGAAGAGCCTCAGAAAAACCTACCAGGGCTGAAGCAATGTCTCACCAGAGACTTGGTGAGATGCAGTAATTTTAAATGGACTTTCCAGTCTAAACCGAACCTGAAACAGCAAATTACTTTGTCTTTTAAACTAGTGACCCCAAAAAATTGAAGCATAAGAATCACTAAATATTAGCATTTTAAAGAGTTCACTGCAAATAAGAATAAAAAAGTCTGGCATATGTAATACATTTACAAATGTAATATATTATGTATAAATATGTAATGTAAATACATGTATATGTACACTCACATAGTGGTAATTGTACACACAGAACAATTAAATTTAATTAAAAAAAATAAACCACCAATTTGTGACAAAAAATGTAAAGATGCTTAAGTTCCTGTACAAAAGCCATAGCTCATTTGGATGTTGGATTGTTCTGTATTATCTATACAGCTACATATAATAGTCTTTTTCTTTTTTTTTTAAGGTCATAATCTAAAACACTATCGGGAAATAATTTGCAAGTTTGTGACATTTGCAAATTTTTGCCCAGGGAAGTCATGGGTGCTCCATCCCTGGAGGGGTTCAAGGCCAGGCTGGATGGGGCTTTGAGCAACCTGTGTCCCTGCCCATGGCAGGGGGGTTGGAACTAGATGATCTCTAAGGTCCCTTCCAACTCAAACCATTCTATGACTCTATGATTCTATGACACAGTAATAGAGACATGGGTGAAGAGGCACAACCCATGCTGATATTTAGAACATTGCCTGGTGCCCATGAAAAGAACTTTGAAACTGAGGATGGAACGAGAAGAAAACAAAGAAGAAGAAAAAGGCGAGAAAACAACTGTTAAGATGATGTAGAAATCTTCAATTGAAAAAGGAAGTGTATCTTTTAACAATAGGCTATCAATTTTCAATGAGACATTAAAGCTTTAGAAAGCACTGCAAATTTGTGTCTTAGAAGTGGGTTGTCTACTTGGCCTAAATCTGCATGGCCACTTCTTGTGAAGGCAGAGAAGGAGCAAACAGGTAACAGCGGTCCCGACCTTCAGGAAACGACCTGCTGCAGCCACAGAGAGCTGTGGGGGGAACTGTTACAGAACTACACAAATACTGAACGGGACCGATGGAAAAGCTGCCCAGCTAACAGCACCTGAGTTCAAAGAGAAACAAGACAGCTGTCAGTCTCTGACTAACGAGGTGCTCACCTCCCACAGCAGAAGTATGGTGTGCTCTTCAAGTTCCACTTCAAAACTTCTGGGACTTCGCTGACATCTGAAAGGCAGGAAATAGATCAAGGCAAATTCACCTGTGGCGTAAGCCTATTTATTTCACTCGATTTAGATTAGATTTGAAATTGGTTCCTACTGGGATTTTAAATGATGATTAAATTTGAAATGTCACTATCAGCCTTCAGGAAAGCAAGAGCTCCAGCAGGCGCGTACGGCCCATGGAAGGAAGTGGTGCTGAGCCACCTGGAGAGCAGCCATCCATCTTCCTGAAAGAAAATCATTAAATTCTTCAACCAGAAGCTTATCAAGTTATGGGACTTTTAACAGAGCAGTTTTCTAGGTATCGTACTTTGTCTCCCTGAGAGTAGCAGAAGTTGCCAAATTTCATTACAGCTGGGATAAGATGGTTGGGCCTTGTGTCCAATGAGCTGTAGCAGCTGTATGATACCTGTAACAACCACTGCTCGAAGGAGCACAGTAATTTCTCTCTTCAGTGCTGTGCTGGCTGACAAATTCATGACACGGCTCCAGATGTTGGCAGACAGCTGTTCAGCAATACTCAGGGTGGTATAAAATGTGCAGAGGTTCTCATGGCTTGCACATCTTCTGCCCTCACGTCAGCCTTTGGCCAGTCTCAGCCAGGTGGCTCTTGTCACCTCAGTGGTGCTCATCAGTGGCAGAGGTGGGAAGGAAAGACAGCGTTGACCTTATTTAGACAGTTGTTCAGCACAACCTGGACTGGAGCAACCTTCTTTGCATTGTAAATGAGTCATTATTGGGGTGAGGAAAATACTGAGGCCTAATGGCTGTCACTCTTTACCCCCAACCTTGCCTGCAAACACGTTCTGCTTTAATGGCAAATGGAAACAATGATAAAACTTTAAAAACCTGGTAAAACTCCTAGCTTAACAGCCCTGTCAAACCACTGCCCACTCTAGCCTTTTCTGGCAGGCAAATTGTGAGCTGGGTTTCAGCAACTCTTTTTCCAAAAAATCAAAACTCGTTGCCTCTCCTGTGTCAGCAGATGGTTATGTTTCCCTCCCACTGAAGACCAGAGGCTGTGGGAACACATTTCTCCCAGGTGACAGCATTTTGGACTGGCAGTAGGCTCTGTACCCCACCTGTAGTGGTGCCCGCTCTCAGCTGTGGTGCAAATTAGGTGAGCGCTTAACAGTGACCCACCTTGCCCTGTCCATGGAGCTGAACGGTGCATGGCAGAGCTGCTTCATGCTTCAGATCAAAGCCGACTCACAACTTGCTTGTGAGCAGGAGCAGAGGTGTTTTTCTATCCTGAATGATATTTTAACCTTGCTGAATGCTGATCAACAGCAGCTTGGGTGCTTCCTCCTCTGGGTGCTGTGTTGCCAGTAAGGAAATGTTTTGGAGGCACAACTGGCCCCCCAAACCCCCCATTGCAAATTGGGGTGTCTGGGAAAGAACATGCAACAGGGCAGGTGGGAACACTGGAGGGATGGCAGTAGAAGGGGAAACACTGCTCCAACAGCACTTGAGCGAATGAGTTTTCAAAACATATTTAGGGACTGACAAATGGATCGCTATTTGGACTAGAGTTTTTCAAAAAGCGCTTCAAAGTTGGTCCAGTTTCTCCTCTTATAAAAGTGAGAGCTTTCCCATGAACTGTGATAGGAGAGAAGTTTGAGGTCAGTGCTTAGTTCCTCTTGAAGCAGTCCAGCACCAATGTGTAATACACTGGAGTGGTATTACTGCACTCTCAGAGTTACCTCTGCATAAAAAACAGAGATAGATTTTAACTCTTCCACTGATCTCCTTGCTGCCCTGGAAAGTTGCATATGTCTTCAGATATAAATTTAAGGCAATACAATTCTATCTTATTTTGCTTAATTTAAAGGATTAGAATCCAAAGATGATATCTTGTTAAAAAAATAATATAGAAGGGGTAACTGCAAGAGTTAAATCTTTAGAGGGTCATTGATACAATTTAGATTGGCCTCTTTGGGAGCACAGAGCAAATAAAAAAAAAATCCCAAAATAATAGAATAAAGTCAGGAACATTGAAAGGAAATCAGCACAGCTATGTGCCAAGGTATGAGCCATTACTAAAAGCAAGAAAATGTCCCTACAAACAAACAAACAAAAAACCACAGTGTCCTTCTAATGAGGATTCTGAACTCTAGCAGTGCAGATGCCGAAACTGTGCAAGGAACGATTTGTAAAGTGTATTTAAAAAAGCCTTCAAAACTTTTTTTAACTCATTAAGGTTAGCGTCTAAAGGACAGAGATGACAGAGATATGACAGAACGTCCCAGAGAAAACCAACCATGGTCAAACACCCAAGTGAATATATTCATGTCTGCAATTACCATTAAGTAGCTTGAAGAAGTTCCGGTGCTAGACCTGCTTCCTCTTGTCCACTCTGTTTTTCTTTTAATGTAAGACACAGAGGATCTCTCTCCAGATGCAAACTTTGGCAAAAGGGCTATGGAACAATGAAGAAAGTTAAGGGGAGATGATCAAGCGGTAAATGAGTAAGAACAAGCTGTAGTGATTGGCCAGGACCTAACTGTATTCGCTCCAGGGTTCTCAAGAAACCCTGAGATAAAATAGTTGAACCACTGCCAGTGGTGTGCACCCTCTCACCTGCTGCCAGAGGGAAGGGGAAGGTGGAAATGGAAATGACAATATTTGTAAGAGGTGCCAGGGAGGTCGGGCCACCACAGATCAGGGATTCCCAACTGACAGAAAAAGTGTTCAGTGCTATCAAGAATAGCAACATTGAGCACCTGGGTCACTGCTGTGTTTTGGAGAAGACTCAGCCTGGATTTTGTAAGGGAAATTATGCTCATCTATTGTCACTCTTTCATGAGAAAAACAGCTGAGACCTCCTTGTTGTCGTTCTTGGAAGAGGAGGAGAAGGGGGAAAAGAAGGAGGAAAAGAAGGATGAGGATGAAGGAGAAGTCATTTGGAACAAGATGCAAACCCAAACATACAGCTGGGAGCCTGGGTACATCTATACCCTGAGTGCCGTAGGAAGTTCTCTCAAAGATGGTGAAGGAAAAATGGGCAAGTTTCTTTGAAAGACAATCAGATGTATGGAGCAGCTTTCAAGTGGGGAATAACTGAAGTCACTAAGACTCTTCAGTTTAGCAAAAAAAAAAAAAATACCCCCAAACCCCACAAAACTGCATTGTCTATAAAACTGCAAGTGTTTTAGAAGAAGCAAATAGGGATAGTTCCCTTCCTTTCCAATACAAGTAAATGGGGCATCAAGGGACACTAGCAAGTGTCAAGTTCAAAGTGAAGAGCCTGGTCCCCACAGAACTTGGAGAGAAGATGATGAACTCCTTGTTGAATGGCATTATAGATGTTAAAAAGATTCCTTGGGCTCAAAACAACACCTGGAAAATTTGATCGAAGAGAAATCCGTCACAACCCATTATATACAAGTCACCACCTCTGGCTCAAAGTTCCCCCATGTCATTTCTGCCTGTGGCTAAAAATGTGTTCTGGGAGTTATTGCTCCTGGCTTACCTTGACCTTATCGTCTCCTCTAGGCATCAGCTGCTGAAGGCAGGAAACTTGGCTATGGGTATCTTTGTTCTGGCCCAGAAAAGCCTTTCTTTTTCTCCAATTACCCTGGCCAACAGGAAACACAGTACAGGCCTGTTTGAAGAGGAAAAATAGAGAAATGTACAAGTGCAATTCAAGAAATCTTTTATCCAAATGCAAGACAATAGTTGTCATTGCATCTGTGTATAAAACACCATGTAAGCAGTTTGTTTGCATTTTTAATCAGACCCATTTTCTTCTTTCACTTTGGTGTCTCAAACCTGTTACTAAATTTCAGATAGGAGGCTAACCACTGGAACCAGGTACAGGTGCACTTTTTACCAAAATGGATCGGTAACAAGCACCAGGAAGGCTAGAAGATGAGTTATATTAATTATTCCTTCCAGTGGCAACCATATCCAGAAGATGTCACCAAAACACAAGTAGTGCTCAGAGTTCCTAGAACAAGGAACATAAATGTAAGGACTTCAGATTTTTATAATAATGACAAAGAAATAAAAAAAGATATTGAAAGAACACCTCAAAATAAAAATTATTGTTTTTTGGGAAGAAGATAAAACCCTCATATTGTTACAGCAAGGAGGGTGGTGTATAGATGATATGACATAAAAACAGCAAGTCATGCTGACAAAATATCATGACATTGTTTTGAGCGGAGATCATATTCTTGTCAAAATTCTTCCCTTAAATTAACAAAGCACAGGGATAGCAACCAGAAACCTGACGGCTTTATTTTTTCCATTCTCACTGAGTCCCTTTGCTATTTGTCTTCTCTGCTTCCTCCCTATCAATACCCTATTGCTGTCGGGGACTTGCATGTTAACAACCTGCTTCTATCTCAGCTTGTGTCTTTGTCCTGTTGGGAAGTATATCTGCACACATCCTGAATCAATAACTAATTCCTGCACTATAAAGATCAGCTTCATGCTTCAGAAGATCATGCTCACCAAGTCTTTTCCTTTTGTACTTGCACTGTGAATTTTAAAGCAGTGAAGATCATCTTTGACTGCAAACAAATATTGAGCAAAGAAGAAAAGCAAAAGCATCAAGTACAGCAACTAAAAACATTAGCACACACAAATTCAGAGCTATTCCTGTGGCACCTGCTGTGTGATGGCTGAACCCAAGCCACAAAGAAAACTAGGAGGTTAGTTAAGGTCAAATCAGCACCTGGAGCAAAGTCACTTGGTGTTTCTGAGAGTTTGGTCTAGTGTGGCAGAAACATTGCCACTGCTGCAATCTCAAGCAGATCAGCAATCAGCAGCTGCGAGTGGATATCTTTTCACTTCTTTGTGACAGCTGAGTGCAGGTACAAGCCAGCATGGCTTGCGTTGACTAGCACCATGGCTCAGAAGAGATGCTACTGCAGGAACAAGTTCAACATACAGCACACAGACCAGGACAACAGCCAGCAGGAATTGTCCCGAGGCTTGAGCTTTGGGTTTAAGGGTTTGCTTGACCCTCTAAGACACCAGGAGATAAGCCCTACTCCACTACCTTTATCCTTCTCTAAGAAAAAACCAAAACAAATCTTCCTGGCACTGGTAGAATACACAGATGCTTTGGGACTGGCAACCTGTTAAGGTCTATCAGCATCCGAGTGTCGCTTTTCACAGACCTCGCTGATGAAGATCCTCAAGGAGCAGTAACAGTATGAAACACAGAGCCTTTAAACTCAAAAACTTTTAAACTCAAACTGCCCTTTATCCAGATCTTGTTTGTACACATGAATGCCAAAACAATTTACTCCACTTTGAGCATGAAGTTAAAAATAACATTTGCTCCAGTGGTTTTTGCACAGTTATTGGAAAAGTTTTCTAAGAGGTGGTTATAATGTCAATTAGACAGGTTTAGCCTAATCTCTAGGTTCCTTTCTCATTTTGTATAAATTGAAATAACGGAATGGGGCCAGATCTACAGTAAAAGAAATAAAAGTTTCTGTTACCTTGAAATTTGAAAGTATTTCACCATGAAGTTCCAGTATCCTGAAGCTAGCTGTAGTCTAGGCAGATTATGCTATATGCTTCTAAAACATACATATATACATACACACAGTTAGGAATGGTCCATTTCCATAATTAGATTTTCATTCTACCCAGTGCAATCACAAAATGGTTCAGGTTGGAAGAGACCTTAAAGATCATCTTGTTCCAACCTCCTGCCACCTCTCACTAGACCAAATTATTCAGAGCCCCATCCAACCTGGCCTTGAACACTTCCAGGGATGGGGCATTCACAACATTTCTGGGCAACCTGCTCCAGTGCCTCACCACCCTTGCAGTAAAGAATTTCTCCCTAATGTCTAATCTAAATCTCCCCTCTTTTAGTTTAAAAGCATTACCCCTCATCCGATCCTACACTCCCTGATAAAGAGTCCCTCCCCATCTTTCCTGTAGGCCCCCTTTAGATATTGGAAGGCTGCTACAAGGTCTCTCTGGAGCCTTATCTCTCCGTGTGTCTTCATAGGATAAGCAAGTCTTCTGTAAAAATTAATATTACTTTAAAGTCTGGACATCTAGCACCTACTAAACAAAAAAAGGGGTTTTTTTTCAATTTCTAAAAATTCATAAAAAACAATTTATCCAGTAATGAGGTGAAATAAGAACTCCTTATAAAGCAGAATTTATTTTGGTTTCAAAAAATGAATAGCATGCTTCTTGGCTGAAGAAGTTCAAATTGCAGAGTCCTTAAAAAAAAAAAAAATCAATGCACAGAACCTAGCTTTGTTGCTTGTGTCTGAACAATCAAAGCACTGTTTTGTTTCACATAAAGAGAAGCAGTTTCCTTAGCACACTCTGAATGTTAAAAACCACAGAAACAGAAAAAATGATTTAGTTGCACATGCATGCTTAAAGTAGTAGTAAAAATGCTATCCTACTTTGCTAGCATGATGGACCCCAAGTCATGACTAACAGATGAAATCAGGATCTTAGACATCACATAGTCCCGAGCTCCCCCACAGGGAAGAAACTCAACAAGGATGGAGGTCAGGAAGTTAAAAGCAATCTCTGTGGAAGTCAACTGTGTTATGAATTAAATTGTCCAGCGATTATGAGGACGTGCCTGGTTCAGAGAGTACTTTTCAGAAAGCTCTTCTGATTTGCCTCAACCCACGACAGGGGTTCACCCTCTATTTTTCTGCATGAGAATAAACAGAGGTGGAAGGAGTGGGGCAGTTGGTTGTTTTGGTGTAAGCTGGAACAGCTTAGGAACAGCTAAGGTCAAGTTACTGACAAAGATTCTTCTCTTTGTCACACATTAAGAAGACCATATAGCTTTATGTAAGGGTAGACTTTACATCAATATCTAATGCTTGATTAGACATAATTTGGGAGAGCAAGCATCCAGCCTTACTGGGTTGAACAAGATCAGAATTTCAGGCTCTGGGAAGCTCTGTTTGCAGGTCTACCAGGCAATAAATCATTGGAAATTCACAGGCATTTAGACAAAATGACAGAAATCCTCCTCCATTTCACACACAAAAAAATATTCTTGCTCTCTTTGTCATAGTCTAAAAGAGGGTGGTTGATAATAAACACTCCCAATTCTCATTAATTTGCTACTGTTTGTGCAAAACATTCCTGGTTTCACACAGACTTGGACAGACAGACAGATAGACTTGGACAACAGATTAGGAAGTAAGGTGTTGGCACCAATCAGAACCATCGCAGTTAACTGGGTAACTGATGAGATCTTTGCAATTCTAAAAGTCAATAGGCTTTCTATGTATACTTCCATGAGCAAAGATACTTACAGAGAAATGGAAATAAGTCAAGAGATGCTGAAACTCACTTTTTTCTCTTTAGTTAGTTTGCAAGTAAACCCAGATCTTATTCTGCGCAGACATCACAGTTGGGTTTACTGGTAGATTCCAAGAGGAGCATTTATCATCCTGACACACATTTTTTTGGGAAAAAATGCTTCCAAATGCAAATCAGTAACTTGAACTACTGTCAACTACATGCAATTGAAAAGTCACATTTCACTTCACATGCTGATCATGTAGTCTTCTATATTTTCAACTACTATTCACAGGTTGTCACATACATTGCAATTAAAAAGAAGACATAGTTATGAGAAAATTACTGGTTCTTTACATCTCCTTTTATCTTCTATTCTGTGCTGTTGTCTATATTGGTAGAGAAAATGACATTACATATTGCTCTTCTATCAAATTCCATTATGCAGTACTTGCTGGTCCAGATTTCTTGTGTTCTAAGGAGCTATAGTCATGGAATTTCTGTAGCTGATGTACCCGCAGTATTGATTATTTCAAAAATGCGATGGAAATGTAATTATACAAGAGTACCTTCAATTTCATTCAGAGAAAGACTAGGGTTACATTAAGGCTGACCTCTCAGTATTTCACTGCAGGGAACAAAACAGAAACGTTAGTTCAGAAGCTACACTCTCTTGGTGATGGTGATCCATTGCCAAATGTGGAACTGATGCTAGGGACAGAGATTTGAGCTGACACTAAGTCTTAAGGTCTTTTAAATTAATTTCGCATCAAGTAAAACCACCTGGCAGACACAGTAAAGGCTGTGGCATCTTTCTCTGTCAGTCTGGTTTCACAAAGTTCATCTTTCAAACATACCATCTTTATCTAAGTTGCTCACCTGGGGCTGTTGGAGGACGCAGGGGCAGTTCCCACCCAAAATACAGCGGATACGAGGCAGGGTGAGCTTCCTCTCCTGGTCCTGGCTGTGCTGAGGCACTATATTAGCAATTAGAAAAAGCAGATGTGAGAGTAATATGAAAAGAATTTGTATTTCTCTAACTAAGAACATTGGCCACGTCTGTGACGAGATGGCCCTGACAATGTCCACCCCAGCAGCAGTACTTCCAAATCCAACCTTTGTCCTTAAATCAGGAGTTCCTCAGGGCAGGTAGGTATCTTGTCTTGAAGTTCAGAGAAGAAAAAGAATTCTGCTCAGCACTGTAACTAATTAGAGCCTCTTATCAAGAAAGATAGAAGAGAAGGATAAGTGAATTTCTGTGACCATTCAGATACTTAAGGACTTGCTAATTAAGAGGCAGGATGACTCTTAGGTTTAACCTGAAGTATATAGTTAAGCATATGACTGCATGAAAGCCTGTATCCTCAGCCACTCTGGACCACTTGGACCACCGTGATATTTGCAACAGTTTGTGGTACAGAATCCTGTGTACTAAAGTAATCTGAACCCGTAATTTCTTTTACAAGCAAGTCAATGAAGAAATTTGATAATTTAGGAATATAGCCTGTACGCATAGCTGTCTCAACTTACATATTTGTCTTGGTTTTGTCTTTTTTTTTTTTAAAACCCAACAAAGTAGAAATATGTAGGATCATTCCTTTTTATTTGGCAAATGACAGCATTGTTTCATATAAAATAAATAAATAAAAAAATCATGTTGATCAGCCACCCGCACACTTTCTTAAAGTTCTCATAAATTGGATCAACATTTAGAAAACACATCAAGTACTGGCATTTAAGTAATATTATAAAAACAGTCAAGGTGCGCTGGCGAATATGTATCCTTCCTTTTTATGTTAGCTTCCCTATGCACACGGGATGTAACGAGATGCTGCTCAACGATACAAGAGCATGATCTTCATGGGAGTTTCACAATTAGCAATCACCTCTTCCTTTACCTGTGTGAGCAATGCAGTTAAGCTCCCGCTCTCCCCAACACCAGCTACTCACAGAGCTGCTCCTCATCCTGCCTCTGGTGACACGGTTTTCCCCTGAGCCCAGCATCTGCACCCCCCCACCGCAAGATGTGAGCCACGAGCTCCTGTGCACGGTCAACTTCTTGGTCCTCCCATGCCTCAATTTAAACTGAATCGGACCCTTACCTGCCCTGGGAACAGCTACAGCTATTGCTGCACCATATTCCCCCCTCTTCGTCCAAAGTTCATTGCTTTGTCAGTGGTATGTATCCCCTGCTGCCAAGGAAAGACAGATTAAATAAGATAAAACTATTGTAAGATTTGCTCAACTCCAAAACGCACAGTTGTCATTTTATCCTTTTTCATATACAATGCAGCTGCGTGAAAACAAGCTTGGGTTTTTTTTTCTCCTCAGTATTTCAGGGAAAAGTCACTGAGAACAGACAGTGGTGGTCTCTCATTCTGCTGCTTTGCTCTGGCTATTACTTAAGGTTTGTGTAACTCTTACATTCTTCTACAATTATATTTAATGTAACCATATTTTGAAGCACACACACAAACTCAAGTTTTAGGATTTATTATAAAGAGGCTAGACGATGCATTATTACCCTTTATAGAACACCAAGTCTTCAATATTTACCCACTTTATTGCCAGCTCTTCATAGAATCATAGAATTGTCTAGGTTGGAAGAGACCTTAAAGATCATCTAGTTCAACCATCAACCTAACCCTGACAAAAATCACTAAACCATATTCCTAAGGACTACGTCAAACCTTCTTTTGAACACCTCCAGGGATGGTCCATCAACCACTTCCCTGGGCAGCCTATTCCAGTGCCTGACAACCGTTTCAGTGAAGAAATGTTTCCTAATAACCAACCTAAACCTCCTCTGGCAAAACTTGAGGCCATTGCCCCTTGTCCTATCTCCTGTGACTTGGGAGAGAAGACCGACCCCTACCTCTCTACATTCCCCCTTCAGGTAATTATAAAGAATGATAAGGTCCTCAGCACCAGTCTGATCTCCATTTGTTGGGGTGTTTGGGGGTGGATTTTTCTTGACTTTTCAGTAGAGCTGAAAGTTATTATTGTGGGCTTGTTACTCTTCCAGCTGGACTGCTCCAAACCAGCGTGGTCAACCCTCACGAGATGCATTGCCCAGGAACGTGAGCTGGCTCCCTGCTTCTGAAGCGCCGCAGGGAGAGTGCTGTTATCCCAGGAGACCACCCCGTGGCTGCCTCAAAACATTTTTGCAAATGGAAATCCTAACACATAAACCAGCATAAGCACATGCAAGAAATATGTCAATCAAGTCTAGCCTTCAGCTAGCTCACATTTCAAAGCCGGGATGCACACGTTATAACAACAGACCTACTGCAACCATTTGGGTTGATGGCTTTCTACTGACATCCTTGCAGTCTCCTCTGGAGCACGCTGGCTCCTAAAGGAGGGAAACCAGCAGGCTTTTGAGTGTGGTGAATGTTGCTTTCTAGGGAGGCAGAAGCTGAAGAAGTTTATAGTATTCTCTTTTAACTTACATACTGCTCCTGGTGGTATCAGAGATGTTGGTGAGCAATCGTCACAAGTCATAATTCTGATTTCTTTGATCTGTATCATCTGCTTGCATAGTGATGTCATGGGCATAATGCACCATGCTATGGTGCATGGGCTATGAGAGACAGGCAACACATCCTCTGCAAATGAGCAGCCGTGGCTTGTAACCTTTCCTTTTTTTTAAAAAAAAAAATTATTTCAGGGAATGCTGGGGTAAAGGAACCAGCATGGTGCAAGGTCTTTGTAGCGTCTCAGGCCACCAGAATGGGAGGGACAGCATGCCCTTGGCTGGCTGAGGCAGGAAGAAGATGAACCTGCCCAGCGCTGAGGCTGGGAGGAGAGCGCCTGGCACTGAGAGGCTTCCCGGAGTGCAGAACAGGCCCCTGGCTCCACACTCCCCAAGGACAGCTCTGGGTGAGGCTGTTCTTCCTCCCTGACACCCGAAAAGGCACACAAAGGCTTACACATCTTACAAACCACATCTCCTGAAAGTTACTGAATGGCCGTGGCCACGACCCGTTCTCTCTTTTAATAGAAGTGATGATGCCAGCAGCAGGGTGCTGGATCCTATCATCTGCCCTCAAGGCAACATCTACCCACTCATTAAGTGGTCCAACAGGTTTGTCTGCTTGGGCTTAGCAGGGACCATGCAATTCATTCACTCAGAAGTGGAATTTAAAGCAGAGTTTAAAACTGCAGCCCCAGAAAATTGATCTTAAAAAACTGGTCGACTCTGTGAAGAGCTCATAAACCCAAAATTAAAGCTTTAAAGTAAATGCAAAAGCCATCATCTACTGCACTATGTCTCTCAGTTATACCAATTTAAAATTTTCACACTGAGATAATCAGAGTAGCCCAACTCTGTCAGTAATATCACCTACACTGACACCCTGCAAGCGCAGCAACAAACCCTCTCAGGCAGGAGGCCAGGTGCCAGCACCAGCTACTGAACTTGAAATCAATTTTTTCTCTCAAGTGTAACTTTATTCTTGTACTCTATGAATATATCACTGTGTACAGGGACAGCTGTACACACACCTTACAGAGATAAGATGAAACCACTGACTTAATAAATTCATTTTTCATAGATGTACAGTGCTTCTGTACAGCTCTGTACCACGGAGCAGGACTGAAGCAAAGCAATGCAAAGCAGGAAGAAAATAAAGACAAGGGGATCTTTAAGATCTGTTACAGTTTCTTGCTCCACTTCTTTCCTGTGAGCTTTGTTGTCTCAATGAGGGATTGCTTTGAGGGTTTTCACCAGTTTTTGTCTCAAGGGGGTTGACTACAGGCCTTATTTCTCATTCTCCTGTCACTCGTGCAAGTAAGCTGGCTTTTGCATCCACAGTTCTCCCATGTCACAATGTTTAGGTTTACCTGGTCTATAAAGTGCCCCAAGATAAACTGGACTTGGAATATCCTTTGCAGATTCCCCAAAAAGGAAAAAATACAGGTGAACTACCTTATTCTCTGAGTTAAGAGATGTAATTTATTAGTCCCAATACCGAATTATGGCATATAAATTCACTCACCAAATATTTACTTGAAATTGGAGGGGAAGAGAACAAGGAAGAAAAAAACATTTTCAGAATAAAGAGAGCTGACTGCAGAAGCCAGCAGTTAATGCTCTGCTGGCAGCAGGCTGAGGTATCCGCATTTATTCTAAAAACTAGGAAAATATTGAATAAGCAAGTTCTAACGTACCACTGAAGTAGTAGAAAATACCCTCTTACAACCTGCTGTTTGTAGTGATACGACTACCTATTTCTTTCACCCATGTTCGACCGCTTGAGCCTGATCTGAAATTCTTTAATATCCCTGTCTCACCACAAGAGTTAGTTAATGGCTCCCTCTAACTCCGGGGTCACACATCTCAGCACAGCTCGCGACCAGGCTTTCGGCAGAGGCAGCCCTCACAGGAGGCAGATCTGCCCACTGCTGTGACCATCTGATGATTTCCAAACAAGCGGAGGCGCTCAGGCAGGAGCGCTGTGGTTGTCTCGCTCTAATGGCTCCGTTATCTGGCACGGTGCCTGGCCTCTTTTGATGCCTCGTTATCTTGTAAAAGCAGAACAGCCGCACACGTGGTACAGTTTTTTCCAATGAAGAAGTCACAAGACTCTCGGAGATACAACTGGTGAAAGGCTGTTGAAATCCTCTTAGAATTATAATGACAACTTATCAATGCTTGGAACAAAACCATCCTTCTACTGATTAATTCACAGGCTCTGGGAAGAGTATTTGCTTGTGAAATCTCTTCTGCCTTTTTTTTTTTTTTAAAAATTTATTCCTCCTTATTTTTTAATGGTGATCTGTGAAAAGGGAACGTTAAGAACTGCACAGCTGTGGACTCTTCTGAGTTTAGCTCTGTTATCAGATAGATAGCTTTCTCAGGAGACTAATAGATAAAAGCGAAACATGGCTTTTCTCACCAAATAACAACTGTTTTGACATGCAGAGTCTGAGAGACAAACTGCCTGTGCATGTCTTCATTTACAGACCTGTGATCTTTATACTATGGCTCTGTTGCCCACTGGGTAGCCAACCCTAAACTGTGGCCATCAGCCCTCCCGTGACCAGGCAGAGAAGGAAGCTCCTTAGGACACTTCGGCTGAGTAGAGATTCCCTCGCATGGAAGCTGGGAATATGAAACAGCTTCAGATGAAACTGCATCTGGCTTTTATCAGCAGGCAATAGTGAGGGCCTGTATTTCAGCCAGTAGCCAGCAATTAAAGATCCCTTACTTGACTTAACCCCAGGCAAAAAATAAAGATCTGAACCTACACTGCTTGTTAGCAGATATTCATCTGATGGACTACAGCCTCTAAAAATTATGCTCTAAGAAAACAGAGATGATAACCAGAGGAGACTCAATATTAGATAAATTTCCACATAGAGAAGAACTTTTCTATCTGACAGGCCTGTATCACACTCTCTGAGTGGACAAACAACCCCACATCTTTCCAAAATAAGTCGCAACACACTTTCAAATAGAGAAATGACTCAGAGGGTGCCACTGTCACCAAGTCTGGCTGTGAGTCCTTCAGAAGTCACAGTGACACCCTCTCTGGCTTTGAACACTGGATGACAAAAGCCAGAGTGCTCTTCACACTTCAGGCTGCAAAACAGCAGGTGGTTTGCATTTGTATTTAATCCAAGTGGTACAATGGCAAGGTTTATATAAGCTCACAGAGCTGATAAGCACAGAGTCCTCTATGGTAAACCAAAAAAGCCCCACATGCCACCACTCCCCGTCAAACCCCGTGATAGGGACTATATTCTGTGCAGAATAGCTTCTGGGCTAGAAAAGCCCTGTACCCTGAGACCTGGCCAGTGCCAAGGCTTGTTCTCTCTGCAAGCAAATCAGAGAGAAGAAAAGGACACAAGGACATGTTTCTGAGAAGGCAGATTAGAGGCTAAGAGCCCTAAACCAACATTTGCCTTGGCTGGAGGAGGAAGTGTGCTGTAAAGATAAGTCTCTGAGTTTTGTCTGTGGCACTCCTATTTGTGTCCTGCACGGGGAAGTCCCTCAGGCCAATACTATATGACAATACAACATTAGGTTATCAGATGTTTATTGTTTTCAGCAGTGCTTTCTCTTCAGGTCCAGCTACAAGGCAGGGTGAGTGCTGGCTAGAGACCGTGGCATCTGGAGAGACTCTTGCCTCCTTGAGGAAAGGAGACCAGTATATCTTTGTCAGCCTTTTGATGTTAAATACCTAAATGGAAACAGAAAACACTTTGCACTGGCTCCCCAGGACAAGGATGTACATTTCTCAGTGTTGAAACCTCTGCTTTACTTGCTATTCCGGTTACTTTTCATCTTTTACCTTATCTGAACTTGAAATCATCTACCATCCCCACAGACAGACAGTTTATGCAACATCTTTCACAATCTAGGCACTTGAAATACTGGCATCCTGATACACTAGGGTCATCCTCAGCTTTTTGTTTGTTTTGCCTTATTTTTTGGCCTTCCCCTTCCCAAATCTTTTCTATGCAGCCTTTAAAAAAGTTTTGATAGAATGGTACCACATTAGTAACAATTACAGAGTGTAAACAGGCTTAGTGAGCTCTGTCATCCTAAAGCTGTTTCCAAGAAACTGAGGTACATATTGATTAAGATCATAAGTTGTGCATGCTCATTTGAACACTGGCTGAACATTCGAGAAGGCAAAGGAAGCACCTTATCTTTATGTACTAAAGATCAATTTTATTTACGTGCATGAAAAATACTTTACCCCAAAAGACATCTTGCCAGTATGAGTAGGATAGTTAGGTTTTTACTCCCATTAGATGAGGCATTGGATTATTTCTAAAGAGACATCATCCTAAGAGTCCAGAACAAAGGGACTCAGGTGTGTAGCTCCAGAAGCAGCTCTATACATTGAAAAGATGCTCTCCAGGATCTAAGTGATATTATGGGCTTTTTTTGTCAATAATGAACCTCAATAAAATGCAGGAATTTTCCAATTTGTTAAAACTCGGACAAGAGTGATGTGGCATTACTAATATGGGAAGGCGAATATTGTATTAAGGT
Organism: Gallinago jamesoni; assembly: GCA_025769975.1. Lineage (NCBI taxonomy): Eukaryota > Metazoa > Chordata > Aves > Charadriiformes > Scolopacidae > Gallinago > Gallinago jamesoni. Next base: position 67,381,199 of record JAOQGH010000023.1, read on the forward strand.
ATGAGGTACAGTAAACGTCATGCACATAATGTGAAAATCACAGCTCAGTGCTGACTTCTAATGAGGTTTTCCAATTGTGCCAAAAGAGGCTTCCCCAACAAGGGAATAAAAATCTGAGCTGTTTATCATTTACTAATGCATACTACAACAGTTAGAGACAGCTTCTTCAAGATCTAATGTTGTAAGATATATTTTGACAGCTGTAATCTTGGGATAAACAACACTGAACATGATGTGATTAGCAGCTATAATTTCCATTTGATGTGAATGCAATAACCCTAACTCATATCTAAACCAGAATATGAGCAATTATGAAATTTTCAGGCAGTCAGCCCTGGAAAGAGTACCCATCTCCACTGCGGAAACAGTCTCATGCCCAGTTTTGCCCCAAGAAATACCACTTCCAATACACCCAATTGGAAACACCTCATATCAATTTAACTGTAAATTATCAAGGGTGCTTTTTTTAAACAGAATAAGGAATAATTTTCCAAAGCCTCTGATTTATTTATTTTTTTTTTAAACTGTGTTAGCATAGGAAGAACTGATTTCTGAGTAACAAGTATGTTATTAATGCCAAACACCACTCTTGGAAATCAGAGACAACAAGCACCTGGTAGCTTATTGATAGCGTGGTCTAATCAAAGAGATTTTATCATCCCTTCTTTCTTTCAAATTGTATTCTCGACAGTTTTTCTTACATTACTTTAAAGACTCCAAGTAACATGGCTTCTTCATCATGTTTTAGGAAACCATTCTAATTTGATAGGTAATAATTACAAATTTACCTGCAGGCTAAATTTTTGTTAATTAGTTTAGTGCCATAGATTTCAGACTATCTCCCTCCTTTGAGAGTTGAGCCTTTCAGATACTCAGGAAAGCTGTCTGTTATAGACAAATAGTGTTATTTTACCTATTTGTATAAAGTCTTTTTTTTTTTTTTTTTCCCCAGACCCAGTCTTTCCACATCTGAGATATTCCTGACAGTCCCTCAAGATTGCTTAGCCTTTCTGCAATTAAATTTGCTGGAGCCAATTCTTTGGAAGTGAGAGATCAGAGTCTTGTCTTGGTGCCGATGTACATGTACTAGCCCTGGCTGAACTCTGCTTAACTATACAATGCAGAACACATCTGAGGAAGCTAAAATTCTCAGAGATGTTCTTTTTTTTATTTTTTTTTTTTTTTAATCAAGGTAGATTCTTCTCAGAGAGTTTTTTTCTACCCCACAGTTTTTCTCACAATTTGAAATCAAACGGCAAATTTTCAGTCTCTGAAAGACCTAGTTGCTATTGTGGAGTGAAATTAAATAAACTTCAACACTGAAGGGTGCGTACTGGAAAAGACAAAAAGATTTCCACTGGTCTTATATGCTTTGTTATGCACATAACAAAACATTGCAGGTAGCAATTCAGCCCTCAACTTAAGAGGTCCTGCGAGAGCATCAGCAAAAGACAGTTGTTCAGTTGTCCTGAATATGCACTGTAGAAAAGTGACACTAATGGCTATGACAAATTGTTATCTACGGGGACTGTCAAAAATTTAACTCAGGACCAGAACCTTACATAACCCTGCAATGTCCTCTGTGCACACAGGATAAATTAATCTTTATTAAATAAAGTCAAGCAGACAGCTCTAGTAACACCTCATTCTTATGTCATTGAGTTTTTTGGCAAACCACAAGCATTGTTAATTAAAACAAAAAGAGCTACGTTATGTTCAGGTCTTTCTCTGCCTCGCAGAGGCATGTTGTGCTGTGTTTTGGAGTCTCCATTCCTCCTGACTGGGGACCTGTTGGAGCACAGTACATGGAAACCACGGCCAGAGAGGAGTGGTGCACCCTAGACTTTACCTCAGTGTGGACTAGATGTGTAGGCAAGGCATAGCTGCAATCAAAGCACTTCTGACTCCCAGGCCAGAGGTAGCCTCCTTCCACCTTCCATTGCTTCTTCTCTCCAATCATCTCCTCTTTTATCATAACACACATTTTTATTCTCACTTCTCCCCTCCAGCTGCTTTCTCTGCCCCTTCATAAGCAGGTACGTGGCATTTGAAGTGCACGTTGTGCATGCATCCAGGGAGTGGGTTCCTGCATATCCTTCAAGGACTGAAGAGGAAGAGGGGAGATATATGTACACACCCCCTCTTGAATAAAGAATATAGCCCTTGTCTTTTCCCATGAGAACCAAGGTAAAAGTCAGATGCTAGACGTTGCATTGCATATCAATGCAAGAGGCCATATTTTTAAGAGCTGCTGTTTATGCCTGAGGTTTTATTACATATTTAACATTTAAAGTCAGTCAGAAAAACCACTTTTGTTGACTCATATATAAGCATCAATTGTCAGAAAGGCTCTAGCTACTTATTTCACTAAGAAAATTTGTCACCTAAGTATTTTGGTTTTCTATTGCATTTCTATTAAAATCAGCCACACCTATAGGGCACTAAGGCTCTCACTCATGAAATTCCTAAGGAATAAATCCCCTGTTTGAATAATTGCAAATGAAAAGTTAAATCCTGAAATTCAATTGCAGTCTGAGTTTTCACTGCAGGCCAAAATGTTCTAATAACCTAAAGATTAGAAAAACTGAAAATCTACAGAGCAATGTAATCTCCATGGAGAAAGGAAACTTCACATTCAGCACAATCATTTCTCTCTTACAATTAAGCACATCTTGTTGGAATTTGTAATCCCCCATTGTAACCTGATTTTAACTATTTTGACAGAATGAATAGTGTTTTCAAGCCCTATAATTTTGACAACAAAACAGAAATATCCAACAACAACAACAAAAACCCAGATAAAAAGCCACCATTTGATCCCACAGTGAAGAATGCTCCCATCACAGCCACTGTGGGGTAATCAATTAGAAGTAAACACAGACAAACTCAGATTTAACCCTCACTTTTCTGCCTTTCACCCACAGGCAATTTGAAAATGGTTCAGGTTGAACAGCTGATGCACAGAAGTTTACAGAATGCTTTCATTAACCCACAACAGCATCCTCAAACTACACATATTCCCAAAGTGAGGTAAGAAGATGAAAAATATTACAGGGAACTGAAAGCTACTGCCAATTCCTTTTTGTAATAGGAGCAGGAAAAGTGTTTTGGTTGGAGTTAACTGCAAGAAACGTATAATCTCAAGAGCTGTTGTAGAATATATAATAATAATAACTGAACTATGGTGGTAGAATATCTGATGGCACGTCTCTCTCCCTGCCTCCCCCCTCTAGCTCCCCAGGCAGATAGACCAAGCAGAAATAGTGAGTTCTGAGGAGAGAGGTAAACACAGAGGTGTAACCTAGATTAATACCTTCTGTTTTAAAGTATTGGAATCTAAAATAAATATGTTTTATTGCTGTTGGGATTAGAGTCCAATTCTTACATGCAAAGTCTCCAAAAATGCAAAGATCATTATAAGCTGTTTTTTCGTTTGTAAGCAAGCCAAAAACCAGCCTAGTAGATAGGAGCACATTTAGATAGGTCTAAACTGACAGAATGACACAAAGATGGAAAGGACTTGTGATGAAAGAGGCCCTTCAAAAGGATGGTAAAGAAACTTGGGTTGGAGAGAAACCCAGTATCTGTCTTTTCTACCAAAAGCAGGGTTCAAATTATTTGATTATTGTGGAAAATAAGGCCAGAATCAGATTTATTTCATTGGAGGGAATGGGGAAGCAACACTACCCAGGCCAAGCCACTGGATAATGCAGCTCCCTCTTTCCCCACATGTGAGTCCCTAAGGTATACACATCTCTGTCTGATGGCAATTACTTTACCTGTTCGAAACAATGTCAGTTGCAAAAGAGTCAAAAAGGCTGCTCCCAGGGAATCCACCCTCTGCTCAGCCTTAAGACTGCCATCCTCCAGACTCCCAGGAACTCAGTGCTGAGTAAATACTTCATACACACAATCACGGCTGACCAGCTGCCAAGGGATGCTAATCACTTCATTCTCTAAATTAGCTATCAACATAAAAACAGAAGTGTCTCTCTGCTTTTGTACTTCAGAAAAAAAAGTAGTTGCATTGGAAAATTATGAAACAGATGCTAGAGTTACTTATGCTCAAGAAATAACCTCCAGCATTTTAAGTTTTTTGGTCACGGTGACTTGTTTCATGTTTGTGTTGCCATCTTCAATTTTTTTTATAGGCCCTCACAACAGGGAAAGCATAAGCCAGGCAGGCAAAAACCAAAACAGAACTGAAAATCTGCAGTATTAAATATTCATATACTAGCAAAAGGTCAAATGACCAAACTAAACCATTATAATTGCAAAATTCAGCTCTACTTTGCCAAACAGATGGTAGGTACAGAAATATTAGTAACAGAAATACCAAGATTTGTCTGAATGAAATCCTGCCACACAACCAGAAATCAAGTTACAGCCAGAAAGATAACCAAAACAAGGAAATAAATGCACCAAGCAGCAACTGTGCCTACGATTAACAAAAGACAAGATAAGCGGGATTCAGGGGTGGATAACTGTTGAGTCTGGAGGCAGATCAAGTCTGTCCAGAAACAAGTTTTCTCTCCTGAAAGGTGTTGAGGACTTGGAAGCTGAAGTCTTTGTTCTTGGTGTGCCTCACTACTGATGTTGGATGGTTTGTGAGTACCTGGGCATGAATGAGTACAGTGCATTTGACAGTGAGTGTCACTGGTGGCCATTGTTGTTTAAGGCATCTCCTTCCCTTTCTGTAAGGTCTTACACAAACTTCTCTTACATTCATTTTTCTGCAAAATTTCAGGTAATGGAGGATTGTTCTTTGTGAAATGAAAGAAGTGACTTGCTTCCTTGCACTAAGGAAACCTTTAAAAGGAACCTCAAACAACAACCACCTACCTGATGCCAGCTGAATACACAACACTTCAGTGATAAACAGCGAGGAGCCTCTGCTGCTGCAGACACTTGTGCTAATTACTTCCCCCCTCCTTATCTGCAGCAGAAGAAAAAAAAAAAAAAAAGAAAAGAGGTGGAATTGATCTCTTAAGTGCTGTGCCTGAAGAACCTTTAAAGAGAAACTACTTTAATTAAATCAAGATGAGCAGCAGCATTTCTTCAGGACAAAACTGTACACCCATTGAGAGGAGCAGTGGCTCCAGGACTGCAGAGTTCTCAGTAACTAAGAACAGAGATAAGCAGCTCCGGTGGGTGGGTGGGAAGAGACTGAGCAAGGCTTAAACCAGGCTGTCACCCACAAAATGATGTCAGAGAGACCAGCAGATGGCTTAGTCTGGGCAGAGAAGGCTGATCTGAACTTGAGGGGAAAATTTGGAAGTCATCGTCATTCACCTGGCAGATGGTATATGGCTAAGTTTACCCATGGATAAGATGCAGAAGGAAGAGTGAGAAAGCAACCAAGAAATTAAATTCTCTAAGACTTAAAGGAGAACTAGAGGTGGAGCAGTTAAAAGCATTCAGAGAATGAATGAAAAAGCTGAGAAGGGACAAACGAAAAGAAAGACAGATTTCTAGACTCAGGAGAATATGCAATTGGCAAAGAAATTTACTGGATTATGTCAAGGTGATTGTCAGTAAAATAGGGAGAGAAAGCGCAGGATCAGGAATGTGTTGACAAAGATCTTCCCAAAGGCCGGACAGGAGCCATCCTGAAGCTTCAGGAACATCTGGTAACTGGGCAGAAAGCAAGGGATTAACTGCTGCCCAGCCAGCATTTGCACAACGCACCTCCAGAAAAGGTTAAAATTTGCAGCCATCTGTTATTAGAGAGCTTTCTGTAGAAGTCGTTGGGTGTCCACGGATGCCTGAAGGCATCATCGGGGGATGGAAATGGGAGGGTGACATCCAAAATGAGAAAACCCATTTAAAGAGAAACATCAGTTGACAGGTCGAGGAATACATTTCCAGAATAATCTCTCTGCATGCTTTTGCAATAGTTCTCTGTTTTGCTTAAGTTCTTAAATGCAAAATCTATTTTGATGGTCTTACTTTTAAATACAATACGTAGAACACCACACATACATTAGAGAAACAGGTATATATGTGGAAACTCCAGTAGGAACAATTGATCACTTATGGCATTAGTTTTAAATCCAACAGCATGTTTAAATTTTAAGAGCAATGCCATATAAAATTGGGAAAAGGATAAACATATTTCAAATACTTACTGCTTTTATAATTTTCTACTGTGTCCTTTCTCCATGGGACAAACCAAAGTCTTAAACTTCATAAGAAGAAAAGAAAACATTCCTTCTTTTGAAGTGTTACTGGATAGTACAAATATCTACAGTATGCAACATCTTGCCACATCCTCAGAAGGCTGAAAAATATTTCTACTTGTATCTAGGTAATATAAATACAAATAGTTGTACATTAACTTGATAAAGTGAAAATCACCTTTGCATACGCAAAGGCCAGGTAACTGATCATCAACTGTAAATGAAAGGCCCCTACAGAAAGATTTCTTCTGTGGAGCTGGGAATAAATACCACTGCCTCAGGAATAAAGCAGGTCCTGCAGAAGACGTGCTTTCACCCCCAGCAGGTGCCACTGCAATCTGGGGACAGCTCTGGGTAGACGCCTTCCCTGTGAGCATTATTCTTCCTGCACTCGTCAATGGGCGGTGTGACCGGCTGGTTCATTCCCTGCGCACCGCTCCTTTCATTCCATGGAAATCAAAAGGCCCAAGCATTTTAACTTGGGCCTTCTGTGCTGTTTTCTCCAAGTGCATTAGTGACAATTACAGGCTGGAACAGTTTGTGGTTAGTCGTCGTAAGCTTCTGTGCCATGTGCTGTCATATCTGCTGCTTCACTTTTTTTTCCTTTATTCTCCTTATCAAATCCATGTATCAAAACGGACCCCTTAGGCACGTCGCTAGGCCCAGGGAGGGGAAGAGTCCAGAGCAATTGTGGCTTTTCTACTTTATGAACCCACAGTTAGAGAGGCAAAACCATCATGTGAGAGGTGCACAGAGCCCCAGCAGTTTTTATCCCTTTATTTCTCTCCTCTCATCTTTTCTCCTTCCTGCAGAAAGAGCAGTGAAAGAAGTGATACCTTTATTCCCCAGCTCTGTTGCAAGCCAAGTACAAATCACACACGAGAGGAAATGCTGAACATAAGATCTGGGAGTTGCTTTTGTCCAGAAATGTTGATATAACAGGACTGAGTTATTTTATAAGACTTAAAATTCTTCCAAACAAAATATTTTGAAATAACAAACAGTAAGTGCCAAGCACTTCTCATTAGATTAAAGTGTCGGTGGCAAACTCCAGGCACTCCTCTTATAGCGCCTCAAATGCACTTACCAACTGCCAGGCAGCTTTTGCAAAGAAAAGTCAGAAGACATCCAGTATCAACACCGTGAAATGCAGAAAAACAAACTAGGGTGGATTATTTTCCCTGTACTCAGACATACTGACCTTCTCTCTCATTTGCAGGGATGTCATCTCTCTACAATACAAATATTCAACCCAGCAACAATATTCCCTTGTACATCGATATACATTTTTAAAAGTTAGTCTGGAGCAGGGGCCGTTGGTAGGAAAAAGCCCCAACAAGCAAGGATACAAGAATAAGGTCCCTTTCCATACCAGCATTCTTCTTTGAGGAATTTTTCTTCTCCCTTGAAGGGAGTGGTTGTTCATTGCCTTTGGCAGTGTTTTGTTTTAGGTGCACACCCCCAACACAAGCACTGCAAGATACAGCTTCTAAGGAGGAGCCACCTACAAACGGATCTCCTTTTTGTTTCCCCCAGGATTTCAGAGGGCGGTAAGGGAGGTGGGAGCGCCCAGGCAAAGCAGCGGGAAGGCAGGCAATGCCAGAGAGCCATTAAAAGCTGGTGGGAACAGCTAGGAGTAGAAGTTGCTGTTTTCTAGTGTTAGTAGAAGTCAACAGAAATGACATCGCTGTGTGGAAGAGACCTGTTGCTTTATAAAATCAAGAGAAGTCACAGATGGCTGCCTGCAGCAAAGGGCAGATGCTCCTCTCCAGGGGATGAGGACAGAGAACATTTCCCCTGCACCAGCTGCTGACTAGGGGGAGAGCCAAAGCCTCAGATGTTGCGATTTAGTAGCAGGTGGGACAATGAGCCCCTCTCCCACTCCTCTCCAGCCTCCTAAATACCCTCCCATGCCATGGCCCCTCTACTCCCAGTCTTTCTCTCTCACAATTCATGTTCCTTCCTCAACCCTTTTCCATCCCAAGAGACCGTCTCTCTGCCCATAATTACCACTTTCCTCCCTTCTACACTGCCCTGTCTTTCCCTTTCATGCTAAAGAGACTTCTCCCTCACCATCCCAAGGGGCTGCAGGAGTTTGGATCTGGCCTTGCAAGACACCTTCCTGCCCTGACAGCTTACTCTGAGAGTGAGGGGCAGGACTGAGTTTCATGTGACTGAAAGCCTCTTGGGCTGACAAAGCCCTTTTTTGGCCTTTGTGTATCTGTGTTTCACTCCGTCTCAGGCACCAATGTGGAAAAGGTCTTTTGGTGTCACGTGTGGGCAAAAAGATGGCAAACTCACAAGGAAAATGCACAAACTAAAATGGGAGGGCTATGGTATTACTTTTGTAATGGACATGCCAGCTCTCCCTGATATTTTGTGATGCACATTCAGAGTACAGTCTATCAGTATTCCCTTGTCATAATAAAATACCTGTGCTGCAGCTGGGAGGGACGGTTCCCCTTCCTTGGCAGTGGAGACAAGCCGTTGCTAGTGCAGCTGCTGCAATTACTTTCTTCAGCTCAGCAGCTGACAACAATCATTCTAATTAAAATAAACCTGAGGAAGGTTCCAGACTGTTGGCTCTGCTGAGCATGGCCCTACATCTAGCCACAACATCTGAACTCAAGTAGTTGTAGCAGCACAAACTTTTTCATGCTGTTTTGAGCATACATCCTGCTCTCCCCTGTGCCCCCACCCCTTCCCACCCCCCAGGAAATAAAGGGAAAGAGCTCAGCTGGGTCCGTCTCTCCATCCTCTCTCATTGATTGAGGTCCGTGGTAGAAGTGAACATTTAGGTTTGGGGGGCTGAATATTCACAGCCCTGCTCCTGGCCTGTGATGACACATGCCAGCTCAGCCACACGTCACATTCGCACCAAACACAGCTCAAAGAAGTCATTTGTACTAGAAGAACGAAAAGCTGTGAGCTATCACAGTTATACCTTGGATAAATCCTGAAACATGAGCTGTGGGAGGGAAGGCTTGGGAAGAGGAAGCCAATCTCTGTGTGTGTGAATGGATTGTCAATGCCATCTCTGTAAATAATTTAAGTGATTACGAGCTAGACAGGCATTTTGCTTTTCATGTTTTTCCACCAGGAAGGGATGACATTGGTATCCCTCACTCGCTCAGTCCAAATGTTACTGCACAGTCTGAAATAATATGGCTTTTTTTTTTGTTAGAACCAATGTGTTCAAGGATACCTGTAGCTCGTCCTCCACCATCTACCCCTCAAAGTCAGAGACAGCTTTAGCAAGTAAGAGTCTTCACCTCCCCTGTAAGTCAAATGGCACATAAAAGCACGTTTTCTCAGTCTGTTTTTTCAAATCTCTTATAACTGGTTTCACCCCATATTGGTACACCAGTGGCTGAATATCATAGAGTAGAATCATGAAGGTGCAAATGAATTAATTTAGGTCAGGGATTCAGGAGGTAGTGTGACTAACAGCAAAAGGGCAGAGAAGATGAGCTTAGCAGTTGTCTTGGCCATGTGGAGATTGGTGGATGGTGACAGGAAAGAAGATCCTCAGAAAATCTGAAAACCGAGCACAGGTGCTGGGCGCGCTGGGTGCTATCCCCTTCTCTTCTTTCAATACATACCTGGTTCACTTTAAAACCCCGTTTCCTTTTGTTGTAGGTATACTGAAGCTCAAGACTTTTTCGGGGGGTTTCAAATGCTTTGCTGGCTGGTGTGGCCCACTTGCACTGTCAGCAGTCCTGCCACAGGAGATGGCGTGCCCCGAGGATGCAACGTCAAAGCAGGTCCTGCAGCACTAATCTTCCTCATCAACTTGGTTCTTAAATAAATTCTGCTGAGTGGGGGCTGAAGTGTGGAAAATCTGAACTGCAACAGTTTTGAATGAATAAAATCATCATCCTGTTTTGTGGGTACTCTTCTCTCCTTAGTCAAAGTGCAGGCTCACAGAGGAGGTATAGGGAAGCAAAGACTTACGAAAACCAGTCCAGTGGCTGTATACATGTGTGACCTATTTAGCATCTGCAATTCTGTTTAATGCCAAAAACTACATTAGATAATTCAAGCCAGAGCTCACAGGAAGCCATGCAATAAGACTGTTCAGATTATTGTTGTGATTAGTCCAATCCCTTCTCGCATCTCACTTAGGATGTTCATTTAGGCAAGCAGTCATTTTAAGAGTATGCAAACAGCAATTGCTGGTTTGCTATGGATCTGTGGAAGCCAGGCTTCTCTGATGCTGGATGCTATAGGCAATGTGAAGTTAATTATGCATGACCTTACCTAACGCTGATCCCTGGGCTTGCAGGCATTCTGCACCTCTAAAGATCCAATCCTCCCAATTACCAGAATCATTATTCTGTATGCAAAGCGTTTCTAGCCTTGTACTTGAATCACTTAGTGTTTCAGTGCTCAAGGATCATGTAAACTCAGCACATGTTTGTTATCTATGTCTGCTTTGGCAAGTTCTTGAATGAAAAAAAGTCCTTCATTTATCCACTTTGTTCTTGTCAAACATGAACATATTTCACATGGGAAGGAGGGGAAGATTTCATACTGACAACTGCACAGTTATGTTAAAATTGGATGAGTCCTTTGCTATCAAGTCATGGGGAATAAAATGCAATAGTTAGTATAAATAATTTATTTAACAGTAAGGAATTAATAATGCATTATTAAGAGCAGGGTAGCACTAGGCAGTTGCCTGAGGGCATTGTGCATAATCAGCAGTCACAAAAAAGTCAACTATAGCTCAAGGTTATAAATCAGAATCTAAGTAGCATAAAAATTAGAAATCCAATAAACTCACCTAGTCTCAATTTACAAATATTTGTATAGTATATAGGATTGACAATATCCATAGTTTTTAAAGAGATTCTGCAATGTTAGACTGGCCATGAATGGCCACATTCTGTTCTCATGAACGTCCAAGGAACTCAGTGCATCGTTTTCAATTAAGACTTCTAGGATAAGAAAAGTCCCCAAATAATGGCAAATGTTGGCTTTTACACCAGAAAAGACTGCGGAGAAGGCTGACTTTTCTTATTGAGCCTCAAGATCTACTTTCAGCCAAGTTTTTTTCCACTGCCTGGTTGCTTTACAGTAGCAATGGCATCAGGGGCTCCTCCTTGCTGAGGCAGATGCCGGGGAGAGGCAGCGCAGCGGTTCCTCCCTGCACCCAGCAGTGACCTCATGGGACCACAAGCCACCCATAAAGTGGTTTCCAAGGCTGTGGAAGCTGCTCCGTGCCACCCAGCCAGCGATGGTGCCTGAAGAAACATTGCGGGCCTTTGACTGAGAGTGAAATACCAATCACAATGCAAGTTATGATGTCTGAGGGTTACAAGTGGCTTTCTGTGGGCAATTTGTGGGTTTTTGTCTCGTGTTGGTGGCTCACAGCCAGTCTGTGACTAATCATTGATTTCCCAGCCTTGTGGAATAAGCATCCGCCATACAGCAGGAATTTTCATTCATAAGTACTGCAGTGCGTGACCCTGCACTTCAGATTGGAGGAGGAGGGTGACACGACCAGTGCTCTTACTCCAACAACATCGTCACTGCTGCCACTCACTCCGTGGTTGCCGTGGGACAGGTCTGGCTGCACAAGCAGAGGTGTTCCCTATTGCAAAGGTCTGGCGTCTTTTTTGTCTTAAATTGCGGAGCACACTTAACAAAACAACTTTTATAACTGTAAAAAGCATTGCGTCCTTATTGTATGCCATAATGTTTCGCTTTTAAGCATTCAACTTTAGATTTGTAATATTCTGGAGAACTAATTCTTAATAAACAAAAACAAAGGGAGACTGGAAGGTTTAAGCTGATTGAGTGTCCTTCAGTGTTGAACCATGTTTGATTTAAGCACAGAGAGTGCCATTAATGCCTATTTATGATCTATTTTTAGGGTAGTTCCAAGCAATTACTATTCATACGACTCAAGCACCCAGACTGAATTCTAGCCAGGCAATAAAAGGAGGTTTTTGCAATGCCAGAGAGACTCTTGAGCAGATTTGGAGGAAAATACAAATCAATTGTCAGCATGATAAAGCCACGCACAGTAACTCAGTTTCTGGAGCTCCTGATAACTCAGGAAACATTCACACTGGGAAATCAGACATGACCTAGCACATTGGTGCAGCACCGCTGGCTGGGCGACGTCTGGGGCTCCAAGCAGTCACCGTGCAGGGAGAGGCTGGAAATGAGCTCACCAGTCCCTGTTCCCTCCTTTACTCTCAGCAATGAAGCACGTGAGAAATACCAATGCGAAGTTTCCTGCGGAGACATCAGCCAAAGAGAGATGGAGAGAAGCATGTGCTGGCAAACCCTCTCGGAGAGGAATACATGTTCATAAAATCCCTTGCTCTCCCTCTCCCTCTCTTCCCTTGCAGACTTCAAAGGAGCCAAAAACCTCTTTTGCTTTCTTTCCCCAGTTCTGCTCCCCCTGAAATTCCTTCCCTCTCTGTTCTTTAATTTTTGCCTCCATCCTTTCTTTTCTGTTTTTCAGGGCTCTCCAAGGAACAGTGCTGCAGTGGGGGTGTCCCCAGGGCAGAGCAGTGGGGAGGGAGGGCCGGGCAAGGCAGCTGCAGGCACTCAGTAACCTCTGCCAGAGAAGCCCTTCAACATCACACATGTGCGTTGCTCCAGATTAATTCTAGAGTGATTAATCATTTCAGGAAGGCAGTGGGCAAGTGCTCTTGTGTCCAAATGAGGGCAATGAACACCAGGATACTTGAGCTCGCCACTGGGGAACGGCAGGTTAAGAGAGAGGGTGCACAGGAGACCCCTTGTTCTTCTGGAGCAGCACCTGGGGCCAGACAAGCCACCTCCGAGTGCCCAGTGGCACCTACGCTTAGACACCTTGGAAGGAGTTGTAGGTTAACCACCTCACAAGGGAAAGAGGTCCTCAGCAGAGCGAAAAACAATGCCCTGCAGTCAAGATTTACACTTCAGAAAAATAATTTTAGGCTGAGAAAGGAAACATGCAAAGAAACTAATAACCCCGCTTTCATAAAGCATTTATTTTTTTTTTATTTGAAAACATTATACAGGCATTACATTGCCACAGCCAGTCCATATAGGAGCATGCAAATATCAAAATGGAGAAAGGTTTGTTCAGCTTTTCGATGCAGGATTTGGGGTTGGGATTTCGTTTGCTTGGTTTTGGTTTTGGTTTGTATTTCCATCTGCGGTGTCAAGATTAGTGTGCTTTATTATGGCATTTAACAATAAAATCCTACCCATGGGGTAAAATTTATATTTGTAGCTAGCTCAGGAATACTAAATGGTTTTTAAAAAAAAGGAAAGAAAACGATACTACACGCTTGTCAAAATGTTAATAGCACAAGTTAGCAATCTCTACACTATACATTGAAACTTCTTCTTATGACACAGTGGTGCAAAATTTTCAATTGCTTGGTCTGTCGTTGTGTGTTTGTTTTGAAAGTTTGTAGCTGGAACAAAGACAAGGTCTGTCTCCCAGTGAAGGTTTTCATCCAGTAGCAGAAAACGACATCAGTCTTGCTACGGGCTGCCCAGGGCCAGCAGCGGGACAGAGCTCGGTCCGTGGAGGCAAGGAGCTCGGGAGAGCTAGAGACGTCCTGCGCAACACGGGGAGTCACTGCCGGCGCCGCTGCTGAACCTTTGCTGGTGCGGACTGAGGCCTCCAACCGCGGAAAACAAGCAGGTACAAGCAATGTTTTCCTTTACCAGACCTCAGTTTTTTTCAGTCAACACGGTTACTTGTAAAGCCACACCTCTGCTGTCCTTTGAGGTCCACCCTGCGGCAGCCCCCTGGGGCTAACCCCAGCATCCACCTCCCTCAAGGGGAGACAGGGAGGGCGAAGCAGCCCCGCTTTGCGCCTCAAACTCCTCCCGTGCCAGTAACACGGGGTGGGGGGGTGGCTGGGTGGAGGGGGCACACCAAAACATTCAGAACTTATTTCCATACAGCACAGCCTTTTAAAATAGCCTACAAAATTTGCTTCAGATGGCACTTCTCAGCCACCTGTGGATCGCAAACTCTTGTGTGTAAGAACTCCCAGCCCAGTGACCCGGCCGGGAGATGCCTCCTGCCCAGCTGTTTCTGAGAAGACTCTAACAAACATCTACAAGTTAGTGTCAGAAAAATGAAGAGGGGGAGGTGGAAGGACTACAAACATTTGGCTTAAAAATAAATACTAAGAATGAAATTAACCAAAACAACTACGCAAAAGGAAGGAGTTGTAAACATGGAACAAACACACACGCACGTAATCCTCAAAGGTCTCAAGACCAACACGGGGACTAATGTTCTGAGAAAGGTATTTAATTGGTATAAAAGGTAGCAAAAAAGATTGGGATGACAGGTGCCCACCAGTGTGCCTCTGGGTACCCAAGGGTGCTGTGGTGGTTGTAACCAGAAACCCTGCTCCTGGGGAATGTATGAAACCCACCTCAAGCTGAAGCCCTCCCAGGGCCGGACCTGAGGATGCTTGCTCGCCCTCCTGCATTGAGGGCTTCACCCGACCATGCGCTTCCCATGTGGACTTTCAACCCCACAGACCTTACCTTGAAGCATCAGGTAATCTTTCTTGTGTGGCTTTTAATGATTTTTCTTTGAATCCCCTAGTATTTAGACTTTCCTTAATATCCCCAGAATGTGGACTCTGTTTCTTAGTGGGAATCTTTTTTTTTTCTTTTAATCCTCAATGTTTTAAGAGAAAAAGCTTAGAAACGTGAGTGCTAAAAAGTTTAAATAAACATAAGGCAGGGAAAAAAAATCATACCTTTGTTATGATTTTAAAATCAAGTCAACTTAACCCAAGCTTTTGGGCCAGTTTTGGGTTTGGCAATACTGCGGACTCTTCCCTCAGCTGCAGCAGGATCGTGGCAGGCAGCTTAAGCACAGTGGGACAGAAATCACCTCTCCTCTTCCTCCACAGCAAGAATAAGATATAACATACTTCTGCTGCTCAATAGCACTTTCACATTTGCCACTTCATGTATATTATGCATACATACTTCTCCCAGTCTGCTTCAGGGAAGCCTCTTCTATATTAAAGCAGAACAGGACTATAAAAGATGAATGATACCTCAGCAGAAATTCATCCTGCTTGGTTGAACTGTGTGGCCTTTCTAATCTCCAGAGTACAGATTGATTTTTTTTTTCTTTTCAAATAGAAATAGGTAAGTTGTATTTTTCACACATGAAGCCCTACATTTTCGCTTAAGACAGACTTCTTGAGCAGAATAACATTCAAATAAAATTCATCTTCTCTGCCCACAAGCACAATATTCATCAACCCTGCTGTAAACTCCATCTTCAGATACAATGCATGTACGCAGACTTTTACAGCACTATTGCTTACTTCATAATCTCCTTCCTTCTGAAGATCCTGAAGCATTTTAAAATAACTTGGTCCCATAGCACCCCTGTGAGGTAGGTAAAACATCATTATTCCTGTATGTACAGATTGGGAAACTCAGCCACACAGAAGGTAAGTTATGCCCAAGGATCACTCAGAGATGTGGCATATCTGTGAATAAAAACAAGCTCTCCTGGATCCCTGTCTTATCTGTTAGGTGTAAGACCATCTCCCCTTCCTTAATTTTAAATTAAAAATAGATCACGGATATTGAAACGATGATCTCCTTTTACTGGGCTCTCAGAAGAGCAAACATACAGGCAGAGATGGATTTTTCATGGCGGTAACTAAGATTTCCCCCATTCTGATTAGGATCCTGGATCAGAAGTACAGCTGTGGAGCACACCCTTACTATTTTCACATGTTCCCAGGAATGTAAAAAAACTGCTGAATTCTTCTGCTAGTTTTGTAGTTAATGAAACACAATTGGCTACACCCTGCTGATATGAATGCCTTTGCAGCAACACCAACTGATGGTCCTGTCTTTCTGCTTGTGAATTCCTCACTTAATCTTCTTAATTTTTACAATTTGTGGGTTTTGGTGAAAAACTGACACACTTCTAAATAGCTATTGTTAGAATAATCAACCACAGGAGACTAAGCAAACTGGAACAGCAGAAGTCGCCCTCAATGCACTATCTAAAATAAGTGCCCTGGTCCACATGATATGTCATCTTACCATGAAGAGGTACAATACATAGGAAACTAGAAAATGTGTTTTTCTTTTTACAGATTAAAATTTAAAAAGTAAGAAACCTGTGTTAAGTCACGACTACAGAGAAACTAACTCCCTGTCACCTGATGCAGAACCTCAGCCGCTAGGAAATCTGCCATGGAGCATAGAGAGGTTAATGCTTGAGTACTTCACTTCTGCAAATATAGAAAGGCTATAATGCTCGCCTTATACCTATTCCTAGAATAGAGACGGATATTGTAAGTTGTCCCTTCTCTGGATTCATGGAACAGATTACCTAGAAAGGGCAACTAGACAGATAGCACAGATTAACTTGTTGTCTTTTCCTCACCAAATCCAAGGTGCTAGCAAAAATGTGTCAGGGTGTTGCCACCATGAGTAACCCATCTATTTTGTGCAAACAAACAAATCTTAGAGAGAAATTAACAGTGACTGCACAAGTATATTTGCTGTAAAAAGGCAGCTTTTCCACAACTGGTGTGGTTTAGGCATGACATCGCTCAGTGGGTGCAAAACTGCCCTTCTATGAATTTCTTTTTGTAATTTCAGCTTATATATTGAGTATCTTCCACGGGTAGTTTGACATTAATTGATTGATATGCAGCAGTTTGTATTGCAAACATGCTGCTCATATAGTAAACGAGGGACTGGCATCTCCTTGCAATGAACACCCTGGAACAATTAATTTGTATTTTTATGAGCTTTCCTTATTTGCTACCTTGCAGCTCATCGGTGTAACTGCACCTGGTAAATACCTTTCTCTATGTACAATACAGAGATAATGGATATACGAGCTCCACTGAATCATCAGTAGGTGATCAACAGCCCTGGGTTTAAGCAACTCTAACGTGAGGCTCCTCTTCTGTCTCCTGCCCCAGGCTGGTGTATGTTACCGAAGGCTCCAGCTGGCCAGTGGCTGGCAGGTCTACAACAGGTCCTGAAGGGTTTCGAAACTGCTTGTACACCCGAGGATCCTGGGCTACGTAGGTGGAGGTGGAGGAGTAGAGCACCAGCCCAACAAGGATAGTGAAGAATGACAACAAGTAAAGTCCTGAAAACTAAGCAGAAATAAAAATAATTAGACACAGCACTGATTATCCTGAGCTCAAGAAGACCCACAGGCAGGGGTAGGCACAGAGCCTTATTTTTGCATGAAAGGCACCGAACAAACCCCCTATCACTGGGTTGTCCAACTTTTATGGGAATGTTGCTTCAAAAGTTGGTTTGCTCCCATGAACTTCCCTGTTTTCCATAACCAACAGCTAACTGGTGCCTTCCCATGTCACATACATCTTAACTGTTGGTCAGGCGGGACTTTGGAAAGCTGGGTTCTGGTCATAGATCCAAAGCTGATTTTGTTGTGCTTTTAGTCAAGCCAACTACTTCTCTGAGAGCAAGTTTCTCTCATTCCACTGTGGGGTACCATCATCTACAGTTGTCTGACAGGGACAAATTTGAAGTTAATTACAACTAAACCATAGGATTGTGAAGTATAACATGCCATCAGTAATATAAAAAGACAATTAAATAAGTATTTACATAATTTAAATAAACCCTTAAAACATATATAATTTAAAATATTTTAATAAACACACTTGAAAAGCAAGCTTCTCTTGCTTGAAAACAGAAAGCAGATGCTAGATTTATTGTGAGGATGAACTTCAGCTGTGAAACATGCTCTCGGCTGACCTCAAGAGCCGAGAGAGCTCAAGTACACATACTTTGGCACACAGCCCTACTAGATCAGAGGTCAGCCTGAATTTTCTGACATATCCAGACTCTGTGCCTGGACTGATAACACAACAAAAATACCTTTTTGGCAATACATTAGTCCTTGCAGGTAAAGGTAAAGGCAGGGGATTTAAAAGTACAGACCACTGGATATTAGCTTTCAACACTCAGTTTCTACTACGGGGGACACAAAAATGGCTTTAAGCCCATATGACTTGTCTCCTGATCCTAGACTTCAAATTATTTTTTCTTGTGTTGTGTGTGAGAAGCAATGAAAGACAGCTTGTATAGCCAACTTGTTGGTAGGGCTATAGAACTGGGGATATACACATTAGTATTCAGGGGGACTTTAAAAAGTGCCTGTATTCTGCAACTATCAGGGATCCATACTGAAACACCAACAACTACCTGCAACCTGTTATTAGCTGCTTCATGAGGTACTTCCCTATTTTACATAAAAGTGTCTTTAAATCTGTTATTAATCCTAACTGACTATGGTACTCTGGTGGGTGCCGAATTTGTTTCCTTTGGATCATTTTAGTTTAGCACAAAATGGATAGTGTGCTATATGGATAGTAGACTATATTGTGTGGAGGCATTGTTTTTAGCAATTCTGCTTTTTATATTTAAAAAAATAATCATTGTGATGAAAGCAAGTTTTACTTAAGACAACTTCGTAGTGATGTTAATCTTTTGTAATTTTTGAGACCCACAGAATATGTGTCCAACTTCCCACCTGAGGAAACATTTGGCTTTTTTACAGAATTCACAGTATCTTTGAAAGCTTTGGACATATCACTTGTAGTGTTGTATGGTTTTGTTTCCCAAAGCTAGTATGCACAATTTAGAGGCAAAGCACCATAGTGGGGAAAGTTTTTAAGTGTGTCAGAAACATTACAGGGTAGGAAGAATTCTGCTTTTCATCAGCTGTTAATTGCTTTTTTCCAGGAATGTTACCAGGTCTTCAAGTGTCATCTGGTGCTATGAGTTGATGTAATCATCCAGCTGTCATACCAGCCACACAGACAGCGAGGATCTGCATCTGCTGAAGGATTCCCCCATGCCCTGAAAGGACTGTTTAGGCTTAGGTCTCCCCCATGTGGCAATCAAACCCAAGTCAATAATTTCAAAGTATTTTCCAATTGACTTTTTTTCCCCCAATTTTCAGTTCAATTTTGTTTTTAGCACTTTCCCCCAACCCCATTTCCTCTTTGCATGTGAACTTGGGTACCACTTGGTAGCAGTGGACTTGACTAAGCTGAAGCAAAACTCAGGGGCCAAATGCATCTAGTTTCCCAAACCAGGAACCAGTTCCCTGGTTTCCCGCTGTCCCTCCTTCCCACCTTATGCCTGAATTTCTCTCCCCGGACAGCCAGCTCGCCTGCTCCACTGTATAACCAGAGTGCCAGCCAGATTTGTGATTGCCTTGTGTCCGGCTGAGAGGAATCTGTGGGGCTTCCAGTAGCTAAATATGCCATTTTCTTGCTGTAGCAGCTGCCCAGCCAAAACCAATTAACTTTTGCGGTATTTCATGGCTCCAGCTCTTCCTCCTGGCCATACCTCTCATTCCTCTCTCAGCAGCTTCTTGCCAGTGGGATCTTTCGCCTGATCATATTGCCTTCATGGCAGTGTGTCCCTAAGTGGCAGCTCTCCAGCCTGGGAGAAGGGATTTGGATGAAGTTGGGCGAAATCTAAGCAGAGGCCTGGGAATCATTTGTCTTTGATATCTACACACAGCTAGTGCAAAGAGACCTGGGTCCTGACAGCCCTATAACAATTCCATCTTTACCTTCCTTAGAAACAAGTTAAGGTCCAGGCTCAATTGTTTTCTGCAGCAGCCCTCTGCAATGCTGAAGTAGAAGGGTTGTTAGTAGGGTTAACATAGGAATACTGTAGGTACACAGAAGTCTGTGGGTTTTGTGAATACTCTGTCAGATTGACACAAAGCCCCCTGAAATCAATGGGTATTTTCCCCATATTAAAACAGCAGCGAACCCAGCAGTGTGACGGGAACCTACAGACTTAGTTCAGCAAGTACAAAATTTGTTGTTCACTGTACTGTGTTCCTCAGACTCTAGCTGAAATCTTTGTATTTTATTGGAGATAGGATTTCCAGGCATACTCCACTGCTACATTTATGTGCAGGTTTTGGAGGTTTCTTAATTTTGACCTGCAAACCTCATCTGCTGAGATTCACTAGTAATAGAGAGCAAAAGAGACACATTCAAAACCAGCAGAAAGAGCTATTCCTAAGAAATGAAGTGAGAGAAGATAATTTTTCATTGCTACCCTCTATACAACTGTAATACCAAACTGCAGGCTCTCAGGAAGTGTGTAATTCCTCTCTTTGGCTAAAAAGCTACTTGAGAATGATATTGTGCTTCATTTTTCTGACTTATCTCTCACTTGCTACAGAAACATATTTCCTCTACGAAAAAATATTTTAAAAATATCCAGATTTGTACGTGTCTCCCAGTCCCAGTTCCCTCCATGATAAACAGGGTAACTGTAAACTGTTTAAATCAGAATACAGTCAGAAATTGTTTAGCTCAGATTAGCTAATGGCTGTAACACACCTTGGAGTAAGCAACCAAAAAAAAATTCATGTTTCTATATTATTAACTAATTTTACTATAGATTTTGTATCTACACATATAGGTACATACATATATAAGCTTTCTTATCATGTAGTTTATTGAGAGACCAGATGACTATGTGATTAAATCAATGATCTAACTCTCTGAAGTCTTGGGATTGATTTTCAGCCTATGGACTTCTTTTGTGAAGGAACATGATTTTAGATGAGTTTCTTACCCATTTAAAAAGCATCAGTAGCGCTTGGTTACTGGATAAAGAAGGGTTTACAGAATAAAGATGGGAAACATGGATGTCATCCTCTGAGGAGAAGGCAGAGACCTCCTTTGCAGAAAAGCATCTGGCAAAACTTACTGAGTAGTCAAATCAAATAGTTAAATCAGCCCTACAGACCTCACCACGGCTGCTCCCCTCTGACATCTGGGTGCCTATAAATGCTTTCTCAACCAAAAGTATTCCATATGGAACACAAAATGATATTTACAACCATTAAAAAATAGGAAAATGTAAAAAGCATGCTAGACATTACTTAGTACCTGTAGTGAAAACAGCTTACAGTAAACTACTGTTAATTTTCAGCATACAAAAAGCACGTTTTAGGTGCCTGTCAATTTGAAGATAAACATACAAAGCAAAATCTCGACAAATGCAACGAGAAACATGTATAACAAGATTAGCTCAGACTATCAAAACCTGCACTGATTCTGAGTGAGTGGATGTTTCTGGTATTTATCTAAGAGATGTTCCTTAGGGATGTGGTACTGGAATGCATTCGCCCAGCCAGGCTTAGCAGAAGAGTTATTGGCATCTGATGGCCCAGCTGCAGGAGCAGGGTTTCGCTCCTCGCTCCAGTATCTGCTACTTCAGGACCCCACCAGAAAACGACTGCAGCACTAAGGTCTAGCTCACCGCAGAAATCATATGGTGAAATCAGTCTGACTTTCTGTTATCCACACACAAAGTCTTTTACATTAAAATAAAGCCAGACATAGCTGCAGTGTTGTTTGTGTGGTTTTTTTTTTTTTTTAAATAAAATACCTTACAACAGGACTACATACAACTATGGATGAAGTTTACAAGGCCCATTCGAAATTTAGTTTATATACAGTATTTTTGTTCCAAGTAAATCAAAATTAGGCATTTTGGGAGTAAGTCAAGCATCTCAAGATTTCTAAAATAAAGAAGAATATAAAGACATTGGAAAACTTAAGATTTTTAAAATCCAGAATGAACTATCAAAACTCTCAAAATTTGCTCCCCTGTGGTTCTTATCCCCTACTTATTATTTCTCTGTGCAAAACTTGTCTTTCACATATCCTTAAACCATCATAGTTAAAACTTCTACTATTTCCACTTGAGATTCTTGTGCTTTAAAGTAATCTAGTTGAAAGACAGGTGCAAAAGAAACTTCTTGAAGGGGAGCAAACAGTGCATCTGATTTCATCGTCTTGAACAGTGGTAGGACAATGACAGTAGAAAAAAAAAAGAAAAAAAAGAAAAAAAAAACTCTTCCAAAGGCAGTAAATTCATGGCTGGGTCTGGAGTGAGCAAGTCATTCTTCAGTACGCAGATTGTGAATTTAGAAGGGAAAGGAGGAAGAAAGGGCATAGAAGAATTGCTGTATCATAGCTTGGAGACACTGCACTGACTGACTGCTGCAGAGGGAATTTGCAGACAAGCATTTCTGACCATCACAGATGTCCACATCCCTGTTACCACTGACCCAATATCCAAAGTGACAAAACCAGATAGATGTGAGTCTGCAGAAAAGCTCGCACAAAGAAATGGAATGATTTGCTAATTTTGGTTTTTCACTCAGCTATCATGATAACAATCATGACTGTTATTATAATGGTTATGAAAATGCAAATTCTCTTTTACTCGGTCCATTGAACTGGAAACAGTCTACAGGAGCAGAGTATTGGAGCTGTGGCGCTCCAGTTCCATTTGCATTTCACAACAGCAGCCATAGACCAAATCTCCTGGTCAGTAATATGAAGCCTAGCTCCTTGCCTATGGCAAACTATCTGTGCTTTTTAAGTCTTTAAAAGGAATTTTTTGGTATATGACTAACTGGAAATTTAGAATTGTCATGTTTCATATTTTCAGTGATAAAGTATGAAATGGAATAACTACCTTTTCCTCTACCTCCTCTAGAAATTCTCCACATTTTGACAAAAATGAATAAATAAATCAGGTCTACTAATTCAAATTTTAAATCTTACAGAGAAGTGATCTCCTCAGAATTGCACTGATGAAGAGGGACAAAGATGTACATGCACAGGTGGAATTCATTTAGTCCCATATTTCTGTTGACATCTTCCATGCTCTCCAGACAGGCAGTTCCCACCAACATCTTATTCCAAACAGTGGATCTGTGCAGTCTGATGAACCTCTCTGTTTTCCAAACTAATTCAGTTTGTAGCATATGCTGCAGAGTCAATCAAAGCCAAGGACAAGAAGGCCTCCTGTATGGACTTAAGTCTTTTCCCCCTGGGTAATTTCACACATGAGTACCTGAGCAGGTTGAGCTAAGGGAGGTAAAATCAAATTTTTCTCATTATCTTTTAAACAGCAAACAGACATTTCCACTTGGTTTGATGAATTGATCGAGAGGCTGAGCTGCTTTTCACACTGTTTTCTATTTTTGCCTTCAATATAGCAAATGGAGTTCACTGTGACCAAGTGCAGAAATTGCACTGTGGGATGCCCACATTCTCCAGCCAGTACCAGGAAGGGTGAGGGCTCTAAGAGCTATGAATTCTCACAGTTGCATAACTGTATATTACAGACATATTATTTTATTAATAGGAACAGAAGCCAGCATCCTAGTCACAGCTCAGAGTGCTCTCTGGTGACTCCCTTGGCTCAGACCCATGAGGATTTGGCCATATTTGTCTTGGGTTGGGACTGTGACACTCAAACTGTTGCTGACTATTTTTGATCCAGCCTGTGAGGAAGATGTCTCTGTTTCCTCCTACCAGGGAGGAAGGGATGCTCCCTGTGGGATTCAGAGTCTGCCCTGCTCTTCATTGGGAGAATGATCTGCTGGTTCAACCTCAACTATTGCTGTCTGCCTTCAGGGATAAGAGATAAAGACCTGACCTTTGTCTGATCACTGATCCCAGTTAAGAGTTATGGCCAAGGTGTTTCCTAGAAATATCTAGAATTCCTTCCAAACACACTGCAGAGCTAAGCTCTAGGCAGGTGATGATACATCTTTGTCATCAACAGAAATTGGGGCTGCCACCAACAGTGAAACACAGTATTTTGTAAAACCCAGAAAGGCTCCTGTGAGTTTTCCAGACTGTGTTTTCAAACAGATAAAACTCACCCATTTGAATCTTTATATGTCCTGCCAGATGTCTCAGACTTTTAATATAGACATCCCTAAAGGAACCCAAAGTTTGGTTTAGCATGTCTTCTCAGGTCTCCAGCTGCAGAAGTTGGAATGCCCAAGCAGAGGTGTTGGCTCTCTTGCTGAGAAGGGTACCAAGGGGCTCTGGACAGCTTCAGTAATGGTTATAATTTCCAGGCAGGGACTCTCCACTGGCAGCAGAATTGCATTATCTTCATACTTAAATAGCCTCCAGCTATTTCCAAGGCAAACTGTCAGGATACAGTCTTAAGTTATGACTTAAGGTCCTGGGATGCAGAGTGAAATTTGTAGCTAGTTCTTCCACATCTTTTTTCTTTTCTTTCCTGTCCATTGGCAGTCACATAAGAAGTTTTTCGCTGGATGAAGAAGGCTTGAGCTGCAGGGCATGTCTCAGCACATCATTGTTTCTCATGCCAGCCAGAACCCAAAGCAAGAAGCCATGGCTTGCTTCAAGGACAGTGAAAAACTGACATCAGCCTCATTGCCATTTGGTCAAGACAAAGAAGCCAAAGTAAGTTTTGCCTGTCATTTCATGCATGAGAGAAGGATCACATTCCTCTATTCCTGTTGCCTTCTTGCATCCTCAATGTACTCTAACTGAAAGTAAATGCTACCTGTTACTATGGTTAATTAACTTTTGTTTACACTGAATTGCAACTGTTGCATAGAAATTGTGATGTGAAGTAATTATATGACACATTTTCTATATTTTCCAGTTGATTCTTAAAGACCTCGTTATAGTGCTTGCATGTTTTACTCTAAGCAAAACAGTGGTCACATAGCAGCATATAGCCACTGTCATACAGCAGCATCCTCTTTTTCAGTCCTTGCATGGTATCTGCTGGTGGGCACAGTTTAACTGGGAAGATTATGGTGACTGGGAAAGTCCTAAGCTCTTAGATGCTGAGCTTGTCTATACAGGAGGAAAAGGAGAAAAGGGTTAATGGAAAACTATCAACACGAATTTTGTTAAGAATTGGGAAACTTCATAGTTTTTCTGGAATTCATTGGTGGAATAACACAAACATGGAGAAAACTGATAGCATTTGGGGAAAAATCTCCGAGGCTGATGTAGGCAGCTGTAAGGCAAATACTGGTTTTGCACAAATTTGCATGATTTCATGCTTCTCAAATGGTATCATGAGAAAAAATACGTTGTAAGTTGTAGTAGGTTCCAATAGGTTGTTCTTACTAAATATGTGCCTGTTAGGGTAAACTGTTTGTGTGAAATGGCTTATCTTCCTTTCCTGGGTGCTGGGAGAGATGGGAATGCTGCTTTCTCTTCTGTTTCCCTTTGTTGCCTCCGCCATCAAATGTGGACAAAAAATATGAGCCTGTGTTCAGTACCTCTGCAGAACCAGCAGTTTGTCTAATTAAAAAGTGCAAGGTAGAATGAGTCCTGCAATCTATTTTAATCTTATCTACATAGGATAGGGATTTTTATGTGAAGTTAAAACACTCTTGCTCTAATTTCCTGTGAGCATCCTTACTGTGGAATAAGTGGGCTTCATTTCTGGTTATTTTATATCAATCACTTGACAAGAAAGTGGTAAATCTGTTTTCCTTTTAAATGTTCTTAATACTAAAAGGAAGGAGCACAACAGAAGCAGTTATGAAAATAAAAACAATTTCCGCTCCCCACTTTTACCTTTCAATATTCTTTGCTGGTTTGCTCTATCGGCTGTTAATTGCCATGTGTCTTTCTGGGCTTGTGTGTAAGTATTTAACTTAGTAGCAGCTGTCTGCTGTACTTGATTCTGTATATTCTGCTGTATATGAGGCTAACTGTGTTCAATGTGCTCAAACCCATCATTACGATAGTTGTTTCATATTGGATCCTTTGTTTATATTTTTCTGCCGAATCTAACAATATATTCCTGCAGTAATGCTCTCCCAGAATTGTGTTCTTTTCTTTCAGCCCTATAAATGGGGAGCACTCCTATCCTCAGAAACAAGGAATACGCAGTTGCAGTTACCCTTACCATGAAGGACTCTGTAAGCTGTCTGAAGGGAGCGTGATACGGCTGTTTCACATCAGGGTTCTCCGTGGTACGCTGCATTTGCTGCAGGCAACATGAGGCCAAACTCCAGGAGCTTCAAGAGCTCTCAACTGAGTCAATTCACAAGACAGATGCATGAGGTAATCAGAACAGAGAGCACGTCCCAAGCCATCGAATCCAATCCCCCATTACTGTGTACAGCCCAGATAACGTATTCCATCTGGCAAATACACCCTGACCTCCCGTGAGCATTATTAGTGTTTTTGACCACTTCCCCTAATCTGTTTGAATTCTGTTCTGGAACCTCCCTGCTATGACTGCCAAAAAATCTCCCTAATTTCTATTCCAAATTTATGCTTTCGTAGTTTCCACCTGTATGTTCATATGTCAGCACTGCTCTTTAGCTCAAATAATGCTCCTTTCCTCCCTGTGAATTTATAGACTAATTTGTATATGTTGAGGTATCACAGTTCCTCCTAGTCCACCAGAAATCAAAGCTATGCTACATACAGCAGAAATTTTTTAAGATATGCACATTCAGTACATTACTAGCAGATGCATTCTTATTCTGTCAAGGCTTTAGAGCAGATAAGAGAAAAAGCTCCAGTAGTCCTCTTGGGCTGACCAAAAAACTCCACAGCTACAGCTAGCAAAGTGCTATCCTGAGATGACAAGTTGTCCTGTCCTATGGCATTAGCACTTCTCCATATATATATACCTGTATATGTATATGATCTATATATGCTATATATGCTATATATATAGTGTGTATATATATACTCTCTATATATTCTCTCTCTCTATATATAATGTATATATATATATACACTATATATATAGTACTAGAAATACCTAGGCTAACCCATTTGGAAACAGCTTTGTCACGACTGTGCTCAAATTCCTCCCATCTGTTGCCACAGACTTTACCTTGCACTTTGTGCTTCACAGCATTTTTCAATGTCATTCAGTTCTTGTTGCCTGGTATTTTAATCCTTCTTCCTACCGAGGGTGCCAATGCTGCTACTGTAGTCACTACACAAGACGGATCTTCAGACCCACTCTTTGGGACCTCCTTCTAGCAAGCTGCTTCTCTGTCAGCATGTTGCCTTGGCCTATATCCTCATTAGCCAGTTTCTTACCTGCCTTTCAATCTTTACAATGCTAATCCCATTCGTTAGCTTAATTGATAGTTTTCTGCATTGCACCATACAAAAGTCTTACAGATTAGATCTACCATTTGGCTTTCATCTACAAAAATCTGTAAAATTATCAGACAGACATGAGATTTAGATTGGATGATTTACCTTTTCTGAACCATGTTGCATTTTAACTGATTTTCCATTTATCTCCATCTCCCTAATTATTCCTCCCTGGTGTGTACTTCTGATTTTAGTTTATTGCATACTTCATATACAATTCTTCCTACTGTCTATATTCCCAAACTTGAAAGTATTCAGATTATTGCATTCTGTTTCTACTTCTGATGTAGTAATTTCCATTTTTATTAATTACTGTGCCTTCATATTTAATTTTCCTTACTGAATGTGACACAAGGTCCCAATTTCATTTTGGTGCCAAACTAAAAGTTGTTTAATTTTGGTGTCTGTTGTCTTTGCATAGCAAAACCATTTCTTCTCTTCATATTCAAGAAGACTTTTTTGCTGTTTGTTTCACTTTCTTCTTCATTGCCAAGCTTGGCTTATCTTTTACAGCAATTAGACTTCTTTTTCACCTGCACAGTATCAGTTTTCTTCTGTTTCTTTATTTTTTTAATATCTTTATTTATATCTTTCTTCATTATTCTTTATTCCTTGTTTTCTCTCTATTTTATTTCTAACTTTTTTTTTTAAAGGTGGTTTGTCTAGTTGCATCTGGAGCTCTCCCCTACAAGTTCTCCACTTGTATTTAACATACAAAATCCAGATTATTTTATTTTTTTACTTCACACATTACTATATTCATGAGGTTTTTTGGTTTTTTTTGCCTGTGATCTCTAGGTTGCAAATTATTGCTGAGGTTTGTAACTCAACACATTCATTGTACTCCCTTGTCTTCAAAAGTATACTTGATTTGGGAAATGCTGAAGTTCTCATTTAATTTTTTTCCCCAGAAATAATTATGGACCTATGCCTCTTGGTCTTTTGTTTTCATATTCATTGAACTATCATTTAGAAAAGGTATGTTGTTGGTAAGATCCATCTCTTTTAATAGGATGTCTTTGCTACATTTTTCTGTCTGCACTTTTTCTTGTAATAAAGTAAAAGGCAGTATTTGTTACAGTATTTTTTGCTTTCTGCAGTTCATTCATACCACATGCTTGTTCTCTGTTGTTATGCATTCATATTGCTTCACTGCCCCAAATTTCCCTTTTCAGCCTATGCTCACCAACACCTTTAAAACCCATATAGTTTTGTTGAAGATTTATCATTCAAGAGTTAATTATTTCCAATAACAGGAAGATTTCTGCTAATACGTCTGCACTTTCATATTGGGTAGGAATTATAAGCACTTCACCTTTACCTTCACGTGACTCTTCACTACTTTTTCCAAAACACCATTTATATCCCTCAGAGTGTAAGAATTAAACTTCGTAATGTATTCTATGGAGCACAAAAATAAATATTATGACCAGCTAATCATTGATACAAAACCCCAAAACTATGAGTTGACAAGCAGGTGTCAAGCAGGAGTAGCAAGGCACTGAACAGCACTGTTGTCAGTAAACCCTGTCAACCAGGCACCCACTAAGAATATTAAGAAATCTAAATTACATTGTTAAGATAACATAAACTCCTGGCTGTTCTATTGCTGTAATTATGAACTAGTCCCTGGCTAGGGAACAAAACTGTTGTTCTGTAATTAAAGAAAAGAAAAAAAAACCCTAAACTGAAATGAGAAGTAGAAACCGAAGCTTTTCCAAGAACACAAATGAGAACATTTCCTTCTCTTATGAAACACCTAAAGCTGTTGTTTCTAAACCAAAGTATGCTTGCTGGAAACTCTGGCAACTGCTAACTACAGATGCCAGGATTATCTGCATGGCAGATGCTGGGAAGACTTAAAAGCTCCTTCTTGGGGTTCTGAGCTGCCTAGTGCATAATTGAGATTTGTTCTCTGGGTTCCAGAATCCACGAGCTGCTAACTCATATTTTCTTGTGCCTGACATCTTCCAGTTCTAGAATACCTGGCTGAAATTGTGCACTGCTGTAACCTCTTAGATGAGCAGGCAAAACAACAGCCAGGGCCTGAGAAATGCCAGCCTGTGTTTCCTTGGGAGCATACTGAAAATTGGATGTTTTCATTTAGCATGTCTGGTTTGATAACTAGGCATTTCCAATAAAAATGTATTTTGCTAGAAAAGTCCAAACCAGTTCTGTTGTGATCAGTCTTTTAACATGAATTAAAAATAAGAAAAATCTCAAGCTAAAAATCCTGAAAACGACCTACAAAACTCGACTTTTATGATGAGCTAGTGTCTGAAAAAATATGGAAATCAAAGCTTTCATCGTAACTTCTGCAATATGAATGCCACTTCTTTTACACTCTTTTTTGATGGCTTCAAAACAGTGAGTATGCATGTTTCACTATTCATGCTTTGCAACTAATGAATCTATTGCAAGATAACACTGTGAAAGGAAGAGATACCCTTTTATCAATGCAGTATTTTCAGAAAGCTGCCATATCCGTGCTGTGTTGTCACAAATCTACTGTCAGACTGTGCAACATCTTGGTAGGAGTAATTTAATTTTTCAGCTTCTGCTCTTTTTTATCATTTTACTTCATAGCTTTTTTATTATATGGCATCCTGCACCCTCAGACAAAGGGTGAGTGGATGTGGCCCTTTCTGTCACAAGAATATACGTTCAAGTATGACCACAGAAACATCTCTTTTCCATCTCAAGGTAGGTCTTTAAATATAGACGCCTAAATATTTTCTAATAATTTGGGGGAGGAAATTTAAATAAATAAATGAATGAATAAATATGAAGACATGTGAAAAACAGCTTTTAAAACGCTGCTTAGATGAAAGGCAAGCAGATAGCACAGCTTCGTGGAAACAGAGTTGTTGAGAGGGAGTCCCACTCTGAGAAACTTAGTACTCTGGAACAGAAAGGGTTTCTGGACATTACCAATGGCATAAAGAATTAATTATTAATATGATGTATCCTCATTATTACCAAAGGCTCAGAAGCCTTCACCAGGATAAAGGCGATGGGAGATCAAATTCCATTCAAACAGAGAGTTTATGGGTCAAGCTGCTTTCATATCCAATTTAATCAGGAAAATACCCATAAGTATAGGACTGAGGAAGTTATAGTGTGAAAAATACTTGTCTAGCCTGCACTGCCTGCTTTACAAGAAATAATGATGCACCACTGACATCACCACTGTCAAAGTTTAAAATACACAGGTGTCAGTCCCCTAACAAGTGCAAGCAAAGAAAAGGATCTTACTGTCTTCAGCTTATAATTGCAGAAAAGAAAAAAAGAAGTGAGAACATTCTTAGCTTGGTCAGATGATTGTGAAGTCTCCCAGGTGTTCATGGATGGCTGCCAAGTAAAAGTCAAACTAATAAACAAACAATTCTCACCCAAACCAAACCAATTCTACCTCCTACTCCAGACCACAGACATCATATCTGTCCTTCACTAACAAAACAAAGGACTGTGTGAAGCATACGGAGTCACAATAAATCACGGTATTTATCTCCACACTCATCAAACTGTGAATTTTTTAAAAGACTACTCCTTGAGTGGCATGCTTTTCTAATTTAGGAAAATGAATGGAAGCCCCCTGAAACTAGCAGAAAAGCTTGTACTGGCTTTAGTGATTTGGATCACGATGGTAAAGTACATGTTTTTAATGGAGGCTCCTAATTCTTCTCCTTTGTTTCCAGTAAGGGCCAAATTTTCATGTCAGTGAAATTTACATAAACCCTCAATTCATGGGCATTGTTTAGGATTTGTGCTGGCAAAAATAAAATTGGAAACTATTGCCCCCAACTTGCACCCCCTCTTCTCCATTATGTTGAAAACCACTTTTTTATGGCTTGTTTTTTGATATGAGAAGGCTGTCATCTGCTTCCTTCCATCGGAGGGAATTGGCATTGAAAAGTCATTTTTTGAAGTATCAGAAAGCATCAGCAAGCAAGGCTTCAGCTAGCATCATTTCAGATCTCTAGTGATGAAAGATTTTAAGTATCATGTTTACCTGTGTCCTTTGTCATAGATACTCTCCAAGATATATGACTTCCCTGATTTATTATGAAATATATGCCTTTTTTTTCATTTGGAAATTGCTATTATACCCCAAATATAGCTACATTTTGGATAAAATAATGAGTGAATTTGCCAAGGCAGAATTGTGCTTGGCTTGCTAGGTAATGATATAATATAGTGTGACTCGGCCTGCTGGTGCAGAACACAATCAGTATGCAAGCTCTAGCTGGTGGAAAACATAAAATAAACTGCTTAGATGATTTAGTGAGAACCCAATTTGCTTAGAATGATTAAAGCACAACATATGGCTTGAAAATGAAAAGTATGAACTTTACATATTCACAGAAAACTAAAGCTAAGGCTGAGACTAAAATGTAAACAAGAACACTTCTTAAGCTGAAAAAATAACTGAAGTAATACAAAAGTTCCAACCCTGTACAACCGGAGAGCTGGCCCTGAATTTCCCAGCACCACTGGTGTCAGTGTATTCATGACAAAGAATGGCTATTGCAGTCTCTGACAGGGCAAGGACAGTCCTGTTACTAAGAACATTAAATTTCCTCCACGCTATGCCTAGACATCCCTCTGTACAGCACATCTCACATTTGTATTGCAGCCTCCTGTTTGGTTCCCAAGCTGTGTACCATCATGTAAACCTGTTACCAACCTATTGAGACTCTGATCGCCTCTGTTTTTCAAAGCAGGAGATAAATTATTTTTTCTTAAGAAGAAGGCAAAAGGAGAACAGACAGCTAGGAAGCTTCTGAACATCAAAATTGTGTAAATTATATAAATATGGTGAGAATTTAAAAAAAGGATTGAAGGCATGGGGTTGTATACTTAAATGCTATGGCAGTGGTCAATATTCAGCCACTGAAGAGGTCAGACACCTTTCCCCATCCACTGGAACATTTGGGATCAATTATTGATTACAGGAGAACTAAAAAGAGAGCTTTTATTTAGGGCATTCAGATAATTTTAAGAATGATGCCCTACAATCTAGTCATCTATTTCAAATTGAAAGTCATAAATCATTATATATTAATACAGAAACACCTTGAACAATTAACATCTTGAATTATGAGTATATCACTAGAGTTGTGTCAAGTTAACATGCTGTATTTCTAGCTTCCAGGGGCCTGGGAGCTGTTCAATGCGCTACAAAGGTATCTGCATATGGGGAAGGAATATGAATGCAGCTGTTTATAAACTCACTGTCCCGCATGTCACCATGTTGCAAGCCTGTATTACAAAAAAATGAAATGCTAACAAATCAGAACACTTAAAATGTAATCTTCCCCTCAGTTTGGTTTCAGAGGCTCTAAAGGCCAGTTAAACTAATTTCCTGCATTTTCCATGGATTTTCATAGATTTACTGCTACAAGTGCAATAAACCTGTCTGGCGATAAAAGTAGCAGCACAGGGAAAAAAATCACAACTGTTTCTTGAAAGCCTCATAAAATTATATTCTACAAGGGGCACTAAACTGCTCAGTGGATCCTAATTCAGCATAAAACCACTTGCTTCCCAGTGAATTGAGGCTTCGCCCATTGGCCAGTGCAGCCGTAAGCAGAAGGAGATAAGTGTCTGAAAGAAAAGTACAGCCGGGCTGGGAACAAAACAGCTTTCTAGAAGCTAGAAAACAAGCAATAGTACACAGTCTTAGGAGGGGAATTAATTTAGGTCATTTAATGTTAACATATTAAACTTCATTATTGAGTGCAAGTTGCGCATTTCATAGTTCCGCTTCCTCATATAGAATGACACCTGATAGTAAACCAGAAAGAAAAGGAGGAGGTGATCCAACTAAGGATAAAAACATGGTAACTAAAGAAGTAACCAGATAATTAAGTAGGTTTTTAAATCTAGTTGTTCTCTGAAGATAGCCTCTCTTTACAAATTCCCTCTACAATGTAAATTTGAAGGGCATGAAAAGAGACACTGACAGCTCTGGAAGACGATACTACATTTCAGGTAGTATCCTTCCAAAAAGTTCTTACAAAGGTCTTCTTATAAGCACTTCAGCTGGGCAGAACAAAGAAGAGACATGAATGAGTGATGTGGATTGCAGGATGAGTGCAAACCACAAAGGAAAAGCAGTGATGAAAAAAGTAAATACAGTTTCATTATTTAGGGGGTAATGTTTCCCGAAGACATGGAGAGACAAGAGCATTGTACCAATTGCTGGAGGGATCTTTCCTGCTTCTAGAGTTGAAAGGACTATCTCAGGAAAGGATGAAATCCGACTGCATGAGGTGCAGAGAAGGACAGAGAGGTGCTCGGGGAACAGATAGAGTGTGGCTTGCTCTGATGAGTGAACGAGAGGCTCAGAGAAGATATGATTGCTCTCTATTATGTACCAATGGAGTAAAATGCCAATGAGACAGGGCATTCTTCATGCTAAGGGATGCTCTTGGCAGAACAAGTGGATCACAACCAGCCACAAGAATTTTATGCTGGTTTCTAACTGTTAGAGCAGTGATGTTCTGAACCAGTATCCCAAGGAGAGCAGTGGAATTGGAAAATCTAAATAGTCTGAAGTAAGATTTTGATATGAGTTTATGAAGAAGATTGCATAATATGGATACCCACAGGAGAATGAGATTTTTGAAAGAGTTTTCTAATCAGACTAGTAAGGTGCAGAGGGGACCAGCAGCTACTTCAGAGGTGGAACTCAACTGGTTTATCAGGACAGATGGTGAGACCTGGCTTTCAACCAGAAAACCTTCCAGTTCCGAGCCTTTTCCTCCCAAGCACTTTTTCAGTGTGGTCGACCAAGGTGCCACTGCACTTGAGATCTGACATGCCCATACAGTAGAAAGACAAGGGGTCAATGAAGTTGAAACTTCTGCCTTCCTGCCTCTGCCAATGTACCCAACAATCAGACACAGGGAAAAACTGAAACCTTTTATGCACCTTCTGCCTTTCAAATGCCTGAAGTTTAAGGTTTGCATTCACAAAATGGCCTTTTTTTTGCCAGGTTTGAGCACAAAGCTGTTCAATCCCTGCTGCCTTTTGAGTTTCTCCCTCTAACAGAGTTTGATTTTGCTAAAACACCAACACCACTCTTTTCAAAATTAAATTTGTCTATCTCTTATTGTGTAACATAGGCATTTTTCTTAGAAATTGTGGAATAACGTAACAAAATAATTTTTCTATGGGTATCAAATAATATTATTAACTGGGAATAATCATTTTCAGCTAATACCTAATGTCAAACACTTTTCCTCTGTCTGCAAATTTTTTAAAGCCATAAAAGCAACATAAAAGGCAGTAGTGAAAATCAATTTTATGTTGGACTTTGAAGCTTTGACCTTTCCCTGTCTCATTCAGATTCATTCAGGTACTATTAGTATTACAAAACCTGGTTTGGGTTGGTTAGCCACTCAGTATTTTAAGACTTTCATTTGTCTAACATTTCTCTGGGTCACCATTTTAGTTATCAAGTAACCTCCCTCTTACGAATAAATGATGGTACAAAGCAATTGCCTATGGCACCCTGATGCCACTTCCATGTAACGGACACTGGCGGGGGGGGGGTTGGCACTTGTGAGTAATGAAGTACCATTCCTTGGAATTAGAGACCAAATGTGTGCCTGTACAACACACTGTTGTAAATATTACAGGACCTGAGAGACAGAAGTTTAATTTCAACACACACCTGCTGCACATTTTGGCATAGACTAAAAGGCAAGGTACTAGTTTGGCTGATAAGAAAGATGTAATTCATGGACAATTACAGGTTATAAATTTGGAATCAGCATGAACGAAAGAACCTTGTTGCTGGCCAAAAAGTTTCTATGGGATTTCTGAAAGAGTCCTTTCCTTCAGGCTGCCACCCTGAGTCTGGTCACAGCAGTTGAAAGTTGACACTGATAAGTAAAA
The DNA here is from genome assembly GCA_025769975.1 of Gallinago jamesoni. Classification (NCBI taxonomy): domain Eukaryota; kingdom Metazoa; phylum Chordata; class Aves; order Charadriiformes; family Scolopacidae; genus Gallinago; species Gallinago jamesoni. Next base: position 67,416,258 of record JAOQGH010000023.1, read on the forward strand.
TGAAGTTGATATGGTTGCTGATGAACAGGTACTCAAATCTTAAAAATTGTAACAAAAAGACCAAATGAGCTCTCTTTAACAACTGGAAATCATGAAATAAAACTGGTTTTGGTGTGGGAAGCCTGGAGTATAAAAAAAACCCTGCACTTTCACTGTGTTGATCTAGCAAAGCTTGGAGGCTTCTTTTGTTTCATTTTTCTGCACTGGAATTTCTTCAGGCTTACAGCTATTACCCATCACTCATTTCCACATACCTTGTAGTGGAAGAGGAATAATCCACAGAAGAGGCTGTACAGGTCAGCTGTAAGTAGGGAGAGGTTGACGGCAGTAGCACTGGTTTTCTTTATGACCACTGGCATAAAGCTGTAGAGGCCAAACATACAGGCACTAAAGCCGACATACAACAAGCCTGTGGAAGAGAAACAAGAAGCAAAGTGACCTTTCACAGCCTGCAGAAATGACTTGTTTTGGGAGGAAGAAAGCTGTGTTTTTAGAAAAGGACAAAGAATGCTTTCCAAAAAAACATGGATTCAAATTACGCATGTGTATATATATATATTAAGAACATCATTCTAAATATATACAAAAACCAGTGAAAACCATCCCCGCATAGAAGTGAACACAAGGTCTGCTGTGTGCCCCATAATAGCAGTATTGTTTTAAATTGGTGTCTTATACTACTAGTGAATACCTCATGTCCAACGTAAGTTTGGATGAAATGATGCATTTGGACTCTATTGTCCAATATATATTGCCCAATATATTGTCCAATGATGCATTGAATCTATTCTCTTAAGGAGCCAAATGTCCCTAACACCAACTAAGTTCAGCTGAGTTGGATGGAATACACAATATTTTCTGGGAATTGACTCAATAAATGTAAATGTATTTGCAGGGGAGGTAATGAGCCGATGAATGAATGCATGAGGACAGCACTCAAGTGGCAGAGGTTCTAGTTCTATTTCATCACCAAACCTGATCAATCACTTCACAGTTTTGTGCTTTTGTTCCTCTGCCATTTTTTTGTCTGCCTTCCTTCCTACCTTTCCAGAGCTGAGACTATTTCTTGCTATATGTTTACAGAGTGTCTCACACAAATTAGATTGTTAGACACTAATATAATAAAATTACATTACAGTAAAAATCTAATTTCATTTAAAAACCTAAATAACTTACTGGGAAAGAATTCATTGCTTCAGTTATTACTTGATAAATCCCAAGGCAAATTAATCAATATGAAGTTAAAAAAAACAGCAAACACTTCACTCATCTGCTCTCATGCAAATGATATTTCTTAGGCTGCCGTATGCTGCAGAATTCCCAGCTGATATGTGCACAAGCCTAAATTTAGACTCACGCCAGCTCTTCAGAGCATGTTGTTATTGACTATAAGCTGCAGAAAATCTGATTGCCAAAGTCCTGAAATGAATTAGAAGGGGGGAAAAAAGCCCATATGATTTGTAGCTGCTTGTGGATCCACTTTATTAAAAACTCTTTAGAAAAGCTACCTAACGGACAAAATCAGCCGGGATAGTTTGAGACCCTTACAAGCATCTGAACTGAATTGCACATTCATCTAAAACAAATATAGCAGTCGCAAAATATGTGTCTTTGAATCAATTGTTATTGGTTGATAATGAAGTTGAATTTATATCCAGAATATGGATAATCACGATAAGAACTAGTTTTAATAATATAAAATTTTTAAGGTGTGCATTGTATAGGGGGTAACAACAGAATCAGTCTTAGGTACTCCTTGAAAGAGTTGCTTTATGCAAACTCTGCAACTCTTCTGTGGTAGGCAAATAATTGCATCAAATGGAGCATAGTTTTGATCAATGAGAAATTGCTTGCATACATGAGCATTAAGTCAGCCTTTCTTCCAGACTAAATCAAGAATAGGTCAGGCGCAAAAGCCATTCTGGACCCAAAGTCAGCATCCTCAAAGTACAGTCTGCAAATCACCCACTGGTCTACCAAGCCCCGGCTAGTCAGTCTGGATTTAACACACATATTCAGGTGCTTTGCTGGGTTGTGCTCTCACCAATAGTATAATTTTATGGTACTCCCTTGGTGTTCATATTCTCTGGCAGCCAACTAAATGCACTTCATGGGCTGCTTTTCCAAAGGGCATTTCAGTCCCAGTGAAAAATTGCTAAACTGTAGCTGTCCTATCAGAGGTGAATAGAAGGCGGCATTTCATTTACATCAGAAATATATGCAACACTCACCAGCTGGATGGCATTTAGTGGTGACAATAAGAAAATTGGAAATAACATGATTTTCAGATATTGTTTCTGTTGTATTGTAGCCAGTTTTCAGACTAAAAATATGCTTGAAGTCAACGTCTTGGAGCCTCAGCTTCCTTGGGTACCCTTGCAGTGCTAAGAGCAGCCACAGGAGCTGCCACTAGTGCTGCAGTCCTAGGTGCTGAGACCTGTGTCTAACCAGGCACTAAGTCACCAGCACCAACTGCCTGCACTAGGCACTGGAAGGAAGAAACCTGGTAAGTTAGGACATGCTTTTGTAATGATCTGCTGATCGTCTGGTCTGTGTTAAACTCTGAGAAGCTCATAATTCTTAATTGTCTACTGGCATTGCCCCAAATTGAGGGCTTAATCTGCATGAAGGAAGCTGTGGGTGGGATCCTTTACATCTAACCTTGGACACTTACTGAAGGATGGTGGTCATTGAAGAGATTAGGAAATTTTAGGGGGCAGATCGTCCAACCTCTTTTGGACACCAGTTTTAGCATAGTATGGTTTCTGTCATGCCTGTTTATCCTTGCTGATGATAAAGGGAGTCTATATCATTAAATCAGTTGTCCACATATCAGGTATCTAAAGTTGGTGGAAGGAACCCCATCTTGTCTTTCAGTGCCCACCCCAATGGGTAAGGCCACCAGTTTTGCCTGTTTGGTTGTGAATGTCTCATAAGCGTCTGAATTGGGCATTTTGGATTATAGGATTGTGCGGTGATTCAGGCTGGAAGGATGCTCAGAAGTCTCTAGTTGAAACCCTGCTCAAAACAGGCTCAGCTATGAGATCAGACCAAATTACTCAGGACTGTCCAGCCTAGTCTTGAAACTCCTGGGTATGGATACCACACAACCACTGTAAGCAACCTGCTCCACTGCCTGCCTGTCCTCAGTGTGAAGAGGACGTTCCTTTTATCCATCCTGAACCTCTCATTTCAGCCTGTTGTCCCTCATCCTCCTGCCATGCACCGCTGTGAAGACATTGGCTCTGTCCTTTAGATAACCTCCTTGTAGGTAACCTCTTGAAGGCTTCTCTTCTGCAGGCTGAATAAGCCCCAGCCCCTCAGTATCTCCTCACTTGTCTTAAAACTGGGCATCTTCATACAGATGGGCAGGATCTGCCCCCAGGGACTGCTCTAAAGTAGCTCAAGTACCATCAAGGCCAACACACCTTGGCAACTTCTGTTTTAGCTCCAGAGCATGATGGTTGAATGTTGCATGTTTCATTTTTTGAATTTTCACTCGAAAAGCTGTTTGATTGGGATGAAATGGAATCAGTTACGATTTTTCATGCTGTTTTCTTGGAATAAAGACCATTAAGAAATAGTCAAACCCTTCTGTACATGGAACACTTCCTTGGTTATTCAAACTGGCTTTTCTCTTAAATATAACTGATGTTAATTTATTTGTTATTATTTCATGTATCACTCTACAGAACGTTCTCATATGAAACCACTCAGTCAGAACAGTATAATCATTATCCTTTCAGTCAGGTTGTCAGCATGTATTAATACTTAAACCTTCAAGGATTCAAACAGAGCTACACTCATTTATACTAAGTGTCAAAATGATGCTATGTATCAGGGGAATTTCCAAAATTGAAACCAGGAGCGCCACAGCCTGATAAAACACAACAGATTGGCTTTAGATTTTATATTCCAAAATCATTTGCATTTTACATCAGTTGAAAGGTAGTTCATCCATTCTTAATAGTACAATTATGGCAGATGGCAACAGGCCACCTTGAGTTATTTATTAGGTTGCCTGCTGTGACTTTATCACTACCATTCAGAAGGCTGATGATTTCACTCCACTGGACTGCAGGTTTGAGTCTGTCACAGTGGATAACTATTCAGGACAAGGCTGTGAACACCATGACATAAATTTGTCAGTCACTACTTGACAACCTTGTATAACTGCCAATGCAATGGAAAGCATACCAAGTGCAGTGGAAGTCAGGGAAGAACACAAACCTACATATAATTGTCAGTATTTAATCCATGTTCAACTGCACCACATTTCCAATTATTGCTCTAAGAAAACAAGTATGTATCTGTGATGCTCTGGCTAAGATGATGTCTCCTTATGAAGCATAGGGACTCTTCAGAATTAGCGACTAACTTTCAATGACATTTTAATGGCATCACAGACCAAGCAAGACTTTATTTTAATAGCACATTTCACTGATATTGAGCTACAACAGAACTCCCATGGAAGTGTATATGACATTTACAGGGATAGTAGATTAATTCACTATGACCATTGCTAGTTCCATCAGTACTAGATTAATTGTGTCCCAGTGCTCCTTACCATGAAATATAAACAAACACTGATGCAATTATGATAATTATCTCAGATTAAAGAAGGCCAACACACTTAGAGTACACAGTTGAGTGTCTTTCTCCACGGATACTTTAAATTGATTCGTCATTTAGTTTTACAGATCAGCCATCAAATCTTCAAGACTTCTAGTTGCCAGTGTTTTGTGAAAGATGCACTGTTTTTATTAAAGTTTATGATAATGAGAGGAAATTATGAACTAAGCTTAAAGAAACTAACAATGTATCCCAAAACTTGTATCCCCTGCTCTCAGGGATTCCACACATTATCAGTGGCCTTTGTGCACTTTGGAGCTATCATTTTGATGTTCATTCTGAAAATAGGCAACAGGCTAGCGTCAATGGATTGCCAAAGCTTGAATCCCCCACTGACTATACCAGTTCTATACTATCAGTATTCTTTTATTTCTTCTATTGTCATAAAGAGTACAGGAGTGGTTATAGGACTCTCCTTTCCTAAACGGTGATTTCCTTTTAAAGCAAATAATTTGTTGGGCTAATTAGAAAGGAGTCTTAGGTCATAAACTCAGCTTCCAAACTGAAATGGGAAAATGCAATCCACTGCATAGCAAAACACTGTAAGAGCTTCATTGCGCGTGATGCTACCTAAACTTGTCTAGAAGACACATCTACTGTATACCACCAAGACTACTTGGAAAGCAATTAACTGCATACAGAAATGCTCCCCTTGGAAATGGGTTTATGAGGCTATAATATGCACTGCAAGTACTTTTTTAGTTTTTTTTGTTAGGTTCCATTTTCTTTCTTTGGCATTCATTGAAAAGGTTTGGCTCTTACTAACTACCTCATTTATTTGTCCCAGTGTTGCATTGAATCTTAGAACTGGAACCCCATTATTGTTTTACTTCATGCCTGTCTGAATAATTATCTTACAGCATTCATACGTTTAACCTAATGGTGCAAGGAAGGCACAATATGGCAATGGGAGGACAGATCATTTAAGAAAGGTTATGAGGCACGTGGTTCAACCTTTGGCAGCAATTGGTGGAAGAGTCACAAACGCTGGCTTCTGTGAAACTCTGTGCCTGCCTCCCCAAACTCTGGTTGTCTCCATGCCTCCTCCAGCAACTATCTTCAATGAGGTAAAGTGTTTTCTTACCTATTTGCCAATCCCAGGGAACTTTCAACAGCTCTTTGTGTTCCATGATTGCACTATAAGAGAAGAGAAGGCAAAATTTGATGGAAGAGAACAGAAGTTAAATTATTTCCTCTCATTCAATTCAAATGCTGGACAAAACAACATAAATAACCTTATAGCAAAAAATCTCTGTAGGAACCAAATGCAATCAGACTTTGCTAATCCACTCTGATATTATCCCTGAGCCTCTATATTTGAAAGATCTTCAGGGCAGCAATCAGATGTGAGAGCATACAATTTGTACTTGTTTATTTTCAGCTCTCTGTATACCTGCCCAAAGTGCCCACCCCCCTATATATTCAATCCTCTTGTACTCTTCTGATTTAATATTCTGAAAGCTTTTGAACTTTAATGATTAATAATGTATCTGTCTGAGTTATCCACCCTTCAGAGCAGCTCTGCGGTGTCAAATAAATGGATATCACAGGCTGGCTTTGGGAAGAATACTGTGATTTGTTACACACCAAGAGGGATCAAATAGTCACAAGGATGAAAGTCAGGAAACAAAGCAAAGGATGGGCCAAGATGCAAAAGTCCACTTTCGACATCTTGTAAGTCTTGCATTAACATCAAAGTCCCAGATCCAGAAAATTGTAAGGTGGCGACAAGTCAGCTCTTCCCAATCCAGGCAAATAGACCTTTGGAGGTAAGATATTTTACAAGCTAGATTTTCATTCAGCTAACGGTTTCTCTGATGTGTGATTTGCAGATAACTCCAGCTGTGCAGGACTCTGCATGCTAGTCTGGACACTCTTTTAAGCAAGTATAAAACATGGAATTACACATATTGAAAAACAAAGTACCTAGTACAAAATGTGGTGTGTGGAAGACCAAGTCTAATAGTAAAACTGCAGGAACTCAGTGCCTTCCAGATTAATCTGGTCTAGAGAGTTGCATCCTGGAAATCTTAATTTGCTTGCTGCTGATTTGTGGCAAATCTAATACTGTGCATAGAATAATAAGATCATTTTGTCTGCAAAATAACTACATTATATGTGCCTTTGCATGCATAAGGCATATGTCTCTTATCAGCAATTCTTGAAAAATAACATGAAAACAAACTGCAATGTCTCTTTTTCTGTCAAACAAATTTTGATATAAATTAAATTTAGGAACATTACTTTCATAATATTGCCTATCTGATACAAAAGAAGTATAAAACAATATGCTACGGTCTGTGATTCGTTGTGATCTGTGAAACAAAAAGGAGTAAGAGCAACTTTACCAGAAATTGCCATTTAGTGATGCCAGATTCACTGAAAATTGGAATCACAATGATCTTTGAAAGGTTGTGGTGATTGGAGGAGGTCCCTGATGACTGAAAAGACACATCTATAGCCCACCCAACCTTACACTAGCCTTTGGGAAGATTATGGACCAAATCTTCCCAGAAGCCATTTGCAGGAAATGAAGAAGAGATGGCTGGAAACAGCCAGCAGAGACTTCTCAAGAGCAAACCACACCTAACCAAACAGACTGCCTTCTATGATGAGATGGCTGGTTCAGTAAATAAAGACGAGGGAATGGATGAGAGGATGAGGTGTAACCTACCTTCACTTTAGCAAAGCTTCCAACATGATTTCCTGAAAAATCGTTAGAGACTGAAGATGTATGGACTGGATAAGTGGACTACCCACAATGTAGTCTGAAGAAAAGGGCCAAGAGAAACCTTGTGAAGTTCAAGAAAAGCAGATATGAACCCCTGCACCTGTGGTGGAATAACCCTATGCAACAGTACAGGCTGGGAGCTGACTGGATACAAAGCTGCTTTTCAGAACTAGTCCTTGAAGTACTGGTGGACATCAACCTGAACATGAGTCAGCAATGTGTCCTTGGAGCAGAGAAGGCCAACAGCATCCTGGGCTGTGTTAGTAAGAGTCTGGCCAGCAAGCTGAAGGACATGATTTGTGAGACAGCAGCTGGAGTACTGTATCCAATTTTGGGCTGCCAAGAATAAGACAGACATTGACAAATTGGAGAGTACAGTGGAGCTCCATCACAATGGTCAGGTGGCTGGAGCACATGATATAAGAGGAGATGCTGAAACAGCATGGTTTGCTTGGTGTGAAGAAAAGAAGGCTAAGCCACTTTGTTGATGCCAAGCAAACTTTGACCAGTACTGTGTCTAGCATGCTGGGAAGTGGCCCTATTTCTGAGATATTTTTTTCCCAGACTACTTCAGTTTATACGACCCAAAGGTCCTATTTTACACCAAAGTGTCCAGTAGAGTTTCAAAGGAAGAGTCTGTAAGTGTAATAAGGGGAGCTGGCTTCTCTTTGAAACAATTGGCATATTTAGTTAGATTAAACTTCTGTGAACTCATAATTGCTCTTCATTGCAGGTAAAGGTAAGAAAATGCTGAATTGCTTCATGGATCCAAGTAGCAGAAACATTATTGGCCTCTCCCAATATGCAAACTTTTGCCATCTTGTTAAAAAAGTGCATATATGAGCTAAGAGCGGTCAGGGCTCCACAAAAGTGCCACAAAAGCACTAGCAGCAAAAAGCGGCAGAAGCCAGTGGAAAAAAATATGCTGGTGAGAACTTTTGGGCCAAAGGTTGACTAGAAAAACCATGAGGCTTTCAGCAAAGAAATGGTTTCTTATTGTTTCCTTCTAGTTGTGTCCTCTGTATACAAAGATGCCTTGTTCCAGTACCAGTTTATTCTCCCCAGTAAAATAACTCACAGACCTTGAATTGTGACTAACTGCTAGGGTCAAGAGTGGGTAATAGCACTATAATTAAATTCAGGAATATGAAACATACATGACACTTTACACACGCAGATCAAGACAAGGGCACTGCTTTGATGCCTTTGGAATCAGTTAGTACTTACCTACCATGAACACTGTAGGTAACAAAAATGCTTTAGCCAAAGATACTAGGCATATTTACATGCTCTTGAATTTTATATTTTCAAAAAGGAACTGCTTGTCTGGTAGCCAGTTAATATAAATAATTTTAAGTCACATGTTCAGATCCCACATAAGTATAATAAGCTTTCTGGCCAAAGAAATAGAACTAATTAAGTGGGAATTGATGGGTCATTGCTTTGATCAGTCTCTGGTTTTAGAAGCTGGGTAGCTCAGATGTGCAGGGAGGTAACCTGGTTTTGACTAATAATCAAAAGTTATTCTGTGTGACAAGCGCCAGGGATGGATCTGCATAAAATGAGGCAATCTTGCATGGTGACTTTTAGTACAGTTTCATAAGTCATAGTATTACAACATTGGAAGGTACCTTCCAACTCTTAGGCTTGCAGGTGAGGTGCTCATTAGGTACACATGGATATAGACATAAATCAGTAGCTGCTGAAATCCATGTGACAATCTCCTGACTACTAAACATTTTGAAGAGAAAACGCCAGCTTTTTCATTATTTCTGCTTATCATAATGCAGATACACAGAATGAGCCAATCAGTAAAATACCTTCACACTGGATGTGTTTTCGACCTGCTGAAATCCAAGTGACTTTTTAAACATATGAAACAGAACCAGAGAGAGCTGTAGACTTTGTTATTCAACAAATCAGACCAACATGTGAAATATCCACTTGTCTTCCAGCAACAACATGGTAGAATGTGTCTTCTACTCCTCCCTGCCCATGTGACTATTCCAGGACACAGGTTATAGAACCATTGAATGGTTAGAGTTGGAAGGGATTTTGAAGATCATCTCGTTCCAACCCCCCTGCCATAGGCAGGGACACCTCCCACTAGACCAGGTTGCTCAAAGCCTCATCCAACCTAGCCTTTTACACCTCCAGGGATGGAGCATCCACAGTTTCTCTGGGCAGCCTGTTCCATCACCCTCAGAGTAAAGAATTTCTTCCCAATATCTATTCTAAATTTACCCTCTTTCAGTTTAAAACTGTTACCCTTTCTCCTATCACTACACTCCTTCCTCATCTTTTCTGTAGGTCCCCTGAATTAGAGTTATTATTCATATCCATCGGCCTGACGTATGAAAACCAATGCAAATTCCAGGATTAGAGGACACCTGCTCTCCACAGGAAATGTCTACCCTTGAAGAGACAGACTAGCTCATTGGAGGCCCCAACTGCACTTATCAGAATGACCCTGGGGCTCAAACTTGCTCACTTACAGCTGAATTCCACTGAAGAAGGAGCCAAAGAGTCCGATCATGCCCAGGAATTCCACTCGACTCAGATTTCGGACGATATACTCCTCACAAACGTTCGAAATGCCATATAGTGTTGCTCCTCCCAGTACTAAGAGATCCCCTATCAGTTTATTTTCACCTAGGAATAAACAGGGGAAAAATTAGAACATCTCAAAACAACTATCTTTGGTCTAGAACTCATTGCAAGTTCTTCCCTGTAGATTTCAATCTTCAGTTACTAAGTACCCCATATCCGGGTCAATAAGCTGAATGCAAACGTTCTGTCATTTTAACAGTTTTTGTTCAATAATCCAGCAAAATCTAGCAGAGGTGTGAGGAGAGAGCATTAACCTTGCTGTGGACAAGAGAATCTGAAAAAACTGTAAAAAAATACAGAAACCAAGTGGCATTCTTCAGTGACTAATCCTTTTTATTTTATTAATTTTTTTGTAGCTAGAATGTGAACCAACTATACAGAGCAGTTTGCATCTCATCTTGAAATCTAACCAGTCTAAAACATGTCCAGTATTTAGATGTGAAAGCAACTGAAAAATTCCTTGTACCTGTGAAAAGAATGAAGAAAGCATTACAACCCTAATATTGACCTCATTCTCACATGAAGCTATTTGACAAGAAAGAGAGGAGGCAGGACAGGGTGTAGACATGGTGATAATAATGATAGATTCTTAAAGAGGTTTGTTCAATTAACAAAGCAGTACCTAATGCATACAACAAACACCAAACTGTATTTTCAGTACCTCTGGGTATATATAGTTACTAAAATATTATATTATCAAAGGCTGTTTGAAATCTTTTTAAGTCTTGAAGGCTTTTACTATTGGGGGGCGGGGAGGGCTGCAGCGAGATTTTACCAAGATCAAGTTCCAGCTTGAAAACTGAGGCCCTGGCCTCAGTTGTGTGTGATTCTCTCTCCACATATGGCTTCTTAAAAGAATTCTACAAGAGCTACAGTTTCACAAAGCTGCCAGACATTGTTACAGAACCATATTCCAAATGCTAGGATATGACAGAATTTCCTTTGTAAAGGTTCAGTAGAGGTGCTGAAGCACGAGACTTTTTTTTAAAGAAACCTTGTTTTCTTTTTGAAATACCTCTTGATTTATTTTTTTTTGAGTTCCTACCTTTTTAAGTTTTATTATTCATTTTAAAAATACACTCTGCAGTAAATAAAAATGGAAGTCAAACATTCTGATTTGTTCAAAATGATCTTTTCAACACTTTTATTTTTGGAATTCTTTTAAGCCTTCAGTTTTCATTCCAAACTACAGTCCTGAAATTTTGAGTGAGAAGAAATTTATAAAAATATGAATGGCCATAAGAGGATTGATCAAGGATTCATTTTTCCAGTGTCCTGTCTCCGATGCTGGCTATAACCACCAGAAAAGCATAAGTTGTTTAGGGATAACTAGGAATAAGCCAAATGTTTAAAATATTCCCAGTAACACTCTCTTAGTCTCCAACATTTTTCAGCTCAGAGATGTGAGTTCTGTGTCTTTACCAAACATGACTAGATTCTCTTTCATGAACTCATCCAGTCTCTCACTGAATTATTTTGTGCGTACACTTTGACTGACAGCATGTTTATATTTGACCATTTATCTTTTTAAGATTTGGTATTTATTTTCCTTTTAGCCTTCTTTTGCAATCAGCTACAGAAGATGCTCTTAATTTAAAATAAGCATCAGTACTTTACAAAACCTCTTCATACCCCTAATGCGTTTGACGTTCCACAGTGGCTCCAATCATCCCTCACTGAGCTCCCTCATTTGGTATTTATTACAGCTACTCACTGGCACTTCGGGGAAGCACTGCTGAAAAAGCTTTTGACCTTAGAGCTTGGCTGTGTTGAACTGCTGAGAAGAACATATCATCCTTTTGCATCTGTGAAACAAAGACGGCTCGAAGGCAGTTTTCACAGAGGTGGGATGGCTCCAGGCACCACACTGCGATGGCTCTCCCCAAAGTGCATTCACGCTCAAAGCGTGTGAGCATCACCCTTCAGGGTTTTCCCAGAAGAGGAGGCTAAGATCTGGTCAGAGCATGGGCCAGCCCAGCCCAGGACCCTTCTCTGGCACTGGGCGGCACAGGGTGCCTGAGGAAAGCATAAAGAAATAGGGAAGCACAGAGGTGTTTTTATCAGCAGGAGATCAGGGATTTTCTGAGATGGAAGTTGCATTAGATCATTAAACTTAATAAGTCCTGATGGATTTCTTCATTAATTTGTGTAAAGTGCATACAATTTTGGCCTCTACAACACCCTCTGGCAGTAATTTACCCAGTGTAAGTATGTATGCATTATTAAAACATACTTCGTGTTTCTAGCTTTTAAGGCTGATACCGCAAAAATATATTGGGCATCCTATAATTTTCTCATTGTGAGAAATATTTAAGAACTACTCTGTATTGACCCTCTCCATATCATTGAAGACTTCACGTACCTTTAACATATTCTGTCTCTTTCTTGCCTTTGCTGGGAGATGAAGATTCCCACTCTGCCTACATTCTCTTCATCCTGAAGCCATTTTGTCCTTCAACAGCTTTCTCAACTTTCTCCATTGCTTCTATAGGCTTATTTTCTGGTCACTTCTTTTTGACATGCAGTAACCAGAGTAACACAGGGTACTCAAGAGGCTAGTGCATCAAAATTATATACAGAGATAAAAAGTTTTATACTACATTTTTTGTTTCTTTCCCAATAATTCCTAGCATCCTGGTTGTCAAATGCCTTTGCTTCTTCAAGAGACTGACTTTGGAACATTCCCCCAAGACTGACATATCCTCATAGACATATTTTCATGGATGTAAAGTCCACATGCATCTATTGGTTTCATTGCTAAGGAAATATGTATCAGCTGACTAGAGCCATTCTAAAGACTTTTAGGTTAAGACAGTTGTAATTGACCAATTTAATGGCATAGGCCATTCTTCTGAAGAAACACAAGGCACAGCTTGGAAAAACATGCTTTGCATTAATCATTGTTAGCATATTTTTTGTTAGCATATTTAATGTTCTCTGGAAGCAGAAGTCATACAGGCACTGAAGAGTTAATGTTTTGGGGACTAGCTATACCACTATAGTGTAACATAAATAGTTTAAATATTAATTATGTTCTGACATGATTGCTTTTCACACTCAGCTACATTTTTACCTTAACCCCCAGCATTATGAGGTGTTTCTCTTTGCTTTTGGTTGTAATTACTGACAATCTAAAACTCAGTCTTAATGTGTCCCCCTCTTAGATCATATGTACTCTTATATACTTATTAAAAAGACTGTTTTTCAGACATTGTGGCAAGCTAAAGCTGGGAAGTGCTTCAAAAGATCTGGATGGAATACTTAGACCCCTGTGACTTAGACTCCAGTGTATTACAGAAGCAAAAGTACTAAGGTACATCATGGGTATTAGTTCAGAAAAATGTTAAGAGATACTTGGCATGTAAGGTGATAGAGCACAAACTACTTGGTAGTAATTGCTTTTCCCATTGAGAAATGTGCAAAACATCAGTCAGGATACAATAAAAAGAAGTAAATACCAAAGATTTAGTGAAAGTTGAGACTATACCTCCAAATTATACCTAATTCTTGCAGATAGTTTGGAAAATACTTCTTAATCTCTCAGTGATGCATTTTAAATTCATTTTCTCTTACTGTAATGGTTTGCAGGCTAAATTGCTGTATACAATGTAGTAACAGCTGGTGCCTACCAGAGTCTTACCGCACTTCTAATATAGTAAATAGTATGGCCCCACAGGGCAAATAGGCCCCAACAGATTTTGTCCCCTAAAATATAGAATAAACCACGGAGTTTACTGAAGACTAACACAGCTTCATTGCTTTTGGTGAATTCCTTTCTTCTTTTTTCCTAATCCTGGGAAATATCCCATAAATAGCATGGAACTCCTTAACAAAGGGTTTCAAGAGTTTTTTTTTTTCCCTGTTAATTCTTAGTTGTATTTGTGGATTTTTAATGTATCGCTCTACCCCTTCAGAGAAATCAAACCAGCTCATCTATTTTACTCTGTTAAAGAGGATGTGGTAATTTAGAAATAAATCCCTGCATCTTATTAACATCATTTTGCCACTGCAAAAAACCACAGTCTCTGTTGTGCCTGGCTCTGATATTAATTTCTTCTCTATGTGTAGCAATAAGAAAGGCCAGTTTTTCATGTGTAGATCTGAATTAAAAGGCAATAATGCATGTTAACAGATTTTTCTGACAAATTTATGTATACAAATACCCGTGCTTTAGTAATGTATGTAATTATTACGGCTGAATGGCAAAGTGTCAGTGTTCTACAATTTGTTCCTTGCCTGCTGAGGTCTATTGCCCCACACACTCCTGTCAAACCACAACTCACCTGCCCCAGCACATTACTTCTCAGGATTACTGGAACACAGGATGTTTTCTCAACCCAAGGTTGAGAAATCCCAATCTCTCTGAAATCAGTCATTCCTAATGCAGCTTTGGCTGCATTTCATAGTACAGAATATATTTTCTCCTTTTTAGCTGGGGCAGGGTTATTTCTGGAGGACACCAATGAACTAAAAGTCCCCTTTTACAATAAAGGACAGGCATAAAAGGGGGCAGGGAGATATGCTGAGTACTGTTACAAACTCCCTTGTTTTATTTAGCAGCATCCTGGCAAATGCAGCTCTTACAGCACTTGCATTTGTATTCAGAAAGCTGAGTCAAGAATTTAAAAACCCAGTGTATTATGCTCAGCTCACAATTCAGTGCTTTTAATTAAGAATGAAAACTGTGCCTAATTGACAATCTCTGAAAAGAATTTCCAGCCTTCCCACATCATTTGGGTTGGCACTAGAGAGATCAATGTGACAGAGAAAGTTGATCAATGAAATCTAACTGTCTAGTCTGCATTAATAGCTACACACACATTATTCAAATGATGCTGCACATAAAAAAGAACATTTTACACACAAGAAGGTTCTTTTCAACAATGATGCTGGCATATCCCAAATCTTTACTCTGAGACTGTATGCAAAACCCAATTAGTACAGTCAGTATGTAGGTCTAGTGTCTTTTAGCATCTACCCAGTGACCGTGCTTCTGTACAAAAAAGGAGCAAAGTTCAGGAGAAGTAAGAGTACACGGTGGACACGAGAGGAGCTTATGACTTTGCAGTCATACAGCTAAGCCAAAACAGATCAAAACTACAAGTATTTAGCTTGTCTCCCCCAGCCTGCACAAAGGGTGACCTGCATTGCAGACACAGGGCCCATAAAGTCTGTTTGCAGCAGTGCTGACTTCTAAGTGTTGACCCATTTTTGTTCCCTGTCCCTTCTGACAAAGAAGCAACGTTGAATGGTGCGGTGCTTTGGAACCATGAAGGCACAAGTTTCCATGACAATTTTCCCTTCCCCCCCCCCCCCCAATCTGACGTGTTCTGATCAATGGTTTCTCTGAATGGAATTTGATTATACAACTCATCCACCCCTACTCACCCGCTCCTTGCTGTCTCCCAACGAGGACATCTGCTCCTGCCATGCAGCCCATGCCCAGAATGCAAACCACGATCCCAATGAAATGTACTGCCTTGTATCGTACCAGTAAGAAGAACCAGGAGAGCAGTATCACCACCGGGATGACAAAACAGTCTAGGAGCTGTCAAAAAAAGAGGAAAAAAATCAATAAATCAACCTGCTAACACTTTGCCCTAAAATACTAGGATTAGACTGCAGCAGAGTGGAGCCGGGTTATTTAGTTAGTAATAGCACTTTCTACCAGACAGGAAGTGTGTTCAAGTGTTTATGTTGTCCATCACACAGAGGATAAGACTATTCTGTTCGTGACTGTTCCACAAATTCAGGAGAGCTGTTGCTCTACAGTATTACTCAACAGCACTGCTTTGCTCTTGGATTCAGATGCAGATTTCAAATCCATGGAAAGGAAACCTGGCCCAAAAGACAGCCACACCACTCCATCTGGTTCTCACCTCTGGTGATTAACAGACAAAGACTGAGGGCAGTTTTCCTGCAGTCTAGACATATGCTTTAATTCAGTCATTTCAGGTTCAATTAGCGGGAATGTTCATAATACACAAGTTGACCAGATTTATTAAATTTGGCCATATAAATCTGCATGCAGAATAATTATGAAAAATCTGCCCCCTGTGGGGACAGTTAACTCCTTGAAAATATAGTCCCATATGCCTCTGAAGGAAAGAAAAAAACAAAACAAAAAACCACCTCCCCTGCAGTGCCCACAGACACTGGGTAAGAGGTTTCTCAAAGAAGTGTTATGAAACACAATCTTTAATTGTTTTTTTTTAGAGACACATAGGAAGAAACCCAGAAAACCCATGACAAAAAAAAAAGAAATGCACCAAATGTTTGTGAGAGGACCTTGAGATTTTCAAATTAAAATACATTTTGGAAACTACCAGTATGTCACCAGGAAACAAAAATCCTAGGTAAGAAAAACCCAAAGAAACATGACTTTAATCCCACTTCCTAAAAGGATACAGATAATCAAGAGTTGTGATTCTGTGGCCTAACAATGAGATTTGACAAACCATGCAGGGTACACTACTTGTTCAATGCCAACTGATACAGGAGGAAGCAGAGCTATATTGAGCTCTTCCTAAAGCTTCTTCCTAAAGAAAATGTCTGGAACAATCAAAGGAGGAGACTGGGTCCATAGTTCTGGAAAAATACTCCAGACCTTGATTTTAGATGATGCAATTTGTTTTTTCTTCCCCTTTGGGCTTATTATCTGCTATTTGCGCTCTCAGTGTGAATTACCACTAAGCACACTAAGTATTATAAAATAATGATTGCATCCCTTTAACTTATTTGTCTGTCTGAAGAGAAAAAGATTTTTGGATGATTTCAAGAATTTCAGTGCTTAGGAAATAATTCTTCACATTCTGTTGGAGAGAATCCAGCAGAGGGTTACAAAGATGATAAGGGAATGAAGCACCTCTCTTATGAGGAAAGGCTGAGAGACCTGGGTCTGTTCATCCTGGAGAAGAGAAGACTGAAAGGGATCTCATCAATTCTTATAAATATCTAAGTGATGGATGTCTAGAGGATGGGGCAAAACTATTTTCAGTGGAGCCCAGTGACAGGACAAGAGGGAACAGACACAAGCTGGAACACAGGAAGTTCTGTCTCAGTGTGAGGAAAAACTTCTTTACTTTGAGGGTGCCAGCGTGCCGAAAGAGGGTGTGGAGTCTTCATCTCTGGAGATATTCAAAACTCGCCTGGATGCGTTCCTGTCCAACCTGCTCTAGGTGACCCTGCTTTGGCGGTGGGGTTCGTGGTCTCTGAAG
Organism: Gallinago jamesoni; assembly: GCA_025769975.1. Taxonomy (NCBI): domain Eukaryota; kingdom Metazoa; phylum Chordata; class Aves; order Charadriiformes; family Scolopacidae; genus Gallinago; species Gallinago jamesoni. The sequence continues at coordinate 67,433,448 of JAOQGH010000023.1, forward strand.
ATCCCTTCCAACCCCTACCATTCTGTGATTCTGTAAGACAGTAAGCATCTCAAGCATCGTTCCAGTTCTTTTTTGTGCAAAGGTGAGTAAGTGAACCTTAGCTATCACTGGACCAACCGTATTTTGCAAAATCCGGAGCTCCAGTCACTCACACAAACAGAATTTAAGAATATAAGGATGTGACCTTTCAGCTGGTAACTGCTGCCTCTCCAGAGATGCAGAGTGACTCAGTGGATATTTTTAACCCCCAATATCTGGAACGCAGTCATTGTCCACCTTTACACACAGGACATGACACTGCAGGTTCATTGTGGGACGGGAGCTCTGATGAGGACTGCTTCACTTACACTGGGCTAAGCACACAAAAAGAACATTTTCTTGTGAATATGAGATATATTATGCTGATAGTGTGATTTCAATAGCCAGTTTTAAAAAATTTTTGTACCTGCCGCACGTGTACTTCAATATGCAAATCCCACTAACAGGGAAGGTTTAAAAAATTCCTCTCATTTCATAAATATTTAAACATACCCATGCTTTCAAGTATGTGAAGTTGTGCCTTTTAAGCACTAACATGAAGGGATCCATGAACAGAACTTGTCACAAACAAACAGCACTGACAGCAGCTGGAAAATGCCCCTTTGGGGTTGGTAGTCCAAGGTCTAATCCACAAATTGCTATCTGGAATACTGCAGCATCAATAGATAAAAACATGAAATGTAGGTAATGTTCATTGACATTTTATGGCTCTTGAGTTGTGTTTAGTTTATAGCTATAATTAAACAATGGGGGAGGTAGAAATAAATCAGGTTGCTACAATATTACCAATAAGACAACCTAGTGTATATTGCTTAACTATTTTTCAGGTATTGCTTTACATTTCATTTCTCCAGGACTAAATTCACTCTGCCTTTCTTTTTTCCTCAGATAAACCTGTCTAGTAGAAGAAAAAATGCACATATATTCCACAGACAAAAGATGTGAGATTGTGGATTACCTGATCTGCAGTAGGATTTTCCTGTTTATTTTTTTCCTTTCCCCTCTCCATCTTTTTTTGTTATTAGTTATGTCAGCTATTAAGAAAAAATATTATTCCTAATTGCAATTTTTCTGACTATAAAGCATTTATAATAATACAGATGAATTATGCTTAGCTTGAATTTCATTTATAGTACATAAAGGTTAGTTTTTTACCAGTATTTCCCTAAGAATAATCTTCAATATTTTCCTTCCTGTTAATTGTTTATTCTAAAGGTACTGCCTATACCCTGTCATGTTAAATTAATGAGTGACCTGATTTTAATCGAGGTTCCTGCTTCAACCACAGAAGTTATCAGATCTCACTAAACTAAAGGAAAACATATTTCCTATTTTGCCATGGAAAGCTAATAAAAGTGATATGAATGCGTGTCACAGACCATGTTCTTTGATGTGGCCGTGTTTGTCTGTGGTTTTCTTCAGTCACGGCTCTGAATTGGGCTGCTTTAGAAGGTAGGATACAAAAATATATAACCTATTGATATACCATCCTACAGGAACTCCTTTCTATTATAAAAATGCTGTATTTTTATAGGCATTGAAAATTATTATTTGATTCTAAATGATATCACACTGCATCTAAGTTGGTTGATGACACACAATGTTGAAATGTGTTTTCTCCGATTATTTGTTTATTAAATTACATTGACTTTATTATACTTGCGAATCATAGACAAATACTCTCTTGCTCACAGTAAATATCCAGTCTCTGATCTCACAATTTCAGCATGTATTTGCACATATATAGCAGGAATGCACTGTTAGTCATTAGAAAGGAGAGCTGGCAAGCTTTAGAGGAAAGGTCTGTAATACAGAGGGTGGATGGCTGATCTGCAGTGACATCAAAAAGAAAAAAGCTGGTCAGCAAACTCCCTATGGGAACAATGGAGCTGAATTTTCTTTTTTAAACATTCATTGAATTTTTTCCCCCCAGTTATAAGCCCTTTTTTTCACATTAGGGGTTTCTCATTAGTGCTGCCCTCAAGCAAATCATGCAAAGAATCTGCTGCACCTTCTACTCAGCCGTCTCTCCAGAGCAGAGGGATCAGTAAAATCAGTGTTTTATCCCTCCAACGTTTGTATTGTCAAGTACATCTGAATTTCAGCATGCGACCTGGTAAGTTTAATAGAATAGCAAGTGCTATATCCTGTATAAGACACACCTTCTAACATTTGCTTTGTTTTTTCAAAGGAGGAAAGGGTTTTCTGCCCATTTGAGTTCCCTTTCTATTCCATTTTTTACACTCCCTTCACAATACCACACACACTTGAGTCAAATGTATGTTACACATGCACAAAAGCAGCCGAGATGTGAATCCTCAGAGCAGTGGCTGCTGGCTGCTATGGGGACTGCGTGGCAATTGTGATACCCTGAGACTGAAACCTTCTGCCGGAAAGGTGTGGATGCCGGCAGCGTTTCTGCCAGGGTTATTTCAAGCAATTCAAATAAAAAAGGAACATTGTTTTTATTTTTCATGTTTCTATCTGCCATGTCATCACAATTTAATAATTTTCTTGCACGATTTTTATATAATCATGGAAATAACTTAAAAACTATTAATTTTTTCATCTGGCAAAGATGTAGGGTACTCTGGGTATGGAGATTGGTGAAAGAATCAGTTAGTGATGTCATTTGTTTAAAAAAACAGTAAAAACATTTAATTTCCATGATACAGAATAAACAATAGCCAGAAGACTGCTCCCAGTCTGAAGCCTCTTTAAATCAGTATTTTTCCCAGAAGATCTCCAATTTTTTTTCTTGGGGCCACATAAGCAATATTTCTATAACTGGTCTTGTCAGTTCCTTTATTCTATTTTCAGGTTTTTCTCTTTTTTTCGTGTGGACACAGAAAGTCCCTCAAAACTTTCACTAGTGGAAGACCTTCACCTACATCTCACTTGCACCAACACCCAAGATCAGGATTATCACAGAAGGAATTCAGCAACTTCTAGAAGTTATGTTAAATGAAAGATGGTGGTTGCATCCAACTCACAGTTCCTCTGCTCTCAACTATACATGGACATGCTTTACTGTAATCACATCTTGACCCTTTTAAAAAAACCCACAACTTAGGACACACCTCTTTGTCCTTTCCTCTCCTTACATGCAGTCTAGCTATGCCGGTTCATGGTATTTGAGCAGATTCTGCAGTCACCAACAAACTGACCACTCAAATGACCTTTCCTTTAATTGCCTTCCTCCTCTGATTTTACACACCACTGCCATAAAAAGATCATGCTAAGACAGCAGACAGCTCTTCTAGCAGTCATGTGTTTCTGCAGAAAAATCCTATTTTCTGTATTGCTTCTTTCTAAGTAAGGAGACTGGATATGGGCTTTGAGGACCATTTCTCAAGGTTACTTATTAGAAACTTCTCCATGTCCCCAGGTCCTGTAAGCTATGCAGAGGATTAGACCCCGGGGTAGGAAAAATCATGGATGTCTCCTGCAGAAAAACCTCTGCTTTTGCATTTCACCTGCAAGAATATGCAAAATGGGCACAGAACACCAAAATCTCTGCTGTTGTAATGGGCACAGCTCCACTGACTTTAATGAGATTTTGCATATTTATGTTAGTAAAAAGTTTGTCTCAGGGTGAATTTTGCCATTAGAGGCAGAAGCTCTGGATACTGAGAGCTCAGTTGACTCCAAAACCATGTACGGAGACTGAGGATACTGCAGGGGCTGGTTTGCAAACCATCAGCATGTAACAAAGCTAAAAGACAGAACAGCCACTTGAAGCACGATAGTAAATCAGATGCAAGATACACCCCATAGACTCTCGCAGTATAAATGTATGGTATGCAACACTCCTGCACAATGCTGTTCTGCAAACCTTATTAACATTGCAATATTCCCTCAATGCCCTGAAGCAAAACAAGAAAATAAGTCAATCTTGCACACACAGGATTGGGGGAGGAAGGGAGAAGGTGGAATTTATCTCTGCTTTTGAGATATTTTGTGTTATAGAGCACTGCACAAGGTGGATCAACAACATCAATATTGCACATCCCCTGCTCCTCATCTCCCAGATTTGCTTCAAAATTATCTCAAACCTTCTACCTCAACGTACATTGAGTCCACCGGGACCAAGAACAAAGCAAAGACTATTGCCATCCAACACTCCTATAATAAGTACTTACTGCTGGCTCCTTTCCTTTTCTGGTAGCAGTTGTTGAGGTATGAAAACTGCCAGAGGTAATTGGAAGTATGATGTACTGCTGAGCCTCAGTGATCCTAGAGTAGCCGAGAACATCAGCATCATAGTTTTATTGTCTGTCTCCTGGTGTCTACAAATCCCATCTTTTACTACCTTTGTTTTCATCATGCCAATCAAAGGCTTGATTGCCCAAGGAATAAATTACCAGATAAATCACTATTTGGAAACACAGTGCTCTCTTTGTCAGAGCCTTATTTCTTGTGACATCTTATGCATATTCTATGGTACCATTTCCACAGCATTGCAGAGATAGTTCTGATTTCTATGTGATAACACAGAATAAGGATGATATTACCTCTAGACTGTACAACACAACGGTGCAGTGTGCAGGTGAACAGAACAGTGCATTTGCAGAAAGAAGAGCTAATTAATGTGAAGACAATGCGGGAGAAGGCAGAGGACAGTCTGCCTTCTAACGCAACTTGGTATGATGAGAAAGTGCTTACCTGGCAGCAAAAGTTACAAATGTTAGTATCATAACAGGCTTAGTGGAAGACATTATGAACTTGGTAGGATGTACGCATGCAGTACACTGTAAATACAGTACAGGGAAGTCAAAATGTAGTTTCAAATGAGTCAAATATCTAGTCTAAATTACTGCAAGACCTTCAGAATCTTTTTATTTCCTCTGGGGGAACTAATTTTTTCTGCTGTGTAAAAGGCGTCTCCAATAGTACTTAAAACACCCTTCTTGACTAGTTAATGAAACCTTCCACAGGCCTTCATCAAGGTTGTTTCAAAAGGTTAGGATAAAAATAGAAAGCATTTCCACAGGCAGTCCTGAAAGTTAAGCGTTTAGTTTTTAAAAAAGAGTCCATGGGATGGGGTGTTAGTGTACACAGGAGTGTTTAGTGCATGTTCTGCAGCTGCTACAGCTGACGTGCAAGAAGGCTGAAAAATCTAGTGCAAGTAAGACTAATGCATCAAAGAGAAACTAAAGATCAATTTGAAAGTTTTTGGCCATCTGGGAATTAGAGAGACACTTCATGTGAGAACATTAAGTGTGACTGATCTCTGGCACTTCTTGAAATATATGTTTTTGGATACCAAATTGATCCACGGACAAACTACTGTGCCTTTCATCTGGTGTCTACGCAATTTTTAAATTTACCCTCTATAGAAACTGCCTTCACTGTCTAGCTGGGGCATGTTCATGGCTGTTGGAAGCTTGAGTTTCAGTCTCCCCTAGTCAGATAGAGTTAACTCAAGCCCTTTCTTTGGGCTACTGTTTTAACAGATATGGCTTTATGTAACAGGTGGCTCTACCCTTGCAATTTGGAAAGCACTGCAGGTTTTCTGTAAGCACCTGAGGCATGCTAAGATCATATCTAACAAATTGAGTTCCTCCGGGGTACTTTGGTGCAGGAATACTTAGCTTTTGAATTTTACAATGGAGGCAAGTATTTAGTCATTTGGCTCCATCAATACAGAAACACTCTGGGCATGCAAAGAACCAGAACCTAAAGCTGATTCTGAACAGGAACAACAGGAGAAGATCAAACACACATTTCCATGTCCCAGGATTGTGCTCTGACCAGCAGGTTCAGCGGGTGCATAGATCAGGGGATGTTAGATGTCTATAGCATTTTGGATATGTTGACAATTAGGTGTGGATTGTTCTATTATATCTAGTTGCCCCTGGACTACTCTGCAGACACCTAAAGGGTATATTTGACTTTATCCTTAGCAATTGACCTACACCTTGAAGTCTGAAACATAAATGGTGCATTAGTTTTTATGTCACCTATTTTTTAAGGGAGGTCTTTAAGGTTATTTTCTTAACAGGGAAAATTACATGTTTCTAGGCTTCACAGTAGTTTGTTTTCATCTCATGATGGAGCTGAGTACTACATTCTCAGACAGTAATTATGGAGTACAAAGGGATTTGAAATAATCAGAAGCACAACCAAATGTAAAGGTCAGGTACAATATTCATCTCTGATTTTTCTTATGTGTCCTTGTTCACTGTGGATTTGAAGGTATCTGGTGAAAGACGTATAAGAAGGTTCATTAGGAAGTTCTGTTTTCCCAAATGAAAACAAAGGGAATTTTAAAGGGAAGTATATAAAGGACTTGAGTGTGAAACACTGGGGAAAAGTACGCCACCATTTTCAGTCTTTTCCCAAAACCATGACGAGACAATGACAATTAAAAAAAAAATGGATTTTAAACTAGAAATTTTGACAGATTAAGCTAAAGCTACCTGGAAAACAAAGTTGTTGAGTGCTTGGAGTTGTTTGTTGAAAGCAGAACTGCAAGTCAATTGCAATAAAGATATCTTTTTACAGTTAAACTTTGGCTTTTTGCTGAGAGGAGTTTAATGTTTTTCCCTAAAATCACCACAAGTCCAGCACGCTCCCATGTTAGTTTTGCACGACAGAGCAGATAACGTGTGGAAAATAAGTATATGCTGTAAAACTGATTTCCTACTGAAATGGTTCACGTATCACCACTATAAAAATACTGCAAGATTTCTCATTTACTGAAGTGACAATTTCAAAAACTTTTATTTTCTTCCCATCAAAAAAACCTTGGTGTACAGCCTGTTGAGAATAAAATCCCCTGGAACTGACTTGAGGGGCTTGATTCTCAGTGAACATATACATTGACATAGCTCCCACAGCCTTCTGTCAAAGCTGTGCTGATTTGTGGTAGCAATGGTTTCTCAGGTCTCAGTTCTGAAAGGATTTGAACACTTTTTGCAACATTCCAGCAAGTATTTATGGCCTCACAGGTACTCCTCTGTACTGATCAAGCCTTTCCAAAGACGCTCTCAAGAGAGTGGTCCTGTTTGCTTCTTTGAAATCAAATTCTAGGAAAAGCTTGCGTTTTTCATCTTTTACTTTCCTTTTCTTCAGTACTCATTTCATACTGCTATGCACTTTGACCAATGCTGTTTCAGGCTGAATAATCCCGAGTTTCTTCTGTTTTGTCTTTAAATGAAATATGGTGTTGTTTGGCTACATTTTATAAAATTTGTCATTTGATTCAACATCTTAATGCATCACCTCATACTTTTCCCATTCTCACCATATCTTTGGTCTTGTCTACAAGTAGAAGTTCATCCAAATTAAGGCATGAAGTGAATTTAAAATGCAACAGGTGTTTCCAGTCACTCTATGAGCAATCCAGGACAACTATGGGAAAAGGAGACACTGCATTCCCCACTCCTGGAAAAAAGCTTGGCAGCATTTCAGCTTCTACCTCTTCCTTCTTTCAAGCTATCTGGGAAAGAGATCTGAACTCTGTTGTAATCTATATATGGAAGAGGTCTAAAAAGGACACAACATGGTCTGTGTCCTACGACAGTTCTCTTATTCTACCCTTCCTCTCTCTCTCTGTCTAAAAGGAGACAGTGTCTCATTTCAGATACCAAATTCCCAAATGCAGAGACACAGGCAACGCCATTGAACTCACCTGCCTGCTTCCTCCTGGCACTGCAGTTTTTGATCTCTGACACTAAAGGCCATGCTGATTGCAGAAGAGCAGGAGGGTTTGCATCTTATGGAATCAGTGTTTCATGGGCCCAGCCAGACAAACCTCTGACACTTGTTTGTTGGTGGCAGTAGGAGATGGGATTTAATGACCTGGATCATCTTGCTCAGTCTGCTCTTCCTACTTGCTCTCAGTGAACATGCAAAAGAAGCAATTCAACTTTTACTTTTTCTTTGAGGCTTTTGGTAGCTATAAAACCAGACAGTATGAGGTTTACACGGATTTATGTTTTACTCTATGCTGAGCAATCCAATTTGGAAAAGTGTTAAAAGCAATATTATGTTGTCTGGGCACATTTCAAAGAATTCTCAAACTAAGATACTGATGGCAGACGTGTTTGTGAATATTTAGTATAAACCTTACATTCAGATTCCTTGAATTCACAGTTTCCTTCTATTTATTGTGCTAAACATGCTCAGTGTTTTCCAATATCACTTGTTTAACTATGGAGGAGATAGATTCCTAATTAGCTTTGGTTCTGTACAACATTAACTGGTGCTCCTCTATTTTACTGGCTGTAATGCAAACTTCAGGAAAATAAGGTGTAAATTACACTGTCTAGTGTTGCCCAGTTATTTAAACATAATGTAAAAATGGAGTAGGTTTGTTTTAGAACAAGTATCAATGAAGTAAGCAATGATCTCCCAATGATTTCCAGTCTATTAAAAATGTTTTTGTTATTTGTTTTTCCACTTAAAGGAGCCCAATTCCTTTGTGGTTTTATTTAAAATATGCAGGTTAGATCTTTGGAGAAATTGCTACCCTAGCTTTTGTTCACTGCACATATAATTTTTTTAAGGGAGAGTACATTTTTTCATAGCTGCAGTTAAGCAGTTATATAACATAACACATCTAACTGCTTGCATTAAAGTAAGACTTCTTCATCATAACTATATTCATTTTACTTAATGACAACTTTTGCACTCAGATCTAATTACAGAATCCTAAAAGAAATGCTTATATTTTTTTCCAAGTATAATATAAAGTGAGAAAAATATTTCAGCCCATCTGAAAATGTTTCCTTAAAGGGCCAAATTAAGTAGATTATGTAAAAAATGTGATTATGAATGGGTTTGCACAGAAAAATAAAATCAAAGTCAGTATGGCTTTGTACAGTTTGGAAAATACTGAGTAATAAAAATAGTCCAATATGAAAACAACACGTGTCTTATGAGACACCATTAGAAAATACACAGAAGACAAAGGCAGGAACTAGCTATCAGTGCACTGAAGCCAATGGATGTTGCACCATTGACCACACCGAGCCCATTATCTTATCACAAAAGGGAAAATCCTTTGAGTCCTTACCTGTACACTAGTAAGAGTCGTGTATTGATATGCTTTGACTACCAGGTAATTGGCTTCTATGTCTATTATCCCCAGGATCATGTACTTCCACCATCTCCTTTTCAAAATTGCCAGCAAGTTTTCTTCTCCTGTGGTGATAAACAACAAGAAGAATTATGTAAAATAGTTACGTTTAGATGCACAAAATACTTGCCTGTCAGGAGAAATTATCTACAGGATGTCTTGTGTTGCAGTTGAAAAGCACCACATATAACTAGGTATGGCAAGGAAGTGAAAATTAACACACCCTATTTGTCTCTCAGATATTAGAACAGTCAGCTTGGCAAAATAATATGTGAGGGTCAGATTGTCACGTTCCTTAAAATGTAAACAATGCTGGTAAAAACAAATGCAGCTTGGACAGACTGTAAATGTGTTCTTAGTTTTACTTTCATATATATAGCATTTTATTATATACCTTTATACTTTCCACACATAGTGATAAACATATCACACATGATGCAAGAAGGTTTTGCCAGAGTTGGAGATTACCAGTATTTGCAAATATGATGGAATATTAGAGCAGAAACCGCATCACCTTTGGGCAGATTACAGATCCTGTTCCAAGGATGGTTATTATGATCCTAGGGGTTCAAAATATCAGACTTGTTTAGAGAAAGGCTGCACTGAGACAAACAGAATTTGTGTTGACAGGTTGCTCTGCTCCCAGGATCAATTTCTGAAGTAGGCAGGTTTGCTGCCTTCTATGGGAGCCCTGTCAATCACCCAGTACTTAATTTCCACCACATGAAGACTGACAGCACAATACAGCCTGCAGATCAAACTCACAACTTTCAAAAGGTCAAAGTATTCTTCATGCTAGGCTAGGGATTATTGCTGTTCTCCATTCAAAAGAAACCAGCTCATTAGTGAGGGTGAGCAAACCTGTTACTTATTTGCATTACAGTAAGCTCCAGACACGATGGGACCCCACTGTGAAAGGGGCTGGGCAAACCCACCATGACTGAACACAGTGTGACTGAAGCTCTTTACAAGTCTATAGCCTAAACAGGCATCTAAGTAGGGTTGACCTGTACTGTCAAAGTACCATAAATGTAATTTTAACTGTCTTGAAAAATTAAAAAAAAAAACACTATTCTGAGATTCGTTCATGTTGCTGCAGCCTTTCTAAGTGCCTGTGATCATAAAAATGATTGGTGTAAAATACAGAAGAAAAGGAACATTACTGTCAATTGACACCAAAACTTGCTCAGGCTTTCCAATTTACCCTCATCATTTTCTATCATCACAACTGTGTTCATTCTCTGGTTCAGATAGACCCACTGATATCTGTACTGCCATACCATCGGAAACAGCAGGCTCTCTATAGCAGAGGACTATCTCAGATCTTATAAGATGCAAACATAGAAAAACAAGTAATTACTTCAGAAGTTGATTCAAGATCTTAGACATTAGATCTTGGCTCCACTGAGTGACTTGAATGGGCATTTACCTGAACAAAGTATCTGAATCATTTGACATTTTCTCATTAACAGATGTTCACACATACACACTTCCAGTGAGATATTATTAGGCAACAAGCTCATTATTTGTTACAGTGATAATGAGACTGAGTGCAAAACTGTAAAGGTTAAAAATGTTTCCCTTAGTTTCCTTCCTTCCTTCCCTCCGTTCTCTTTTTCTCTTTCTCTCTGTAAACAGCAGAGATATAGCAGAAAAAAAGTGGTTAGTAGGCTAATTATTTAAGACCTTAAATAAGAATGAGTTAGTACATTCAACCATACTATACTTCCCTGTTACCACTGACTCACAGTAGAACTCACTGAAAAGAAATTACCACCCTTTGTTTATACTGGGGTAGAGGAACAACACCATCAGACGTGAATTATGACTAAATTTATGCATTTGTTATGATGATTTGAGCATGCAGAAAGAAGAATATTTTAGATCTTATTTTTAAAAATATTTAGGGAAGTATTTTCAAAACGGCATTTGAGATTAGATGTCTAATTCCTACTAAAACCAGTATAAGCAATGCAGATAGATCCTTTCCAGGTCTTGAAATGGTGTCTCTAATTTTTATGCTGTCCAGATAATCCCTTTAAAACACCAACTCAAAAACATTGATGCAATGGAATGCTCAAGATTCACATTTCAGAATAATTTTTCTTTTTAACTGTAAATAGAAAGTTTAAAAATCAAAGACAACAAACTGCAGTCTCTATTCCAATAGTGAAAATCCTACCTAAATCTGCTTTTGTGGCAGTCGGCCCTTTGTGATACCTACAAAGCAGAAAGAAGCAGAAGCCTCAAGAACCGCACTGGAATTAGGCTGTAAGCAAATCTCAAGGAATCTTTTGGTGCCTTTGGTTTGTCAGTGCTGGCTTTCTCCAGTTTCAATGTCCAACCACAGATCACTGTAATTTTCATGTGTGGCCAAATAATTTAGCTTTAAAAAGGAACATATGGTCATGACTCCTGGCTCACAGGTAGTCAGAGTCTCCAGAGATGGAAATTAAATCTATAATTTTAACTGACATGCATACATGGTTCTCTCTTTTCTCAATCCTCTCTGGGCTAGTGACAGAAATATGAAAAATATTTGGCAAGTGGTATTTTATCTTTGATATATACCTCTGAGATGTTCCAAACAGCAAAAGATCAGGTTCAGCTGAGAAGGCTTTGCAGAGCAAAAAACAACAGTGTCAAAATGAATTTATGCAGGTACCATGCAACTCTGATGAACACTGGTTTAGCTTCACAGCAAGTGTGTTTGTCTTGCTCAGTGGAAAGGTGTTCAGTGTGACAGAAGTAAAATAGTGAATTTCTTCCTGGAAAAGATTCTTGTGTAGGAGCTGCATCTCCTGTTAGTGTGTAAGAGAGGACTGGCTTCTGACCATAGTCCCTCTGTCCACATTATTGTTATAGTTTATCATCTATATACCAGTTGTGTAGATCTACAAACATTAACAAAACTGATGGACCCCGTTTGAGAATATATCTGAGTAAAAAGCAATGCATGTTTATTATGGTTAATCTAGCAACTTTTAATTGTTTACTGCTTTCTATTTCTTTGGCACTGTTATCACAATTCATAGAAGGGAATAAACTGTTCCTAAAGCGGGAGACTTTCTGGGGAGAGGAGAAGGAGAAAGAAGATGATTAACTGCAGTGGGCGTCTGTCCAATGCTATGGACAAATCAAGGAAGAGGTAGGTGGAGTCCCAGTTTTGAGATACAGCTGAAATCAAGCCACCATATTCAAATGTTGCACTTTTGCAAGATTGAGCCAGTACCTTATACTAAAAGGCAACAGCCTGGAGAAGATGTGAGCTGTCAGGAGGAGAGGACCCCTGGACAGCAATCACAGATGGCATCCTCAGTGAGTTCAGACAACAAGGAGAAAGGAAATGGAAGATAACCAAAAGGGTTATAAAGCACTGGAACAGGCTGCTCAGGGAAGTGGTTGAGTCACCATCCCTGGAGGTATTTAAAAGACATGTAGATATGGCACTTAGGGTCACATGGCTTAGTGGTGGAATTGGCAGTGTTAGGTTTATGGTTGGACTAGATGATCTTAAAGGCCTTTTCCAATCTAAATGAGTCTATAATTGTATGATTTAATTACAAACAAAACAAAAAGAGACAATCTGTTCTTTTTTGTTTGGTTGTTTTTTTGTTGTTGTTTTCTTTTGTTTGCTTGTTTCGTTTTTATTTCCCTTGATTACAAGCTACAAGATCAAAGCAAACTAATTATTCAGGTCTTTTGAGTTGTAGGGATTGTAGGCCAGAAGGACCAAATGTAGATGCCTAGACTTGAACTAGCTGGTAAGACATTTTTAAAGCATTTTTCACCTAACATATTCCAGGTGAATTGTTTCAGATGAGATAACCAGTGTTTTGAAAAGTAAGCAGCTCTTCCACTGAATGTAAAGGGAAGAGAGATTATGTCAGATGAAGTGGTTTTTGTTATTATCTCAACAGAACTGTGACTAAGGCTTCCAACCAGACATATAAACAAATACTAAACTCTAAAGCGTGCAGGTTAGCTTAAAGGCAACATTTCCAGTGAGCCAGAGCACATAGTGATGTTGGTGCACAGAGTAATGCCATCTTCAGACAGTGCCATCTTTTGATGGAGATCCCCTTTCAAAAAACAAACCCCTAACTTCGGTCAGGACTTGAGCTTTTGAAAACCTAAGCCTTCATATTCAGTCTAATCCAAATGTATGATAGATTTAAAAGCAAATTGCTTATTAAGAATGTTTTTAGATTCAGAAGTCTGATATACTATTAGCACAGAGAAATACAACCCTCCTCTTTCCCCCATCTAGAAGGATAGGTTTAAGTTTTACATCCTTTACTAATTTTGCAGTGAGACACACACTTGACAGTTAGACATACAGAGGAGCTCTCAGCTTTTGGGAAAAAGCTCCAGCTTTGCCTCTGCTGGCTCAAATTAAAAATCAACAAATAAGCTGCTTTGTAGAAGAGATGATTTTACATCATATAATAAGGATTTACTCCTGAGGGGTTCCAAAATTAAAAATAAATTAGAGAGAGAATTAAAAGAGGCTTTAGCTGTGTAGTGTCTACCAAAACCACATATATACATGTGCAAAACCCTTTTCACATTCAGCCCCACAGCCGCAGAGGTACAATAAAAAAAACCCATCAGCCATTAAGACAGCAAATTCCCAATTATTTGTGTATGGGCTTGGGACACAGGTAGAATAACAGCACTGCTAGACCAGAAAATAAGCATATTGCTTCTCTTTCATCCGCTGCAGTCTCTCCCTTTTAATTCAGGTGACAACACGCTATTTAGATCAAGATCATCAAAGGAGCTACTTTCCTTCTGCTTTACAGGACAGAGCTCAGCAGAAGAGACCTCAATGTGTGCAGGAGACTTGCGGTGGGAGGCAGCACAGAGGGGGGCTGTTGGGCATGCTGGTCCTCCCCTGCCTCTACCGGGAGCATCATAGTCAAGTGTTACATGTTAAAGAGGCAAAAGTCTCACACAGGATGAAGACTAGACCAGAATTTACTTATTATCAGTTTCTATGGAAAAGGATCTCAGTTACAAAGCACAATTAAGGGATGATTGTTTCTTTTCCATTTTCACAATTATAGTGAGTCTTGCAAGATACAGAACTTCACCTGTAACAATATTGCTTCTCTACAGACTTTGTAGGGGGAATGAGGGGAATGAGGCAGTAATAGTGTAGGGGTAACAGATCTCCTCTGTATTACTGTGTCAAGAGGTTCCCATGCCTGAACAATAAAGCCTTGATTGTCTCATGCTTGGCCAAGTTGGTGGTTCAGGGGACTTAAAGTCTGCTGTAGATGGTATTCAGCTCTCCACAAAGCTCAAAAGAACTGTACTTCTTCTGTGTGACTTTAAATCCTTTGACCTAAAATGGTTTCTTATTTCCTCACATCTACTTGTATTACTGATGATTACTTTATTGTAATAGTCTTGCCTAAAGGCAAAGCACCACCACTGCTTAATTATTTACACAATAGAGAAAATGTTCTTTTACAGGAGCGCTCTTCCAGTCTGGCTTCACGAAACACCTGAATATAATCTGTTCACTTTATGGATGACTGATTATAGCCTGCGCTGCTTTTGACCTACATCATGTTTTCAGGAAGCCTTTTGGGAGACTCGCCAACCTCAACTCCTTTGCCTCCTCAGAATACCTGATCTTGCCCACAGCTCCCTTCTGCTTCCTCTCCCACAGTGGGAAAACTGCCTAACCCACTGTCATGCTGCTGGTGTAACAGCCCCGGGTCACTGCTGCAAAAGGATCCTGTGCCCTCCAGCTGCTGGCCAGGTGTTTCTGCTGCTTGCCCTGCACTAGCACTAGCGCTTGTGGGGCTGTGTGGTAAGCCAGGGCAAAGAACTGCCTGGAAACAAAGATTTTTTGGGTTTCAGATCAATCTTCAGACTGTGTCATGAGCAGTCTGTGACAAAATTAATGTTAGTCCTGTGGGAAGTGAGTCGCAAATAATAAGGGACCAAGGCAGGTGACAAGTCCCCCCTTCTCTGGCACAGGCTGAATTGTGCATGTGTCCCATCTGTCAGCAGGTGACTGCAGTCACTGAACAAACGCAGAAGCCATCACCACCACCCTTGCTGTGAATATGCTGTGTACAATGAAGCTGCAGGTCTTTCTGCCATGTGTGTTGAAGCAAACCTGCAATGGTAGTGTTGCTGAGGTGGAACACGGTCACAGGCAAACACACCTTGCCAGGGGTCAGCTATGTCCTGGCAATGTGTTTTCACCTTCTTAGGAAGTAAATCTTATTTACAAGTCACATTCAACAGGATTTTTCAGTTTTGAAGGGGTTCTATTTATTTTCATTGTCAGTTTCAACTTCATAGTGTTTGAACATGTACCTATCACGCTAACATTTATTTGGCTGGCACTTTAGAAAAATGTACTTTAGATAACCTTTGATCCCCAGCTTATCACAGAGTAACACAAGGCGAGATTTGAGCCCTTTCTGTCTGCTACTTTTGTCATTTTGAGCCTCTTCTTTTCTATAAAATGCTTAGCCTATTAACACGACATAACATAGCTTTCCAGTCACTAAATTACAAGCTCATTTGAAGTATTTAGACTTGCTATTTCCTTTCAGAGACTTTGCAAGTCTGGTTTGGCCCTAGATGTAAATTGTGATAGCTGAAGTCAGATCTAGGAATTTGAACATACATTTTCATAAAACATGAAAAGACTACTTTCTGATGCCTTGGTTTTGATCCAGCCTAAGCTTTGCGGTTAGATCTGATAATCTTTGGATGTTTTCTTATTTCATAATATACTGGACATACAATTTACTTTTCAGAGAAAATTACAACTAAGCCTGCAACAATAAATAGCTGGTGATTTTGCAGGTGCCTCAGTTTTTCTCTACCTGCCCTCCCACTAGATGGCATATGGCTTTTCCCTTGGTGGCTGACACACAC
The DNA here is from genome assembly GCA_025769975.1 of Gallinago jamesoni. Lineage (NCBI taxonomy): Eukaryota > Metazoa > Chordata > Aves > Charadriiformes > Scolopacidae > Gallinago > Gallinago jamesoni. Next base: position 67,449,481 of record JAOQGH010000023.1, read on the forward strand.
CTGGATGTTACTGCTACAGGTGACTGCAAGAAACAGCCCATGTCAAGAACCATGTAAGACCTGAAGAAAGCTCTGAGCGGTGTACCATTTAAAAAAAAACACAAAACAAAACACAAAAAACCCCACAAAACAACAACCACTGAGACCTCTAATCTTCTGGCTCTTTAATATGTCAAGATAAAAAACTGCAATGTTTCTAGCACACAAATTTTTCATCCACGATTTTATCTCCCAGCCTAAATTTAGGTAAGCCCCTTTCTTGAAATGAAAGGCTGTGTCCTGGGAGAAGCACTTGCCCCTCTGTGACGCAGAGAGACAAGAGCACACCCAGAAGCCAGAGCCTTCCCTTAAAACTGAGATTTCATTACGTGCTTATGCCTTCATACATTAAATTTTCAAAATCGATTTCTGATATATGGTACTATCAGATTTAGGTTATTTCTGAGCTGACACTAATGTCTGCCAGCTTTCAGGGTTAAATCTGGCTCAGTCTTGCACAGAGCTATTTCAAAACAATCCTATTTCTTTACTCTGTAAACTCTACAGTCAGGCCCTGTTTTCATTGTTTATCCTATTTTATCTAGTGTGAAGCTACGTACAGCATTGCAAAGAAAGGTTCTCAAAACAAAAGAAAATAATCTCATTTTCAAATTTACCAGAGTGTTACTGAAATTAAAGAATTCTGTATGTATCTCTCTATATCATTTATAAATGTGTAATTTGCATGAATAATCTCCTCCTGGATAATCTTGGGCATGTTAATCATATTCATGAGACTTACTTAAAGTCAAATAACCTTAAAAGAAATAATGTTCACTGTTTAAGGCAGAGGAATCAGTTAGGATGCATAAATGCATAACCTTTCTTTTTTATTTTTTTACCACTTTCATCAAGTCATTACAAAAATTTGGTGCAGCCACCTATCTATTCTGTGACATTTTTTTCCTGAGCAGACAGATATGAGTAATGAATTACCTACTTATTATTCACAATTCCTATTAAGTTTATTCCTCAAAACATGAGATTTGCCTGAGATAGTAAAAAAAAACCCCAAACGTTCCCTTCTGGGACTTTCCTCACACCACTCTTGGTAAACTGGTATAAGGTGTGCTAAACTTCCAAATTAAGTATTAAATATTATCCCTGGAGGGATATAGAAGCTTTGGGAATCTGTTACCATCATGGGTTATAATAAAAGCCCCACATCAGAACAAACACAAATTATTCAAGAAACATCACTAATTACTAATGAAGCAGAAAATGTAGGAGCTGCCACTTGGTTAAAGCAACTGTGGGACCAGTCCAGGACACTTCTTGTCTCCAAGGTGACCAGCAGCAGAGGCTCAAGAGAAGCATGTGAGACACACCAAGCCATTGTGGCTCCTTCATTGTTGGCCACAGCATGAGCACCTTGTTTTATGCATGGCAGGAATTCCAGAAGGCAAGAGTAAACCCAGTTAACAATAGAGAAAATGCAGGCATGAGCACATATACAAAACACAACAGCTTCAAATAACACCCAGAGCTGGTGCATTTGCATATTTCATGATACTTTCAGGAGTCATACACACCAGAAATCTCAATGTTGTGTCTATAATGATCAAAAGTACTTAAAAAACTCCCTGTTTATATACTTTGCAGCATAACTACTGATGTATGTTACCAAAAGCATAAAACATCACTGAACTACGCTAATTAATTGGCATAAGGCATCAAATAGCTACCATGTCAACTAGACATCTATAAACAATTCTGCTGAAGAAGTCGGCTATTTGTTATCACATAATCCTGAACGAGTTATCCTGAATGATCATTAAGATTAGAAATCAGGCCAGATACTTTTTTAGATGACAAATTGTTTGGAGCAGGTGATATTTTGTTGCATACCTGTTGTGTATCTAAATCAATGAAGTCTCCATGTGACTTTTGGAAATTTAGTAATATTAGTATTACAAAAACAAATCAGCATTATACATTCATATATCTACATAGAGGAGCAAGTAATGTGGGAGACAAGAGGAATGATGGAGAGCAGCCCTCCATCCTGGGTAGACACCTGGCATGCACTTCCTTCCTACTGAGCTACCAGAACTGGACTAGAAAAACTTTGCAATAGAGTCAGCTCTGTGGCACTACTGACAAGAAAAATACAAGTTTTCCATGATTCAAACTCTGTAACATGACAACTTACAGGTTTATGAAGCACCTCTAGCACATGTATAGTCGGAGTAGTACATTTTCATGTATCTTTTGCCAGCTTTCACAAGCACAGTTGTCAGGATTAGTACATAAGTGAAGTCACACCCAGAAAGGTATGAGCTGTGCAAGCTCATGCAATACAGTTCAGACACGGTTTTGCTCTAGATAGAACATTAAACATTAATTAAATGCTCGGTGCATATCAGCTTAGCTTCAGCAAGTTGGCCAAAGCAGCTCTGTAGCAGGGACTGAACCTCACCTGGTCTGTTTTTTGAGCAAAATAATGACTGGCATATAAAATGATAACCAAGATCTACAGACAAAAGAAATTTTATTTCTCTGCCTAGTCTTGCCTTAAGCTTGTCTATAAAGCCTGAAAAATACAGTCTAATTATTGTAGCTGTGCAACTGAAATAATGAGGAAATTGACAAGCAGTTGGATGGTATACTAGCAATCTGGAGGTCTGTAGTCCACCAAAAGTCTGGCAAAAATTACCTGCAGTCAGATGTACAAAGCTGAGAGATATTCAGTCAGTGCTATTATAACCTGAATTAAGCATCTAGTGCTGCTGATGAGTGGAGATTGTGCACATGCATCAAAAAAGTGTTTAACTCAATATTACATGTATTATCTGTCCACGGTAGAAGGTGACAGCTTGTAAAAAATCCAGGATCTCATTAAATATACAGAATAAAGTTGTTTCTTAAAGTTGTAGTTTGGATCCTCAGGTATGCAGGAGAGCTAATGCCACTGTGCTGCTGCTTAATCAATGAAAGACTACTATTATACCTGTTATACTAATATAATAGAGAAACCCCAGTAATTCATCCAGTATGGAACTGAATTGAAACTGAGCATCTTGAAAAAGCCAGGTGTGATTTTAGGAAGAGCTGGTGCTAGGGGCAGAACCTGGAGCCAGCACTTAAGCAGGTGCTTCCTAGAACTGTGGTTTGGTGCCCACTGGGGTTCAGTCCCAGCAGAGCTGGGAGTCCTGAGAAGGCAAGAAGAGATCAGTGGGGGAGGCACTACCAATACCCTTATTTTGGCTTCAAAGTAAAAGCAAGCAGATGGCAATGCTGTGTTAATATCCCTTCTGAAATAATTAGCACTTGGTGCTTGTCACCTCTGAAACTCAGTCCCTTTCTGTAAACTCTCCTGTAACACGTGGTACTGAATCAATCTTACAACGCTCAGCAGGGCACACTGAAAGTTAAACATCTTCCACTCTTCCCTGCCAAGAATTCAAGAGAACATGTATCTGAAAACACTGCTGAGAGTTATGCAAAATTGACACAGCAGCTGAGGCGTGTCTGCTCCTCTCTTGATCCCAGCTGATAGCCACAAAGCTCAAAAAATCTCCATCAATAAAAAAGCAGCAATATTTGCAATGAGCAACCTTATTATAGAAAAGCATTTCCTTTACATGTATCCTGATCTATAAGCAAATTGCTGAATACCTCACTGGCATTTGTGCCCGTGCTTTAACAGTAGTTGACACAGTAGCCTTTCCACAACATTAAGAAATAACACTTAGTTCAAAATATGCCTGAGTCCTTTTTTAGGAGAGGAAATACTAGTGTGTTAGGAAGATATTCTGGCTGATAACTGCAACAAGAAGTTCTATAATGTGAAACTGCAGGGTTAGAGGAACTTGTATTGTGTGCAATTAACATCCAAGCAGAAATTCCATCAACTGATGAGGTACCCGCGAATGCATGAATTACACAACTACAGGATGCCCCTTTGCACATCCATCAGGTTAGTTACACCAACAAAACCTTTACCATCTTGCCATCTATCATTTTGTTCAGGAGCACATCTCCCAGTGCTTACAAACACACACATCTGACTCAGACCACTACTGATACTCTCTGACAAATTCATCAGTCCCTTTGAGAGAAGCAGAATATTAAGCTTTCAGGAAATGCTGTTAACGTAATAACTCCCATAAAACATTGGGTGGCATCTAACACCAAGAAAAGCTTATTGTTATAAAGAAAAACTGGATGGAATTTCTTTATGGAAAACAATTCACAGGTGATGAACCTGAATGTGAACTTGATGGGAAAAAGAGGTAGTAGCTGCCCCTAGTCTACAGATAGGAAAGCCAAGGAAAAGCCTATCAAACAAAGGCAGCACTTAACATCTCGTAACTGTTCCCATTCTTTTATACTGAAATATACATTCATGCAGCTTCCCTGCAACCTTGTGTCCAGTGAGTGCAACCCAGGGAAGGATGAGCTACTCCTGCTTTGTCCAGTGCAGTAGTGACTCCACGAAATGCACAACAGCAGAGTCAGGGCTCCGACTCTCTGCGTGTCTCCAGCTTACATCCTCTAGAGCAGACCTATAAATTGTGAAATGTATTCCTGCTGTGAGGGCTCAGGCCCTCCAGCCAGTAAGATAAGCTATGGAATGTGAGCACAGGCTTCAGGTGAAATTTATGTAAGGCAGCCCAGGTCAGCCCAGAGTAAGATCCTTTGGGATCCTTTCACACAGTTGTGGGTTTCTAGTTGCAAGCACCAGGCTGAGTTCTTCTAGTGTGAAACTCCCAAGAGGCAATTAACATTTGATGGCATAAAATTCAGCATGCCAGACAAATGGCAAAGGAAGATGAAGAGCACGAAGGTAGCACTTGGACATAGCTATGCTGCTTGGACATACGCATTCACCTGTTAAAACTGCATGTGCAGTACCTGCATAGGAACCTGCATAGTACCTGCTTATCTACTTTGCTAGTGGTGACATTAGGCTTATGCAAGAACAGCCTATAAAGATCCGTGAGCCACTGTGATTTATAGGCTGATCTCTACCAATCCCCAGGCAAGTACTGTAGCTGAACATAGCCACAAGTGCACCGGTAGGAGTTCAAGAAACCCTTCTTTTTATTTTGTTTTCCAGCTCTCCATTTCTCTCTCTCGCTCTGAAGATTTTAAAGGAAAACCACAAACAGCCTTTCCATGATCATATGGAATGGATCAATTTATCATTAGGCTCTTTACCATCTTCCATGCCTATGCAGTAATGCACATATCTTCAGTAATTTCAGCCTGGCAATATTCAGCATTTGCATAAAAGATTGTTGCTACTCCTGAGTGAGCTAGAAGACAACGCCAATGGGGTGATTTAGGCCTGTTTATGGGGTTAATAACAATTGATTTTGGTTTTAGGAATAAAGATTTAGCTTTGTTTTCTAGATATGAATAAGTAACGAGCCATTTTTAGTTAAAAAAATGAAAATCATCAGTGCTGTCTTGTTTTGTGACAGCAAAAGACTACCAAGCTCTCCTGACACCCTCTCTTTCTATTTTTCAGTTTCTCCTTACAACTTGCTCTATTTAATGTTGCTGAAGAGAAGTGCATAATATTTGGGCATAAAATTGCATACATTCTCCTTTGGGAGATGATGTTACTTTGGACAGAATGGGTCTGTATAGTCAATCTACATTAAGGCCATGGTATTATATAATTACATATTTCACCTTTACATTTGTATCCAACACAGCCATTACAGATATCACCCTGGAAAAACGGCTTTAAACAAACAAACAAAATCCTGGTCCAGGAAAGCATACCCTAACAAGTGAGCAAGCTGTAGATAAATGCATAGATTGTTTATGCAGATAACCATAAACGTGGATTTGTGCTCTGGAACTTACATGCCACACAAACCATAGCATATCCAGATATTCTCTTGTTCACTCAGACAGTCATGATACTGAATTGCATAGACTAATCTACTGTCAAATTCTGACTTTCTTAAATACGTAAGATCCGTAATAACTATTCAGGTCTGCTATGATCTCTTACATATCTCCACTAAAGAATTCCTGCTTCAAAATAAATGACTGCAGTTATAATTGCTTACTAGTACACATAATTTGCAAATAGGGAAGGCTAAAAAAATCTTCCTGGGATTTAGACTTCTGCATCAATTTCACCAGTCAAAAAGCAATTAAATTTGCTTAGAAAAAATGAACATTTTTAAATGAAAATTCAACTGTATCTTCAGTGGGGAGAAAATGTAAAAATTTTTGCATTAGAATTCTCATAAATTGGTTTTCCAAGTTTGAGATTTCATTTTGATTTTTAGTTAATTATGTTTTCATGTATTTATTATTTATATACTTTTTAATCATTTCATAGAAGGTCAGGAAAAGCAATGTGAACTGATGGACTCATAGTCTGATACTTGTAATATATAACCTGTCAACATAAGGGCTGGAATACTCAGTATTTTTATCACATGATCTTTGTTTTAAATAAATCATTGAATAAATGGAGACACTTTGATTTTGAAAAGAAGACAAGCTTCCCTTAAGGGGTATCAAAATAACCTAAAGTGAAATAAAATAATATTGCAACTAATCATTAGTCATGATGTATGGAGTATATTCTGAGACTTGGCTCTACGTTCTCAGCTCTTGCTTCAAACCTTCTGCCTTACAGCTTGCAGTCCTCTGACAGAGGAAAGTGCTAAGGCAGGTGGCCTCACCCAGGCAGGAAGGATACATTCACAACATTATTTTTTATCATCATTCTGTGATGTCATATATATCTTTACCTATTGCAAGTATAGTGTTAGGTGAAGAATTAAGACTAAATATTGGAAAGGATCATCTTTTGAAAGAGGGTTTGATACCAACAGGACCTTAACTGTCTTGCAGTCAGAGTATTTTGTGAGCTGGAAACACACGTGCAGATGTTTCCAAGTGTTGGTTTGATTTGCATTCTGGAAGATTCCAGCATTCAAATGCAAAATACCCCCCCAAAATATTTAGCTTTCTATTTTTCCTCTTCACCTTGCATACTACTTTCCCCTGTAGCACTTTTCTCCCTACATGCCTGTTGCAGCTTTACCTTTGCTTTTCCAACCTATTTTGCTGGATTCAAATACAAACGTATCCTGTATTCACATTCCTGCTCTTGTGGTCAGCCTGCAGCAGTTCGAGCTAGCACCTTCCACCATGCTGCCATCTGACTGTTCGGCAAGTGGCACCAGCCCTGAGCCAGGCATTTTACCTCCTGTGTCAGAGGCTGTCTCATGGCTCATGTTTTCACGGTCACACTCACAAACACGGCAGATTTACCTGCCTCCACCAGAAAAGAGGAAGGCCAGCTGCATCCAGCTTCTACAAGAAAAGCAGAATGTCTCCTTGCTTCTGAAAGGGGAAAGCAGCCACTGAGATCCTCGTCCAAGGGACTAAATGCAATGAATGCCTTCTGGTCTGGTGCGCACTGTATCACACACAGTTTCAGGAAAATATTTCTTTTCCTACTCCTAACATCATTTCAGATCGGATTGTTTTGTCCTCCAACAGAAGAGAGCAGGAATTATGCTGAGCACTTGTTGGTATTAACAGTAACCATGGATTATGTGCCAAATGATGTGATTACTAATTTGATCCTCTACACGCTATACATGTATACGCACAACAACCAAGAGCAACACTAACCAAGAGTTAGTCACCCAAAGAGAACAAGCACAACCCGCTTCATTTTCAGCACTTCTGTAATTCTAACTCTCAGCTATTGGATTGGAATCGTTTAGTTTATGCTTTTATCTTTTCCTCTCAAGACTAGCAGTAGCAGAGCTGCCTTGCCTCTTGGCTGCTGCTCATTGGAGTAGCTGCAGCTGGGAGACATGCATATGTGTGCACGCACATACAGGTTAACACAAGCATACTTCTGGTGAAGGAGGTCTTCACACACATAAAGCTGAGGGTGTCTTCACATTTGGTCCTTTTCTGTCCTCCTGCAACACTACTCATTCCTGTATCATGTGTTGGTGCAGCCCAGAAGCAGCACCAGGGCTCGTCCAGCTGCTGCTCCCACCTGTATCCCTCTTTGCTCTCCTCACTGCCATGCAGCTGATCCTCTCTCCTCTGTCACTTGATCACAATCCAGGGCTCTTTCCAAAAGTCAATTGAAAAAACAAAGTTTTCCAGCCAGCAGGGGTCAAATGACTCAGCTGCTCACAATATCCTCAGCATCTGGAGTGCCACAAAGTCTCTGTCTAACTGTCGCCCATCTTCCTCACCAACACTGCTGCTCTTCAAAGCCAGAGAAACGTACTCTCAGCCAAAGCAATAAACTCAATGTAAAAATTAGGATTGCAGTATGTAATTTTAAGAGCTATTTTACAGATAGATGTGTTTACACTCACCCCACTGCAAAATACCAGTGCTTAAAGAGCAAGACACAGGACTGGACAATATCCCTTCTACCTCAAGCCTGCCTCTCCCTGGTCTGTAGAGGAGAAAATGTAAGCTGAAAAAGAAACAGAAAGACTAAGGACTTGCAGGTGGGGCTGGAGCTGGGAGCATTAAAAGGGGAGAAAGCTCCTGCATAACCATGGGAGTAACCAACCACTAACCCACCATGCATTCAGTATTTTTACTCTTTACATTTCTTCTTCAGTAAAAGATAGCGGGATTTCCTTTTCCCTTAATCACTGTTTCACAGTGTAGCATGAAAATCTGGAAACCTCAGATTTCACACACAAACTTTATTTAGATGGGAGTGAAAGAGGGTGAAGGATAGCGCCTGTGATCTGGAAGGTGACTGGAGTGGTAATTATACACGCTGTAACTTCACTATTTTAGGTGAATGCAGGCTTTCTTATCTAACTGTGCCTGCTTTGCAATTGTGCTTTTCTTGAGACCAATCTGGACACAAGGAAAACAAGGAGGGGGGAGCCCCAATTCCCAGGCTTACCATCTAAAAAGTAAAAAATGTTTGTTATATGGGTCTGAGAAGCCCCGATTGGGAAAATGTAAGTAATGAAACCTCCTGCCAGGTGAATTTCTTAGGTCATCTGCCTTATAAATATGTGAAAAAACATATTCCAATTTTCCCTGTGCCATGATTTGGTGTCTCCTCACACAACAGCTGTCCCTGTGGAAACCTGTCCCTCCTGGCTTTCCAGCAGTGTCTGCCTGAAAAGGCCATCAGCCTGAAGACTTTCACTCACTCAGGGTTTGAAAAGCTTTTCTGAATTTTCCTGCAATAGGTGGAGTTTCTGATACCGAGCTGTCAGCCTAGTGCATACTCTGACATGGGTTTGCTCTGCAAGCCTCCTTTTATTTCCTCATGCAGGTCCCACCGCTGCCCATCTGCTACAGCTGCCTGGCTCTGTGGCCCAGGAGACACTTCTCCTGTTGACTTTCTCACCCACCCCTTTTCTGGTTTTATTAATGAAACCTCAAAAAATGCCCTTCTCTCATATGCATTTTTAATTCCTTCTCCTTAGACAAGCGAGGCAGTTCACGAGCGCTAACACTGGCATCCCCTGAGCTCTCCTTTCTCATCCACCTCCATCCCTAGCACTCCAACATAAGGCAGAGATTGAGAAAGGGAGAAAGTGCCTTCCAAAATATTGCTATGCCTGCTTTATAGTTTTACTTTTAACGTACCTCCTTGACCAGCCTGCGCATCAAGGTGCAATTTGAATTAACTGTCGTCATTTATATATGAGCTGCCACTATAGCTTAGCTGCTCTTGAGAGGAACGCAGTCAGCTCTCACCATAAGAATCATATATAAGGAAGGAAAAGATGAGTGTGATGAGTGTGTTAGCTTCCCCTAATAATATCTTTCAAACCTGCTCTGATATTGCTCTAAGAAACCTTTTGTACTTCAAACTCATCAACTCTATCACTCCTAAGAGCATTAGCCAAAGTTAGAGCTGTTCATCATCTCTGTTACGTTCATTTACATGCTGTTGGGCTTGACACTGGATAATAAGGTCTTATCCAGCAATACTTCACTTTTTGATCTGGTAAATTTACTATAGGCCTTATTCTTTAAAGATATTATCTTTTTTTTTTTTTTTTGCTACCAACTGCTTTCTCTTTTGTAGCTCACAACAGCACTGAATTTTGAATGTAAAATAGTTACAGAAACATTGATCTTTAAGTTATTAGACTTCCTGCTCCAGACGCCTTGACCGAAAGCTCCCTATCCAATAATGAAAGGACCTTCTGTTCCCTCAGAGACGGTGTGAACACTATTGTACATAGACATCATTTACTGGATCACAGACATCAATCATATTTCTAGTGTTTGGTCTATTATCACCTAACAAAGACAGACAACTGGCAGTTGGACTGGAACAGATTCCAAGTCATGTCCACTGGGATTCACACCCATGTATGGTCCAATTTAGCAGCATGAACTCACTGTGACACATGGGTCTCCTCTGAAAAATGTTCCTCTGAACTGTTAGAAATGTTTGTGATCTGCTTGTTGTTTACCAGCTGCCTGCATTAGGCAGGTGGGCTCATGCTGTAGGCATCACCAGTGTTTATGGGTACTAAAAGGAGTTGTTTAGGCACTGTAAATTAATTTGGTAGAAAAGGACAACACTGTTCTAGGCATCTGGCTGACATTCACCTGTTCTCTCAAGATAAATAATGTAGTAACAACTCAAAAAACAGTTAACAGTTTCCCTTTGTGTTTTATGGAAAACAAACCTATTTTAACATTACTGTAATTGATGTAAAACCTTTCTATAAAATGCACACCAGTATATTTAATAAAAATTGAGTGATAGGCAACAGGCTATTTTCTGAAAAGTTAAAATTCTAGCTTGTACTGATTAAATACCTACATAAATTCTGAGCCTGGGCAGAGGTATTTTTACTGCTATTAGTCTGCAGTGCCATTTGTGTGACCAAGAAGTGACTTCTGGCCTTCTGCATGGCACTGTACTAATTTACCTGATTTTTAAGACCGTGGCAATGTCACTAATGTCTGCTCCCCATCTTTCAGGAACATGGGCTCTCATAAACAGCTGCACTGGGAGGGAGTAGAGCAGAGCTGCCAGACACATGTGCTAGGCAGGAAGGCAGGCAGTAGTGTGAGGCTGGGATTCAAGAGTCCCTGGCCATGAAGACAAGTGTATGATCAATCAAGTATGCAGCTAACCAGAAGCCACATATTTTCAAGTATCAGCACTATTTCACCCATGAATGGCTGGAAGATAAAGTTTAATGAGGTACATATACAAGCAACCATGACAGTTATCATCTCTATACTACAACTTTTTCCACTTAAATCACATTTTGCAATGCAGCTAAGGATTTCTTAACTAAATAACTTCCCAATGACCTTAACATCATGAAAAGGAATACCAAGATTAATGGCAGCTATGCCTCTGTAAAAAACACACTTAAACTCATCCAGACAGAAGTAATACTTTCTTCATAGGTTTCCATATGCTGAAGCATTCAACATAGACGGATGTTGCCCTCAACAGTAAAGGCGCAAGCTCTTTTTCAGTACGCCATGTGCAGGACTGTGAGAATATGGATGAACAGCAAGTTGCGATAACTTACCTTTTATTTGTTACTGCATTCACAAAAATCTTGCTCCTGTATTCCTGAGATGCTCTGATGCAAGCCCTGCTGCACTTCAGTAGTAGCTTACAAAGTAATTTTGCTGGTGCCTGGCAGACTAACTCAGGGCAAAGGCAGAAATCAAGAAATTACCTTTTTCTGTCACCCTCATACAGCTGCAGATGTGTCCTGGTTTAAACTGCATAGCACAAAGTAACATGTATGTTGCTGTACATGGATAAACACGGAGGGAGTGATCATTCCCTTAACATAGGACTGAGGGTCCCTCACCTTAGTGTTCTTAACCTGACACTCATACCACAGAGATGTTGGGGGTGTGTGTCGTGGTTTCAGTTGGGACAACTTTTTTACTAGAAGCTGGTGTAGCACTGTGTTGTGGATTTGGGATGGGAATAATGATAGTGCACTGATCGTTTTGATTGTTGCTAAGCAATCAAGGTATTTTCTGCTCCTTATATCACCCTACCAGCAAGTAGACTGAGGGGGTACAAGAAGTCGGGAGGAGACTGCAGCTGTGACAGCTGATTTCAACTGCCCAAAGTGCTATTCCATACGATATGATGTCATGCTCAGTATATAAAGCTGGAAGAAGAAGAAAGAAGGGGAGGACGTTTGGAGTTACAGTGTTTGTCTTTCCAAGGCACCATTACATGTGATGAAGCCCTGCTTTCCTGGAGATGGCTGCACATCTGCCTGCTGGTGGGAAGGAGGGAATGAATTCCTTGCTCTGCTTTGCCTGCATGCACAGCTTTTGCTCTACCTTATTTTTCCTCACTTTTACTCTTCTGATTCTGTCCCCCATCACAACTGGGGTGGTGAGCAAGTGGCTGCATAGTTCTAGTTGCTGGCTGGGGTTAAATTATGATGCAATTTGCATTGTAGGAGGAAAGCAGGCTTTTGAGGCAACTTCATCCTCTTTCCCCACAGGTATGTTTGAAGGAAACGGGAAAGTGATCCCACATTTGTTGCATGCTAGAATATAAAGCTGAATGGGGGAAAAAATGACTTAGTCTCTGTGCTTGCTGTTTCTTTTACAGCCAAGAATTAAAAATACATTTAGATTATTTTATATTTGGAACTGTCATGTTAAAGAAAAGGCAAGCAAATTGCATCTGCTAGGTCAAGCTTCCCATCCCCCATCCCAGAAAATCACCAACCCACGTGTTACTTGTCTGTGTTGATTCTCACAGAAGGTGAACCGTATGTTACGTTCCCAGTGTCCATGCATTTCTGCAGTTTCTAAGTAGCTGGCTCCCCTGAACTGCTGTTTGCCAGATTTTGGTTCTCTTCCAGTGCTGAAAGGCAGAGTGTAGGAGATGTCCTGCTGCTACTCTCCTTTCATTTAGAAAATGGAGAGGCTGTCTCGCTGCCAACCTGTCAGTGCAAATAAGTCCCCTCTGGAGACCTTAGCAGATGAATCCCAATGTGAAAACTTTTTACATATGAATTGCTTTGCAAGGAATGCCTGACTCTTTTCAGAACAAATAAGGAAAAGAAGAAAATAAAGGAAATGGAAAAGCAAAGAACCTGCACTGAAAGGTCAGGTCAAAGGAACAAAAGTCCACATCGTTTCTTTCGCTTCTTTTTTCACAGTTGGCTCCCCAGCATCTACATGCTGCTCCCCTAACTGCAGCGGGCTTGGTCACCACAGGCCTCATCAGTCTACGATTAATTACTCCTGTTAATCAAAGCTGAAAGGCTTATGGAACAAGATTGCCCAGCAGATCAGTAATGGAATATTGTACTGTAATTGGTGCCAGAAGTCCACTGACAGCCTAGGTGAGCAACGACAGGAACAGCTCACAGCTACCAGATTTTCAACAGCCTAGGCAGGATGAACAGTGTCAGTCTGTAGGAGAAGTAATGCTTATCCTGGAAAATCACCAGCACTGTAAATAGTAGCCAGGGCTGTTGGTTATATTAAATCAATATTATTAGTTACAATATTAAATATTAATTTAAGATATAAAAAACAGAGCGTTCTTCTGGGTCTGCCAGAGACAGCCACTGTAATCATACACAAATGATTTCAGATCCATTTCAGTTCCTTTCAAGTTCCCATCTGTACAACAGATAATATTTTCAACCACCCACTTTTTGGAAGCTGGTCTCTCTCTAGGCAGGCTCCCTGGCTGCCTCTCACCTTACATATGTATAACCTCCTGGAGGCTCTGACCTCTAGAGGCCACTGTAACGTTACAGATGAAGAGACACAGCAGGAAAAGGTCACACAACTTGCACTGAAGCTCTAGGGTCTCACCAGCTCATGCTAGTTGCAAAGGGCTAACGACTTGCACAATCCTGTAAAATTACTTACAGTAGCTGAATCAGAGAACCTTGAAGCAAGATTAGATAATGAAACTCAACAGTCACAAGTATAAACCCTATAATTATAATTCTGACTGCATTATCCAGCCTTTTTCAGAATAGAGTAATTTTGATTAATAGTTAAATTCAACCATTAGGTTGAGAACTGACAGGCAATTCAATACTTTGAAAAGGATTGGTGCACCTACCCTGAGCACCTGCCTGAAGAGAATAGGTATTGCTGCTAAACTCCATCAGATGGTTTGTCTCTGGTTAGAGAAGTCAATTTGAAATTGTAGTGAGTCAAAATTAGGGAAAGCACAAGCAAACATTTCCTTCCCATGAACAGAAAGGGCTTTGAAAAGGGCTAAGAAGGAAAGAAGAGGCAAAAATTTCATGTTAAAAACAAGCATGAGAAAAAAATTAGGAAAACAGAAACCTCAGAAATAATTAACAGGAATAATTAACAGGGAAGAACACAGGCCTCAGCTGAGGTTGTAGCTAAACTGGTGCTTGAGTGATATACTGAACTGGGGAGAAGCATGTATGAAAGAACATAGACAACAAGTGGGATTAAAATATACAGCATATGCATCCTGTTTCTGCTAACAGTACTTTAAGCACTCCAGAATACTACTGAAGCCTAAACTTCTGACTGAAGTTAAGTACATGCTTAAATGGCTTCCTGAATTGAGATGAACTGATGAAATGGGATCCCAGAATATAATAACTGAAGGACAGGGAAACTTTAAGCAGTCATAGAAAGATCACGTTCTCTATGCTTTTGACAGATGCATGTACCACGTTCATTTCTGTCTTCCTAAATACAATTCTGTTATAACAGAAAAATAAAAAGCAGGACCATACTCAGACTCTGGCACTGAATCTTTCAGGTGCCAGTAATTCAAATTGCTTTTCCTAGAAGGGCAGTAAGCCAGGTGAAGTGACACTGGCTCAGCAGAAGGCCAGCATGCGAGGTAGTGCCCAGCACTGATCGCAGCACGGTGTCCTGTCCTGAGCCGTTTAACAGCTCAGCAGTACCACAGCTTTTGTGCTCAGACTTAGAGTCCAGTTTGCTTGGAGAGCAGACGTGGATTTTCTTGAGCATCTCTAAAGAGCTTACTGTTTAGCAAGTAAATAACAACAGATTTAATTAATAACAGGAGATTTATAATACTGAATATGCAGCTGTTAAGTTTCACAAATGATTGAAGTTTCTCACCTATACTGAAGTCAAACATTAAGTCAGATTTCAGCACAATAACAACTTTGAAACACAAAATAGAAGGTACTGCGTATGGAGCAACCAGGCTGACTAATGTGTAGGGACGATTATTGCTACACAAAAAATCAACTTCCCTTTAAAATCAGTAGCAGATAGAAGTGATTTGTGTTCCATTTAATTTGTTTTGTTTCTCTGAACATATTGCCATTTTGTACTTTTCTATTTGATCTTCACTCCCCTTTAAAAGGGCTGGCTTATTTCTTCTTGGTGGTTTATGCTAATTTATTACACTGTATTTTACTTGGGTGGTAATTAATAAATTCTCTAAGAGGCTAGTGATTGACACAGATCATAAGGCAGTAGGGAAACTAGCTATCTGCAGAAGTCATATGTTCACATTGACTTCCCTCATGGTGGGGAAACTGCTCAAGCAGAGGCAAGCTGGGATAGCTATGGATAGCAGTAATACTACAGTAATGCCTGTTAATGGTGATAATTACAGTTTTCTCTGGGTTAGGAGACTATGCTTTCCATGATTGTGTGATCTCATGGTGCATTCTTAGCCATAAATTATTAAGAAGTTGTAGAGAGTGAAAACATGAGAAAAGGGACACTGTTGCTGGGTTACTGTTATTTTCTTTACTATGGGTAGCCCCACCCATTAAAATAGAGACTTAATGCTGAACAGAAAAACGTAAGCTGATGTCTGTAATACAATAATTGCCAGCACGGCATCCAGTGGGACTTCATAAATCTGTACATAACAGATCTAAATCATAAAAGAAAGATTAGCTTTCATTACATCTCTCCTAATATGACAATTTCAATGGCTAATTATTTTCTAACATGTTTGCCATAGGCATCACACAGAATTTATGTTACTTCTTTCAGCCAAGACTCTCACAAACATTTAAGGCAAGCTTTGTACGTGTTACTATGTCTCATCTGCAGGCCAGGATGGGTAAGAACAAAGCTTTCAGAAGTAACTATTGATGTGGAGTGCTAAAGCACTCAAAAATAAAAGCATGAATACTTGCAGGTCAACGAAAGAAAATTTTGGCCACCAATACAAGATTTGAAAAAAAACAAGACCTGAGTGCAGGCTGTGAACTTCAACTGGAAAGTCTCACTGATTAAATGACTCCACAACAGACAGGGTCAAACTGTTCCTACGCCTCTCAGAGGGAGAATGAACTTCTCTTCTTTGGGGCGGCCTCTATAAAGGACACATAGGAGATGCAAGACTAATCTCTCACCTCTGGGAAAGACACAGGAATGAGAAGGGCTATAGTGTGCCTACATTGATGTGAAGCTATGGGTATGGTCTTGCAACACATGGTAGGGACCACTAACTGGGAAAACACTTGTGACACTGTCTTCTAGGAGGGAAACAAAGGCTGTTCCACAAGGCTACATCACCCTTCAGCAAATAGCACCTTAACCTGCTGCTGCCCAAACTGGGCCACTTGCATTGCTCTCCACCTCAGGGGCTGAGGCAAGGCTCTCACCACTTCTGGGCACAACAGCAGCAAAGCAAAGAAGACATCTGTTTTCTTCTGAGAGTTATTGGCTAGAGAGCTAGAGAGGAAGAGAGCAGAGAGCACCAGCTGAAACGCCTTCACATCAGGTAACTAGTGAGCAGCCAGCCTGCTTCAGCTCTGGTTTTGTGACTGGACCTCCCTGCAGTTGCTCCATCTGTACTCATTCGACTGCTCATTTGGCTAAACCCAGCGTTGCTGCCTGGATTTACTGCCTGTTGTTGAGGGCCTGGAGCGCTGTGCTGGGAAAGCATCATCCTATAGGGATTTTATTGAAGTCAATGGGATTACAATGGAGGTATCAGTGAGCAGGAACTCAGCACCAGTTTTACTTCTACCATTTACTGTATTTATGTTTTTCCGTTTGTCTCAGTCCTACCCATAGCTGTAACTAATTAGATGAATTTACAAATGCTGATCCAGACTTCCAGCCAGCCCTTTAAGACCTAAAGTGTTATTCCAACCTAATAAAATCGTCCTTTCTCTATAGAAAATGACAACTTTTCATCTGCTTGCCTGACAACAGTGATGGTGTGAGCCACTGTGACTGAACTCCAGGAGCAAACCTGACACAGAGATCGGCTTTTTTGCTGCTCTCTGTCAAGACAAACAACAAGAACCAGAGATCAGTTTTGCAATGAAGGACTAATGTAATTTCTCCACAGCTTCTGTTGTTCTGTTCAGTGCTACATTTCCTTAGCCTGTATTAAAGTGTTCAACAGACTGACTTCTTCTAATGCTGTCTGCCAGCTAATTGCTACCCAGACCAAACTTTCCCTAGCAGAGCCTCTCTGTACAACCTGTGAGCATTTAATCCATTCCCCAGCCAAAAATGTCAGCATATCATCAATTCTGGTACCCAAAATCTGGTAAGTTTCTAAAATTAGAGAAATTTTATAAATATCCTGCATTAAACATAAGCCATGAGATTCAGAAAATATTGTGCAGTTTTCCCCTCCACCATCTCCTTGCTATTCCCAACCTGGAATGCTATGAAAAGCAATAGCCATGTCAGTCTCCTCTGGGATCACAATCTTTAAATTGGGAATGGGACTGATTTCCTTCATAGTTGTTCTCTGAGGACAGAAAACCCGAATTCAACTCTTGCTTTTCCCTGAGAGAGCCACAAAGAGAAGGGAGCCAGGCTAAACAACAATAGCTTCAATCAGCCACACATGCACAAAACAAAGGGAATTTTTTTGCTGCACAGCCAGAAGAGGAGGGGTCTGATTGGCATTCAGACTTTGCAGCATCTCACTGTGGGAGAGAGGTCTTCTGCAGTCATTACTCTCCTATGGTGCTTGCTATTGACAGCACTTTCGACTGACTCTGGCAGAGAATAAAAGTATTCCTCTCAGTAATATCACTAACTTCCCCCAGCTTGCTGTTCCCCCTCTCTGTGACTCATCCAGGGCACATGTGCAGCTGACACAGAGTGAGCACAGTGACCTCCTCTGAATACACATAAATGCTAAGGATCGTATTTTTGTTTTTTTCTCTGCTGCCATGGCTGACAAGCAATAGCTTGGCCAGCATTTTGCCTATGAAAGAATGCACTAGTTTGCAACTGCTAGCCAGCTAGTCAGCTTTTGAGTCTGGCATCCAGACTTCATATTTAGTTTCACAAGTAATTTAGAAAGCATACAGTTAAAAGTGATGAGGCACTGATTTTCAAATAATGTTCACCTGCTTTTATTTTCTAAGAACAGTTTGGGAGATTATGTGCTAAACATGGAGTAGAGATGATTTAAGGGAAGAGAAGACTAATATTACCAAAGGATTTTTTACAATTTAGCTCTCTAGTGCTTGGCAGTCAGAGTTTGCATGACTAAAGTACACCAAATATAAACGCAGATTAAAGAACAGGCTTTATTCCCATTATAGCTATGTAGATCCAACACTGCTGAACTTCTCTAAGTTATACACATGAAAAAGAGGGATTCGCTATCTCCATTCTCTTAAAATCACAATGCAATAATATCCATGCAATCTTCATGCAATAATATGAGTAAACCTAATTAACTTTTGCTCATAATTGTTGAGGACAATGCTCTTTATTTGCTTTCTGCCTTTTGGCACTTACGATCTTATTTTAAAGCATCTTCCTTATCCATAAAAAGTTAAAGGTTCATTGTTTAGTTTTCATAGAAACTGACTGGCAGATTATTTACACTTTAGGACTAGAATTTTCAAAATAAACATGAAAGTGATTAAAATACCAGAAGTAATAGTACTGCAGAATATGGAGACAGGTCTGCTGAGGCTTATTTGCTCTTCTGCTAGTGATTGCTGAGATGAAGGCAAAGAAAATGGACAGTGCCATTGTCTGATGAGTACATTTACTTGGGATTTGCTTCAAGGACCTTATAACACAGAAGTACAATGTCAATTAATCACAGACAAAATTTTAAGAAATAAGTAAGTTGGTGAGGTATTTGGGAATGTCACTGTACATTTACAATTCATGCTCTGCCCTCCTTGAAGAGTTCAAATCATTATTATTTCATCCTTATATTGCCCTCCTCCTACTTTTGTCAGAGAAATTCCTACATTTCTTATATTCATTTAATTTGTCCTTGTACTCCTCCTACTAGTAAGCTCTTACTGTCTGTTGGCCTCTGCCTCCTTGGCTGTTCTAGCTGGAATAATGCTTCCAGAAGACTGTAATCACCAGTGCCACTGACAAACAGAGCTGTAACAACTTGACTTCTTGGGCCTGTGATGCTGATTGCTTGCAACAAGTCTCCTGGAAACACCATCAAACACCCAATTTGCAGCTGATACAAACCACTGTAGCTGAATTAGGGTAAGTGTTGATTTATACTACTTAATTTATACCTGTCCTGAAGTCCTAAATACAAATCCTCCTGTAAGCAGCCAGAATGACAACAAATTTTCCTCTGCAGAAGCTTAAAAAAAATTCTAGGTTTCTTTACAGCTTGTTCATCATTACAGTTGAATCAAAACCTTGGAGTTTTCGTAATGAGAAAGTAGTTTAACAGAATCAAACACAAGTATATTACAGCACACAGCAGGGATAAAGGACCAGAAATCATCTCTCATCAGTATTACTGCTAATAACTACCCACATCGTAAAGAAATTAAGATAGTTTGCTGCCCAGTAAGAGAAAATAAATGAAGCAGGCAGCTGGAGAAATGGAGGAATAGAGGGGGAAAAAGAGTATATGTAAGGGTTTGTGTCAGCAAATGGAGGTAAGGAGTTGATTGGCACTGAGATTTGTAGTGAGCTTTTAGAAAACCTGCTACTGTTGCACAATTAGTTAGACAGGGGAAAAAACCTAACCAAAAAAACCCCCCAACTTTGCTTGTTCTACTAACAGTTCAGTGGAAGAGGTGTTGCTGGCACAGCTTTGCTCTCCAGAAAGAAGTAAGGATCTGGTTCTGCAACTCTGACCCCAAGAGACACTCATCTTCTCAGAGTCAGCATTGCAAGGTCCAGATTAGATGCCTGAAGTGTTGGCCATCACTTCTGAAAGACTTAGGAGTTTGGAAAAAAGAAAAAAAGCAAACCTCTAATAAAAAACAATATTAAAAGACAAAATCTTCAGATAATGGTGGTCATTACCAATGCTAAAAATAATTTCAAACTTTAATAGACAATTCAGTACATATTCTGCTTTAACCACTATGCTGCCTTAGAAATCTGTGGCACAGCAGTCACGTAGCATTTCCTCTGATTTGTGGCAAGTAAAGAAGTGTGTTAGTGCCAAGTTCTGTAAACAATCCTTGAGAAGTGATAAAAAATTAATTAATTTATATATTAGTCCATTGTTAAGTGTGTATCCCAAGTGCATGTGATGTCGTACCATGCATGCTGCACAGCATGGGATTATTTTTAAAAAATTAAAGTCTTTCACATTTAAGAAACAAGAGTTTCACTTTGAAAACTGCTGAAAGTGTATTCTTCGATTTTTAAAGAATTACAGTGTGAAACATTTGAGAAAAATAACAAATTCATAAAACATTTCACTGCTGTCAACCAGTATTTCCTTTGTAAAACACTGCATGGACAAAACCATCCCTTAGTTTTACTTACAGTATTTGGTATTTCCCTCAACATACAGCTTCTGGTACCAATTAATTTTGCTCCTACTGGAACCTCCATTAAAACCTGAACCCAAGCACTCACTTCATACAGAAAAACTTGAAAATATGGCTTACATGTATTCTAAAAGTTAAAACTAGACATGAGCCAAAGGCATCTAGACCACATTATTCTTAGAACTCAGGGTTTTTTTCATTTATTTAAGTATTTTTTTAAGGTCAGTTGTATGGTATTTGAGAATGTAAGGCTGAAAAATCTGGCACTATAAACATAACAGAAATATAAATCCTCTGTTTTCCCAGGCTATAAATAAGAGTTACTGCATAAATTAATTGTACCCTGAAGTTTATAACAGAAACAAAAATAAGCATCGCTTTTCTAGAAATCATGACCTTTGGGAGCACTGGGAACTATCGCTATCATATCAATAAACTTTCTGTATACTTAGAACTTTTCCAGAGGAAATAAACTCTGCTCAGATCTAAATACCTTTGAACTGAGACAAAGCTAAAGTCCAGAATTTGTTGATCAATTCATATTATAATTAAAGAATTCAATGAAGTATGGAGAAGTGAAAAACAATTTGTATGTATATAAATAATATTTGAAATGTAATCTAACAAACAATACAAACCAAGCAGATCTATAAAATTCTGAAAAAACAATTTTGTTTTTCACCAGGAGGAGATGGAGGAGTTGCTATTTAAGGCAACACCTGCTCATACTTCCAAGTGCAATGTTTTATTTGAATTGTTTCTAGTCACAGCTGATTGTATTTAAGCACACAGAAGTAAATTACACAGGTGAACAGAGGTGAATTAATAATTCTTGTAATTAGTATTAACTGGGAAAAAAAAAAAAAAGGGTGGTTGGATGAAGGTGATTTTTAAATCAAGGGTCAAGACTATTTGTTGCCCAAAGAAAAAACAATCCCTATAGGACAACTGTGATCACTTCTACAATGAACATGACTAAACTAAAATTCTGAGTAATCTTTGTGACAGAGCAGCTACAGAAAATTTGTTTCAATAAATGATCAACATAGTTTTTAATGAGAATGTTAAAAAAACCAACCAAACAAGCCAATTTAAGGCTTTTTTTCCCCCCTTACCTAAAAGGGACAATTTTCTTTGCTGAACAGGGATTAATGGATCTGCCACAAGAAGGTGAAGGCTTCATTTTGGTAAAGGGTATGTGTAACAGGGACTGGTCACAGCCTTGGGATTGTCTTTCCTGCTTCTACCTCGCAGGATCCTGCTCACATAGATCAAATAGAAATTGAAGCTTCTTCCTCATAAGAATAACCTTAGCTGATGCCAGACTTCAGGTGGACAGAAAAAAGTGCAAGCAACAGGAAAGATGGGGCAATACAGAATTTGACATGGGACACTTTATCCTACAAGGAAGCTATCTCCTTCCTGTCCTATGCTGGGAAGGAGCAGAGGTAGCTACAAAGTTCTGTGAAATTCTTTTAATGCGAAAGCTTCTAGATTCAAACCTGTACTGCCTTAAAGCCCCTATATGAACACTATTTTGCCTGGGTGGTGTCAAATGCTTTTTAACTCAGGATGTGAAGAGCATGCATGATTTTCTTACATAATTACATAATATAAATTTACACTCCACTAATGCAGAAGTTAGTGTTTCACAGCATTATTTGAATACGCTTCTTTGTATTTCAGACATACTTGCATTCCCTGTCTGTTAGATTATGACATAATAATATATTTTTAAACAGGGTAGTTGCATTTTCTTGATCAAACAAGCACTTTTGACATCTATTACAAAAACAAATGCACTGACTTTTTTTGAGATTTTAGTTTTTATCTGTTGATGGGCAACATTTTATAGATGTCTATGATGTAAATTTTAAATGGGGATAGCAATTTTTATTGCTTTTGTCTCAAAGACAACAGACAATTTGTTGACTTTTGTATTGAAACGCACAAGGAAACTCCACCAAAAGTGCCTAATGGCTTTATTGGGAGGCCCTGAGGAGTTAAAAGATATCTTAGCATGTGACCAATTTATGGATGCGTAAGTTGTAATGAACCAGAAATTGTAGAGAAAAATAAACAATTTAAAAATATTTAAGCTTTTGGAGCATGCTTTGAAATGAGAAAATTTCTATCATATTTTCCAAGCAGCAGAGTACTCTATGATTTAAGAATAGGTTTGTTTCTCAAGAAACATTAAAAATTGCTTCAAAATTAAATGGCCCTAAGCAAAACCCCAAAAGCAGGACTATATTAAGCTTGGAAACAACAGGAAACTTAACTCTCCATTCAGCACAAAACCAATACTCCATAAGAGCTAGGAAAGTCCAGGTAATAGAGATGAAGGCCAAAATTTGATCTCTGGACAAGCTGTCAAACAAATTTTCATTAAATCCACAAGCACTGAAAGCACTGAAAGAGCTCAAACAGTGAGCATCACAACAGAGGATGAAATGGTACCAACCACAAGCATTCAGCAAATGCACCGAAGACAAAAGTTCAGCTTTCTCTTACAAATTCTGATGTGTTCAGAGGAGTAGCAGCAGAAACTACTAGAGTCTACTAGAGTAGACTCTATCATTTATTGGATGCTTGGGGAAACACAGTGACAAAGGATGAGGAAAACGATGAGGTACTTACTGCTCTCTTAGCTTCAGTCTTTAGTAGTAACACTAGTTCTTCTTGGGGTACCCAGCTCCCTGAGCTGGAAGACAGGGATAGGGAGCAGAATGAAACCCCCATAGCAACCTGCTACACCACTTAAACACATGTAAGTCTATGGAACTGGGTGGGATCCCCCCAAGGGTACTGAGTGAGCTGGCAGAAGAAAAAAATTTCTTCAACAGAAAGGCTTATCAGGCATTGGAACATGCTGCCCAGGGCAGTGGCTAAGTCACCATCCCTGGAGGTATTTAAAATATGTGTAGATGTGGTGCTTAGGGACATGGTTTAGTGGTGGACTTGGCAGTGCTAGGTTAACGGTCGGACTTGATGATATTAAAGGTCTTTTCCAACCTAAATGATTCTATGATTCTAGAATCTAACTATGGCTTTAGCTTAAA
Organism: Gallinago jamesoni; assembly: GCA_025769975.1. Classification (NCBI taxonomy): domain Eukaryota; kingdom Metazoa; phylum Chordata; class Aves; order Charadriiformes; family Scolopacidae; genus Gallinago; species Gallinago jamesoni. The sequence continues at coordinate 67,473,233 of JAOQGH010000023.1, forward strand.
ATGATTAACCAAAGAAAAATATAATAAATTTCTTAGATTTTGAGACAGCATCCTCAGTGTGGGTAAATGAAATTTAGTGCCTAAGCGTGAGTTTTCTGCTTAGTGCCATCTCACCCTGAGTTGTGAGGAAGAGCAGAAAAGATCCCAGGTGCTTTGGGAGGCTCCAAAAGAGCTTTCTTTGGCCATTTCCACCCCTCAACTAAAAGTGACCTCAAGATGGACCCACCTATAGCTACAGCCAGCCAGCTCCCTGGGAGCAGGGGAGCTTCCACCCAGCTCCCCTTGGGGCAAGGCAGCTCTTATTCCCTGGGGTAGGGACGCAGAGAGCAGCCTCTGAACTGTGGCTTGGCCCTGCCCTTATGGGGCTCATGCAAAAGGAGGGCCACTATCACTTGAACTACAGTGTGGGGTGCTATCATGGTTGGTGTAACAGATTGAGCCATTTTCCGCCTTTGACCTTCCACTTTGTTTAAAATATGCCTCTAATTTCCTTTCAAATTGAGTCATCAGTAATGACTTCTTTTTCCTCCCTGAAATATTTAGATTATTAATGTGGGAAGAATGCCCAAGACTGATGCGCAGTCATTCCAGGCCACTTAATTAAATTTAATTTTATTCTGGTTGGATGGTGAGTATTGATCAATTTGCTTGCAGTTACCTCCTGGCCTCTTTCACTCCTTTCAAATATCTGCTTACTAGCACACTGAATCTTCTTTTGGCTATTAACACTACAAGGAAATAATCCCATTTTGTTTTTGTGAAGACCCTGTTCTCACCAGAGTTAAGCAACAGAATTGCTCTTGGAACACCTGACTTGCACCAGCAGGAAATATCATTAGATAGTGGTGTAGTCCAACTGGGCAGGATGCTGGAGACACAGAGTGATGTACAATGGGAGCAGCCGTCCAGACTCCTCTCCACAGGGCACAAAAGCAACTAGAAATGCATTGCAAAGTGGACTATACTTTCCTTAACTGTGGGACATTTCTCTTTTCTACTCACCAAGGTACTGTAAATGACAAACAAGTTGCATCTTCTCTACTCCACTCCAAAATATTGTCCTATATTCTATGAAAATAAAATATTCTATAATATAATAAAGTAATTAATAATAAAAATAAATGATTAAAAATAAATAGAATGTAATAAATTATAATAATGAATAATCAAATATTCTATAAATTAGCATGAAACACAAGGCAATAAAAAGCTGATTTGAATAACTTACTATTGAGAACATCATAACACTGTAAGAAGTACACCTTTGATTTGCAGAAATAGTCCCCAAACTCTTTGAATCCAGTTCTTCCTTGCTATTTATTGCCTAATTTACACCTGTATTAGCACAGAAGTCATCAGTGTCAGATTACAGAAAGTAAGGGAAGAACAGGAGTTTTATGTCCTTGTTTTCCATTAGAGAACCCTCTAAGGAGAGCATGGAAATAAATACCCACAGGAGAGGAAAAGCTCTAGGATCCCCTACTTTTGTTCATGAAGAGCATTCACTAGAGAGACTAAACTGCTTGGGTTTATACAGTGCCCTTAAGCATTATTACTTATTATCATTTACGTAATTACAAGCTGTGTTCACAGCAATAAAATAAGGCTAAGCTTGGGTAGTATTAATAGCCCTACTAATTACACTGCTATAAAAGGTTTATGGGTGATATAAATTTCAGTATTATTACTACCATGCCATGACACTGGCTTTGTCTCAAGGAAGGCGTTACAAAGCCAATCTCCATGTGTTCTATTTTCACACTAATTCATTAAGAATTAGTGAAGACAACAGGATATAGGAACTTTCCCACCTGGCTGTAGGGCCAACTGAATACATGTCTAATCCTGCAGCTATAGTAGAAAAATATTATCGCTCTGGATTCCTGTTTAGAGATGGAAAAGTGCAAAAGGGGTTTTTCTCATTTCTATGGTCATTTAAAATTCCAGCAGCGTTCCTTCAGCTGTGCCCAACTTTGTCAAACATCAAGAGCAATCTGAGATATTCAACCGGAAAATTAAAAACTCCCTAATCTTCTATTTTGTGAATTTGTTCTTATTAATAGATAGACATGACCCAGCTATTATCTAGACTTGGAAACAGCAGAAGATCCATTTAGGCAGGAAACACACCAGCTTAATGATACTACTTTGTGGAATATTTCACAGGTTCTAGGTCACGTTATAGATAAATTGAGAAATCTCACAATGATGCTATTTGGTTTTAGCAAATCAAGATTCTTTTCGCTCTTTGAGTAAGAAGGCAGGAGAAGGCAAAATATTATGGAAGTGAACCTCAAAGTTTATATACGATGCAAGAAAGAAAGATGTGAATTTGTTCAACCTTGTTCTACCACTTTCAATATCAAAACAGAGCTGTAGAAAATGGATAGTTGCTATTTCATTCAGTAGGGCAATCTTCCAACAAGCTAGCCATAGTTACCAGTGAGGCATTTGAAGCAAGTGGAAAGTGTAAAATGGAAACACAGGAGTGTCTCTTGATCAGGTGGCTTTTCTTCCAAGTTACTGTGACAATTGAGCTTTCTAATAGGATGGATTTAACAAGGCAACTAGGGCCAGCGGGGAAGGAAAGGATGCTCACTTGCTGGAGCCAGAAGATGAAAGGCAGTCTGCCAAGGCCTGACAGAAGAATACTGATGGTGATCATCCAGAATCAGGAAACGAGGATTCATCTGTTACTGAAAGCAACACATTGGCACATACCATTGCTGAGCAAGAGGGTGAGATAGTGAAGTCATTACAGCTGATTTTAGAAATGAATATCTGGGGCCATTGCTGGGTCATTGGGCCACCGAAGTCTAAAAGCGATCTTTTAAATTGGATTGGAAGTGCCTCTCATCCAGTGCATAGCTGCATTCACATTACCCTTTGCAAAACTAAGGCTGCAAGACCGATAGAAGCTTCCAATACTGGATTCCAGCTGGAATTCTAGGAAACTCACAGTAGTCATATAGGAAAACATGGCTACTTCAGTATGTTCCTAAGAGTTTGTTCTACAAGATAACTATCAAAAGTGGCAAATAGCATCTCCTTCATATTCTGTACTTGATGCCAGTCGACTTTCTTCCTTTTACAAGTGGAAGGAGCAGATAGCCACTATAACAGTATACGAGGAGGCTGTGTGCTTTTGGTAGCACAGGACTCCTTTGCACTCAGAGAAGGCTGTACAGTTCATTGTACTTATCACTGGGATCAGTGGGCAAACTGGTATGCATTGGGCATAACACTAGCAGCACCGTTCATCATAGCCTTTTCCTGGTTTGTCATTTTCTCTTGCTCTGGCTAAGAGCACAGGCAAACGTAGCATTTTCTTAAGAGCAGCAAATTACTGAACTTACCGATCAGGCATATACTGTTTTCAGTACTGCCAACCACCAACAGTCAAAATTTTATTTGAATGAGAGATCTCATTCAAAATTTGAGAGAGAGCTTTGAGAATCACGTTATGCCAAACATACTAAACTTGAAATTAAAAATAAGTAGAATTTGAGATACCAGATTGAATATTTTTCTTTGCAACCATGTAAGAAACACTTATTATAAAGCTCAGAGCATATAGTCTAAGTTGACAAAACTAAATGAGGGTTTTAAAGGAAGAAACAGACACTTATTAACATGAACCTCTTTAAATTACAGAAGGGTTCTATGAAAGTTGGCAGCACTATTCTATACAAAGCACAATCTTTGGCAGTTAACTTCACTGCCTCTACTGATTTTTTTTCCTGTCCACAGCAGAGAAACAAGAATAAGATTATACTTTAAACAACTTGTCCAGTGTTATACACTGAATCAAAGCTAGAAATAGAATTTTGACACTTTAAATGTGTTGTGTAATATATTTGAACATCTGGGGTCTAAAATAAAATAGCTTTTAAAGGCACTCAGCTACCACAGTAATGGATGGATGGACAGATAGATAATCTGTGTGCTTTTGATGTGATTTACTGCCTTTCAGGAACCTGTGCTGTACAGCACTGAAACTGCAAGTTCCTTGAGACTCTGTGCTTGACTGAACTCTAACCACAAGGGGCATACCTTTCAAACATAACTTCACTGGTTTTATTTCCATGGCAGCAGCTATGAAAAGGTTATCCTGCTCAGAGTAACTGCACCAATACTTGTTATGAAAGGTTTAATCATCACATATCTATAAGTTACTATTTATATTTACTATAATTCAAAAAGACAGAGATGCAAATTTGTCTGTTACCAGAGCACATAGCTCAAAAGCTGATGAGAATCTTCTGTGTTAATAAATGCCTGACTTCAAAATAGTCTGTTTTTTCTCACAATTCACCCATATGAAAAATTCTCATTATAGCCTAAACATAAATCAAATCCTTGTGAAATTTCGTTCAATCCATGTCTGTATTTTAGATATGTATGTAATCTATTATTGATATAGTGAAAATGCAGTAACAGAGAAAATATCCTGTTCTAAAATGCAGTTTCTTTTCCTTTTTCTCTTGCTCTATACTATGTATACTATGATTCTTTCAGACAATGGCCCTGAGAAATGACCTCAGAATTTGGCCTTAATATATAATTTCTATTGAAAACAGCATGCCTTGTACAATCCACTATTTCTGTTCAGATGTTCATTTCATGTCTCCTCCTAAAATTAGTAAACAAGCTGCATTCATATAAAACTCTATTAGAATAAAAATTGTTCCTGACATGTTAACATGGAGTAGGTGGAAAAGAAGCTAAAACCTGACTCAGAATCAAATGCATTATTTGAGGGTAGTTTCAAAGATGTGATCAGTTGAGATGCATTTTCTGTCTATAGGCAGTATTTAGAATAAATCACAAAAATGCTTATAAGATAAGGCAGGGAAGCAGGGAGTGGTGCCTAACACTACTGAAAGGACTTGGTAGAAAAGGAAATCAGAACATCTGAAATAAGAAGACAAACAAAGCTTTGGATGGCACTAACAGTAGGGACAAGCAGCTTAAAAATAATTTTGATATGATGGGGAAAAATGGAATCAGCAGGGAATTCCTCTGATCACAGATGCAACACAAAGCTCTCAAATTAAGCAGAAGATGAGAACTGCTGTTGTCCAAGCATGCTGACTCACTCAGCTTTCTGCAAGCCTACATCAGTGTTTTAGTCTCAGTTCCCACTGCTCATTACAGCTTTGTTTTCTTGATTTACATGTCTCTTTGTCTATTGGAGCAAACCCTTCACAGATTTCTTTGTATACAATCTCCAAAATTGCCCAGAAGGCTACATAAAGATCATATTGTATTGATGTTCTGAACTGCAAATAATAAATCCCTTTCTGCTGCAGTTTGCTTATTGCCTGGTCCATCCAAGTCCTAAATCTAAATTCCATGTTCAAACTCATGCCCATCTCTATTTCAGCCTTAATTTCATTTTGTCTTTTCAACTGGAACTGGGCAAGTCCAGAAGAGAATTTTCCTCTGTACAATTATTCACTGAGGGAATCAAGGAGTTAGAAAGGGGTGCCATCACTCTTGTCTTTAAACTGAGCTACTGCCTTAAAAAACCAGAAATTTGCAGTTTGGATAGGGATGGTCTGCTTTGTAACAATATAAAACCCAAATCTGACTGTCCAAACAGCCACAGAAGCCTGCCACACATCTTTCAGGCTGGTGCTCAGGGCATAGCGAATAACCCAATACAACAAAAATAATCCCCTTGTTAAGGATGATCCTGTGGTGCAAGGGCAGTTTCCAGAACAAGTATTTGCATTTCCTGAGCTTTCTGACCTTGCTGATGTTTTCTAACGAACTCTCCTAAGAACTCCTTCTCTGACCACATCTCCCTGAAGCCTTCCCAAACTCAGTTTCTTATGCTCATATTTTCCTCTCCTACTGAATAGTACCCTCTTTTGAGAGGAAGCACTGTTTGTGCCTGGCCAAAGATTTACGGAAGAATAAATCACCTAATCAGACCCCTTGCAGGATGATTTCTTGCATCTATATATTATCTCTAGAAAATATTTTTGAATACTAGGTTCTTAAAACTAGTTGGTGATTGCTGATGCAGTGGTTCAACTGGGTCACACAATGTTCTCTGCAGGTTTAACTTAGGTCTTTTTACTCTTTATGATCATATAATCATCACTAGGCAATATAATTTTGGAAGAAAGTGAAAAAACCCCACCTTTCTTACAATCATATAAAGCTCTGAAATACTCGTTATCAGTGTATCTATTAAAACACTTATTGTCCTTGCTTTGAAGTTAGCAAAGTTAATAGGTAATAAAAATAATTGCAATGAAGAAATCAGTTTATCAAATTCCTTGAACTGTTGATTTTCAGTTGAAAATCACTATCAATAATTTGCTCAAAACACTTCACTAAAGATACAAATTTTGGCTTCTAGAACTCATTAGTTCTAATCCAACAAATATGAGACTTTGCCTGCGAGACTGCAAAAAGTAACGATAAACATCAGTGCTATTGATCCTGTTACCTGCTGCTTCTTAATTTTACAGCTTTTTTTTTAGACCTTCCAATAATCTCTTTCTCAATACCCAGATTTTCATGAAAAATTCCGCTTCTTTTCAGTGTTACTTACATCTATAATCAATAACCTGCCAAGTCCATTAAATACTATTCAGTACACAACAGATTAAATCCATGAAATACATTAAACAGAACTCAAGAAAGTACAAATAAAATCAACAGTGGGAAATATCAATACTATGACAGATCTTTTTTGTTGAAGAAATATTACTCAAGTAGATTATCTCTCAATATTGTCATTAACAGTAGATAGACCATTCCCTCACCAATGAGGGATTAACGGAAATTATGGAAATAAATACAAGCCTCATCAAATGCATGAGAAGAAATGCCTCTGCAGTGAATATGACAGAGACAGCTGACAATGAAATTCCATTTTTATTCCACTGTTCAAAATATTAAGAAATAAGGAGATGACATTTCGTCACTTTACTGACAAAATATGAAATGTATTAATAAGGTCTAAAAAACTGAGTCTTTTGTGAAAATTGAGAAGGAAAGTGATAGAACCTGACAATTTGCACTAAGCAGCTTCCAATTAGGAATGAGCCGCTGCTGTACTATCAGGTGGGTGTTTAACAGAAATTGATGTAATCGTGAAAGTTTTAGGAAGATGCATCCTGTTTGAATTTTAAAGATGTGATTTTCTTTCTTGTGTCAGTTGGTTTGTGTTTATTATACTGTTTAACTTGGATTTTCAGGTGCACATACTTATAAACATCTATTTAAATGCTTGTTGTGTATATTTGGTTAGAAAAGCTTTTCTATACAAGTCCATTGACACAGCATCTCTACATTTTAGATACCCTTCCTTCTTCCATTGAGAGGTCTATCACTGTCTTTACTACTTGACAAATCAAACAAGCACCTTGCTTTTAAATCAAGAATGTTTTTACATCTAGATGAGTTTAAAGAAAAATACATCAGCTGTAAAGATGACATGTCTTTAAGCAGCTTTGGGCATGGATATGATCCTTATAAACCGAGAAACTGAAATAGAACCTATGTATGAAATGAGTCAGTCCTGCTAGAAAAGTCCCTATCGTCAAGGCATAGTAACAGAACAGTTCTTTCACAGACAGTCTGGGAGCTCTTCTTGCAATCATGCATTTCTGTTAATGGAAACACAAACATATACAGCAAGAAGTAGCTATGTATACCTGTCCAAACTTCTGTGTTACCTTGTATCTTATGTTTATCTCAATGGGCTGCATTGTGAAAAGCTCTTGGTGAGTGCAATCTCTATTTTGAAAAAGGGTCCTATTCAGCAGTCATTATATTATTGAAAAATACTACCATAAATACCACAGTAATTTGTCTTCTTAAAGGCAGGTTGTTCTGGGATCTGACTTGAATTCCCTGATCTTGAAACAACAACACATTTCTTTTCTGCAGTGTGCCATATCCTTTCAAGAAAAAAGAACCCTACTTTCCTTTTTATCAATTTTATTTCGCTCCATACTTCAGAGAAATATTTTTCTGATGGAGACAGACTATTTTATATTTTCTAAGCAAATAATAATAGAAGGAACAAACACATTCAAAATCCTCACTAAATTAAAAATGACTGGATTCCCACATCAATAATACCCTATTCACCAGAGAAAAATGTAGGTGGTTTTGAGTGAGCAGATCTCAGACCATCATACATTGCAGATCCACAAGCATTCCCAAGTATTATTATTCATGCAATTTCAGTGTTGCAGCTGCAGTGTGTGGAGAAAAGCTGAGAAAAGTCTGAGAGTCTTGCTTCTGCTCAGTAACTTTGAGTGATTATTACTTTCCCTATACATCATTAACAGGGCACTTTCCCACAGAGAGACGCAGAGTCTCTCCCACCAGTGGAAAGAGGAACATGTCACTTGGGACATGACAGTGCTATAAACTAACCATGTTATTGTCTAAACAGGAACTAAAATACCAGGGCATACACTTGTTGATACAATGTGGTTGTCCCTTGACATGACTTCTCCACCATCCCACCTGACTTGCTATCGTTCCTCACGTGCCAGTGTTCAGGAGTGCACTGGGGCAGGACCCTTTCCAGCCTCCACTTAAAGAGATGTTTCTCACTTGGACTTCTGGCTGTGAAGCTGCCTCTGTAGCTTCAACTCCTGCCAGCCTGCTGCCCATCATTTTCTTAGAAAGCACTCAACTCAATGATTTCAAGCCAGTGACTGCTGGCTGCCTGGCTCAATGGCCAAGCCCATTCAGACCTTTTATCTTCAGCTTTAGCACGGACCAGGCCATCAGAAATTCACTGGAAACCTTCTCTTAAGCTTTGAAATACAGTCTTAACACAAAAGTCTTAACACGTGAAGTCTTTTGTTTTAACACAACATGTAATGCACGTTGTAATGCACAGTCTTTTGCTGTGGCAAAAGACTCCATAGGATCCTTTATCAGGAATTCACCTTGGGGCATGCCTGGGAAGAGCTCACTGGTAACTTGGTTCACATAGTTATTGGCAAGCTTCTGTCCCCTTTCACCACTTTGAACTGTTATAAAAGCTGCCAATGGACATGAGATGCTCCTGGTTACACCATATGCCTGTCTGAATAAGTGTGAAGCGTGGCTCAGGAACACCTGAAATTCACTGGGATCTTGAGATGATAAGCAATATAAAATACTACTGTCATGGTTTAGCAACTACTAAAAAGAAATGCTACTGATAATACATAGGGGTTTTTTGTACATGTCTGCATGTGTGTACATGGATGTAATTATATGTGCGTGCATGAAAACGCTCTTAGGATCACTCCATAAGGGCAAACCCTTATGTGTTCTAAACCACTACAGCTTCTTTAAAATGGAGCCAAAGCTCTTACATGCCAAAAATAGGCACTATTTGCCCCCAAAAGGCACTAACTAGTTGTTCCTCTTGTACACCAAGCAACTGAAATCTTTTTAGGATACTCAAGAACATGTTCAGGCAAAAGATTTCAAATAGGAATTAAAACAAACAACATGCACCGTAATTCATGGTCATGAACATGCAACTCTTTCACTGATATAATCCATGGTGCAAATCGGTGCATTTCCGTTTTATTAAATCATGGCAGTCCACCTCTACGTTGGGGTATTAAAATCTCCTTTAGAATTAAACAAAACCAAACCTGATATCAGACTGCAGATAGATATTCAGAGAAGCATGGACAAATGATATTGCATAAACATTCTAGTAGCTAGTTCATAAATATTTAACTCAGAAAAGGTAAAGATGTATAATTTTCCTTTGAAACCTCATTTGCTATATTTCTGTAACAGTTACAAAAATATCCCTGTGAATTGACTGTCACTGTCATATTACTGAAAACTAAAGTGTAAACGCTCCTCTGAAACATGCACGTGGGCTCTCCCTCCCCTGTTTATTTGGAGAGTTCACTGCCTGTCAGCAAAGCTCCCACCTTCCCTCAAAGATTCCTCCTCCCATCAGGGTAAATGTGTGCAAGGAAGAGGCTGCTAGGCAGCATATATAATCATTCTCCTTTTCTCTTTAATGCTAAATGAGGAAAGATAACGTAAGGAGAGGTTCTAGCAGAGCCGGTTGGTAATGACCCTGAGTTGCTCTGTTCAGTAGCAACCCGGGTCTAGAGCATCCTCAGGGTTTATGAAGCAAAGTTTCAGCCAAAGGGAGATCTAAGCCAAGAGGGGAGTCCCCAGGGCCCTGAATTCTGAACATCTCCCAGAAGTGACTCAGTGCTCCCGCCTGCGCTTGGCAGCTTATGAGCAGAAGGGAGAGCATACAGCACAACTGCAGCTTGCATATTGAGTGCTAAATTTGTAAACAACTCTTCAGAGGAAGCTGCAATTATTATTATAGCACTATCATCCAGAAATGCAACAGGAGTTTGAAGTAACTATATGCCAATGGCTAACAGCTCAGCCAAATATACAGGAAAAAACATGCTTACAAAACAGTGGAAAAACTTAAAGGGTATTTGTATATTTTTCCCTGAAAGATGTATTTAGTTTTAACAATAATAATATGAATTACCCTGACAATGGAGATGAAGGAGAAGGAAATTACTATTTCTGTTATGGCTTGGTATTAAATGTGAGCCAGAAGAATAAGCTGAAAATAGATATTTTCCCTACTAGCATAACCTTATTCCCTTGATTCATGCTGTCTCATAGTCCCCATTTCAGAAAAAGCAGTTTACTTTAAGTTTTAAAGTTGTGGCTGTGAGTTACCTGAAGCACACAACACTTGTTGCTCTTTCCTCCATTCCAGTACCATCTTGTTACAAGAAGAAAACAGAAAAAAGAAATGGAGAGGTGGGCTATTTCCTATGTAGGAGACATACATCGCACTTCCAAACCTTCAAAAAGGATGTGATCTTCATTGGGACTTTGCTGCAAGTCTTGTGTAGTTTACAACTTGGCTCTGCAAAATGGGATGCTGCTGAGTCTTTGATTTAATGAAAACTTAGGAAGGCAATCCAGTTCACTGCAGGGACCGCTTTGTTCTTTCATTATGATTCTTTTTTAATGAGAAAGACGATCGCAAGGATAAACTCTATTCCTCTGAATTTTTACACTAATTACATACAAAGCACCATTCTGGCAGAGCGGGACTTATCTCCTTCAGGCAATACAGTTATCATCTTGTAACCACACTTCAAATCTCCCGTATGAGCACTGGAGTTACGTGTGCTGAATGTGGATCCTGCTACCCTGGCTAGCTGCTTGAATTGATGAATGTTTAAATATTCAATAAATCACAGGCAAATACTGATACTGCATGAACTGGCGGAGACAACCCTTGCATTCTACTTACAGCTGTAGAATCAAGGGTACACTATTTTATCAGAACCATTAACTTCCCTCATTGTGGTGGGAAGGGATGGTTGGTTTCGTAAACAGCACTTGAGATGCTTATGTATTATGAAGAAGAGTCAGACCTATATACTAACACTACAGTTATCCCTTAATTCTACAGAAAATCAACTGTTTGTGATTCAGCTCACACCCTTAAGAGACAATTTATCATCTGACATACTGTAAGGCAATGTGGGCTAGGTACGGAGCTCCTTTACCCTCAAATAAAATTACTGAGGACCACATTCACCCCTGCACAATGCTCAAATTTCAAAGCTCAGTATGAGCTCACTGCCATGGTATCTGAGCACTTCCAGGATTGTATGTTGAGACAGCAAGTGCTTAACCTAACAATCAGGAGCACGTAACTGAGAAATAAAATCACTGGAAAGAAAGGCCTGAACTTTCTTTACAGCCTTTACCTGCCAACACATTTTCACTACATTTGGGGCCAGGATTCCTCTCTCTAAGTGTTTATTCATACCTTCTTAAACAGCTTGCAAAGCAAAATGCACCTTATGAAAATGAAAATTGATTAAGCCCTGAGATGCCTTGTCCCTTGTGTGGGTAGAAGGGAGCAGCAGGGCCACAGTAGAAACCATCTGTTTGTTGGTTGGTGTAACAAGGACAGCTGACAATGAAAAACCACCCAACCTAGTGGAGAACTAGGAATAGCAAACCAAAACAAAACAAAAGACAGAAAGATCAAGTCTATTGGTTTCAACCCCGCTTTTGTACCACCGAGGTGGTCTATGGTTTTTTACTCTGTCTTCCTACCAGCTATGTGGAATAATCATGCCCTGTTGAAATTGCATCTGTTTCTGTATTATTCTGTAAGGATGCAATCAGACTTAATTGGACTGGAAAGGGATACTGTGGTTTTGGGGAACTATCCTAAAGAATAGGATCCCAAGGTCCTGTATGGAGACTATAAATATAGGAAAAGTTTAATGCCTCACTGAATTTTTGTAACCATCTATAGAGTAAAATAATAAAGATTCATGCAGTAGAGAGCAGCAGCATTTGGCATTTTACAGCAAGAAATTTTTAATACTCAATTGAAAGTAGAGGGAAAATTCAACCAAACACAATGATGATGTAAATGGGACTGAACAGGAATCTGGCTCTAGACATACTGGGGTTTTTTTAGCTAGCTTGCTGGGTGTCCATGCTGTGATAGGCAAATCCTGAACACATAACATGTCGTAATTCTTGCTCCTGTGAGCATGCTCTCCGAAACAGAAAATTGCACATTACAAAAAAAGGTCCTTGCAATTTGAAGTGTTTGTAAATAGCCAGCATTCTTGTTTCCTTTCTCCTGAAGTACAGAATTCCCTCTGAATATGAAAAGGGCTCCTCAAAGCCCATACAAAAGGACTGTTTGGCTGACCATTTTCATAATAAACATATCCCACACAGTTTGGCATCCCTAATTAGAAGCCCAGAGTAATTAGGAGAAAGTGCACTGCAGACTGCAAAGCGCAACGCAGCGGGAAGACTCTGCAGTGCTGCTATGAGAATACCAAAGACCTGAAAGTTATTATTTTTCACTGGTCCCAAGCCATGCTTGCTGCCATGTTCCATTTCTACAACCAGCAGGAGGGCCAGGAGGTGCTGGGCGAGCTTCACATGCCTCTCCCTGTGCTTCAACAGGAACGCTGCTGCTCTTTGCCACATCTGCCATGCGTTTGCAGGCTAGGGTATGGGCTGGGTCATCACCTTGAGGGACCAAGGACCACTTCTGTCACAGGCAGAGAGGACCATAAAGCTGCTTGGCTGCAGTTTGTGCAGGTTTTGTTCAACACTGAAGCTCTTTGTTCTACAGCAGAGGCACGAGTGTACTTAGGAAACTGAACAATGATGAAATGCATCTTTTCTAATCAAAATCACTCCCTGTCATTCTCAGTGAACAGAAAGTCCCATATTTCTGAAGGCTTCTCATTGTGAATGCCAATGGGATCAATGCCTTTCCAGAAGACATTTCATCTCAGTGGTACAACACATATTGCCCAAAGTACATTATATCTAATATAGTTTGATCGGCTTAAATCATGTTCTCCCTTTGTTTCCCTGGTATGTTCTTATGGGCAGTTGACAAAAAAAGATGTTAATATCGAAGATATTCTGCTACGTCTACCTAAGTTAAGCACACAATGCTAGCTTTCTGTTACTACAACATTGCTAGGGGAATGAAACTGAGTAAAAAAAAGAGACATTTACCCTTTCTATCATTCAATAAATAGCTGTCAATCACTGCAGTAAAACAGAACAACTCCTATATACTCTACTTTCCTTCAAATAGCCTGCTTCAGTCAATTCTGGGGAAGCAGGAAGGGTTTTGGGGCGGTGTCATCATATATCTAAATGGAGATACCTATTTGAATAGCAGATAAATCAGGAATTTACACTTGACTGAGATACCAATGTCAATCCTAGATATATTTGAATAAAAAATTATATTCCAGCAACAGGACTGCAGTCATTAACAATCTCACAGGACTCTCTGCCTGACTCAGGGGCACAGATCACATCTGATTATATGTCAAATCTAAAACATTACAGTTACTCTAGGGAAAACCATATTTCCATTGACATATGCTATAACCTCATCACTTAGACTAGAAGCAGAATTCATCCAGACATACACAGATTCATAAAACCTTTTCTCAACTAGCAAATTATTGCCAGCCCTCAGTAACGGTGGGCTGAAAATACTCGGTAACTTGTTGCTCTAAAATTAAAGGAACAGCTTGCAATGTGGAGCCCTACTCGCATAGAATCTGGCCCTTAAGGCTTTATGATTCCCTTCTGTTCAAAAGACATCTCTACTGCTCCCTCACTGCTCGTTTCCCAGAATAACAAAAAAATAGCAGTTTCATATTTTTTTCTTTTTTAATGATGTCTGGTAGATGTGTTGTTTTCATTTGTAGCATATGTGAGGTGGATTTTAGAAGTAATTTATTTTTGATGGCAAGCGGATGATACTTGCACCCATGTTGACTGTTAGTAATTAACACCTTCTGGTTCACTATGGACAATTTCCCACTTACTGCTTTTTAAGGTGTTAAAACTAATCTCCACTACTCTACATCCCATAGCTCCATTTCACTGACAGAAGGCTTTTCTTCCTGATGGCCAAGGCTTTTCTTTTCCTCTATTAATAATAACACACAGCCCAAAAGGAGTATCTGGTAGTGTCCTAACAAGATTTTGTTAAGCGCAAACCTCTGCTGACAAGGAGACTGAGCTGAGATAATATGTGTTAAAACCTTCTTCTCAACTCAGAGGTGTTACCATGGACAAATACAGGTTTTGGCTGTGAAAACAACAGGCATGAGAAGAAGTTACCTCAAGAGAAAGAACTGTGGAGGTCTTTATTACCTATTAAATTTTTGCCATATCAGCCAGTTAAAACATAATGACATTCATTGCTTTATAATGCTGCATTAGGGACAAGAATTTTATAGTATTATTCTATTACAAAGAAAACTCCTAAAGAATTGTATTCGGACCTAAGCAATGGTGCATTAATGAGCATTGGACTAGAAGCACTAGTGGGTATGTACTTATGGACAAGTGGGTACTGGCATCTATGTATTCCTGGACATATGCATTCATAACCACGAAGAACCTCTGCATTCACCTCTTTGGGGAAATAATATGTTCAATTTCAATTTACATATAACAAAAAAAAAATTAAAACGACCACAAAACCATCCAGAAAAAAAGTGAGAGTTTTCTAGATATCATACTCATCTTTTGACAGAAACTTTTGTGTTCAACTGACAGAAAAGGTGTTTGGATTTTGCATCAGGAAAATCCCAGTTTGGCCAAATTCTTTCCCATTTCATAAGCACTATCTGAGTAGCACCCAAGTTTTAAGGCTCCTGTGAAAATCCTACAAGAATGGATCTCCTTGTAACATTTTTGTCACTGCTTATTTCTGGTCATGAGAACAAAATTACACTAATGATGAAAATACATACTTATATGGACTTCATTGCTTAAAACTGTTGAGTGCAACTCTACTGCATTCAAACTGGCTCCCCATCTAGAGCTTCTTTTTCTTTTTTTCTTTTTAATTCATGGGAATGAAGCTTAAAAATACTCAGAGAGTTTGGCACCTGTGCATCTCCTACACATACTGATCACATATGGATTCATTGCAAGGTGGTAGTCCTAATCTTTGTACCTGTAAAGGGTTGTGATAAAAGTGTTTTGGACAAAAACCTTCCTGGATCCACAATATAAAATGTAGTGGAAACTGTTGGTGCTCATGGACAAACTTTAGCTGCTGGAAGCTGGGCATTCACTGCAGAAGGCTCTAGTCAGAGGAGCTCAGGAATCAGGAGCTTTAATCATCTGCCAATGATGATTTTAAGAAACCACTGCAAATTCTACATTTTCAGTATCACTCGGGGAGTTTCTATGGGGCAAGAAGATGAACAGTGCGGGAAGGCTAATTCAAAGAAGATGCACAGTAAATCAAAATTTGGAAGAAGTTTATAAGGGAAGAGGAGTTTCTTGTGTCTCCTGAAATTATAATTTTCAGTTCTATAGTGAATTAAGGGGTTTTTTGGCTGCCTCAAGTGACGCGTCCTTAGCCAGTACATTTTTGCAAAACTTCCAGAGATTAAGAAAGCAAGCAAAGAAAAAGACAAAGGGATGCAGTTATTTTTGACTACCCGCCAACATATGATGGTTTGATTCCTGAAGAAGAAAGAGGATAATTTAAAGAATCTTAAATCTTGCATACGGAGTAGGAGAACTGCACTTAAAAAAGCCTTCTGATGTTCCCAGCACTCAGAACAGAATCATCCCATATAAAATTAATATCATTACTAGGTGATTTCCATCTGTTAATGAAGCCAGACGATTAGAGCTGCTAGAAAAACTGCCTTAGTGAAACAAACACATATCATGAATTTTAATAAATACACAAGCAAAAAGACAATGTCAGGCTCAATCACTTGGCAATATTAAATGAGCTGGCTGCATAATGCTATACCATTCAGCAAGAATTTTATACTGAGTGCCTGAATCATGGCTTTCATTGCTTCTGTAGCCATTTTTGTTCTGGATTTTTTTTTTTAATCAAACCATCTTTCTTTTTTTTGACAGCTTCTTTTCCAGACTATTCTGTTGGTACTCTTTACATTGTGCTGCGGTTGTTTGTATGGTCCGTATTCAACCGCAGGCCTGTTCAAACACCTTCCCCAACTCTCCTCACTTGTCCAGAAAATATTTTTCACATATCCCTAACACTTTCCCCATTCACTTCCCAAATCTGTCTTATTGGCACAACAGATAGTTTGGACAAACTCTCTTTAGTCCACCACTGCATTTTTAAAGAGTCAGAAAATTATTTAAAAAAATAGTGTACAGTTTTAATACATATTTTTATACCTGTAAAAGTGAATGCTTGATAGCATTTTTAAAATATTGATATACACCAGGTGCCAAACATTTTTCTAAATAAACCCCTGGAATGCACAGCTGGCCTCTCACAAGCTAAGGTTTTCAAAAAAGTAAAATCTATTTGAAAGACATAGGGACTTGGCTTTCACAGTATCTAAATTAGTCCCAAGAAGGACATTTCTGGGACAGAAGTTGTGAACATATAGACAATTCTACACTCAGAAGAATTATTTTTAAACACAGTTTTCCAGCAAGATGCTACTAATATACATTTTAAACCTTTTGCAGAGTAAAGCATGTGGTGTTGTTTCCCCCTACACAATCTGAAATACCAAGACAGTGAAACACTGCCTGAGCAATCTCTCCTTATGTAAGACTTGAAATTTCTTCCACAGATTGGCCTTCACTGCTTCTGAAAAATGGCAATGGAGACAAAGGTTTATAAAACTTAAGTTGTAACATGATTCTATGATTTAAGCACTCTGAGCTGGTGGACAGTGGTATAATTTTGACTGCTCATTTTTTTGCATGGAAATGAAGTTGTTGCTGTTTTGGACCACTTTATAGTATTGTATCACAACACTGTACTATAAGTGCAGAACTTAAGCCTCAGGGTTATTCTCAAATCATTAAAAGATGTGACATGAAAGAATGATCCAAAAAATATTTGTTCCTTTACGAAAACATGAACCTCTCAGTATGCTGATAAATGCACCATGGCCTAGTACATTTTGTAGTACTTTTTCTCCATAGAGCACTTCCCTCCTTGTGTCAGGAGAGCCGAGTCAGGAAAGCACATGATATTTTTTCATTTATTTTGCTTCTAATTCTTGTGTTCTGCAAAGGTGAACAAATAGAACGACTACAAGAAAGTGAGTGGGTGAGAAATGTACTTAAACTTATTCACCTCCCACACCTCATCTAGACGTGAAATCTCAAAGACGGGAAGAATGGGCAGTAAAGGCACAACCCCCCCTATATAACATATATATGTTAGATATATCTATATATATACATATATATATACTGTCAAACAGAGAATCATTTGATATCCAGTACCAAAGCATACTATAATGGATTTCTCACTTTGGTCAAATTGGTTACACAGACCCTATCGCAAAGCAGTGGCAGAGCTGCTCTGCCCACACAGCACTCCAGAGAGACAGCACCCTGAATTCCCTCCGTTCATCTCCTACTTCCCAATGGTTAAAAATTGGCTGCTATTTTTTCTAACAATAGGTGAACTATTGAATTGCCTTGATCAGCCACTAGAACTAGTAAAATCCTTTTTGCTTGCATCTAAACTTTCCTTAGCCTAGGTAACATGTAAAGCGTAGTAATATTTCAAAGTAGGACACACAGTAAAATTGAAAGTGAAGCCTAAGCATGTGGTTGTGGTGCCAGGGAGGCAGGTGTAAGAGGAGCATTCCCATGAAAACAGTTGGGAAGTGAAAAGTATTGATGTTTCTCTTTTGCATGGCTTTTTGTACCACTATCCTCATATCTACTGATTCATTCTCTGTTAATGAAGATTTTTGGGGTTTTTTTCAGTTCATCCAATATGTATTATTAGGTAATGTAAACATGTAACAAAATGTTAATGGACGATGTGTCTAAATCACATTGCTTCTTGTTGTTCTGCAATAGTCTTTATCCTCGCTGTTTTCTACAAAACAGTTTCAGAGAGGCACTTACCTTGTCTGACAGCTAATGTTGTTGTGTAGACCAAGAAAAGAAGGATATAATTGAGGAAGCTCTGGAAAACAGGTGTGTTGGCATGGAAATCTTCTGACAAATACTTGCTTGTGAGACCAATGCCACAGATAAGGAGGGAGAGTACCTGGCCAAGCGCCACGGACAGCAAGAGATCCCTAAAAGAAAAGAGAAAAATACAGACATAAAACACTAAGCCTCCTCGCCAAGGAGAAAATGCTCATCCTCCTCCAGGAATCATGTTCGACAGTGCAGAGGCACAGGAAGAAACACGATGTTTCAGGCAACAAAGCATCTGCTGGGTGTAGCCAACATAACAT
The DNA here is from genome assembly GCA_025769975.1 of Gallinago jamesoni. Taxonomy (NCBI): domain Eukaryota; kingdom Metazoa; phylum Chordata; class Aves; order Charadriiformes; family Scolopacidae; genus Gallinago; species Gallinago jamesoni. Next base: position 67,492,021 of record JAOQGH010000023.1, read on the forward strand.
TTCCATTATTTCTGCTCTTATCATGGGCTTAAACATTGCCCAAATACACTAGCTTTCATTCACATATTAAACAACAGCAGATGTTACATTTCTACCATTTAATTTTGCATTTCACGTTTCACAAAGGAAAAATGATAGTTTAAATCAACAAAAAACCAGCACTGCTTCCTTCGAGCATCTTCCCTAACCAGAAGTATCATTCAGAGCAGGAATCCCAGCTCTTCCAGGACTTAGTAGCCACAGAGAAAAAGCAGAGAAAGGATTTTATTGTATTTCACCATCAACAAGAATTTACCATATAACTTCCTTCCCCTCATTTCATCTCCATTTCATCACATAAACTATTCTTTCCATCTACCATGCAAATATAGGTCTCTTTTCTTTCATCTTTGTCACTGCTTGCTTCCCCTTCTGTTTGGCAGGAACAGGAGGTTCCACTTTTTCCCTTCATGTTTCCTCCTGGTTCTTAAAAATGTATTTTCTGGTTTGGCTTCTTGCTTTAATCTGTGTTTCTAGACTTTGATCTCCAAACTGCTCTGCTTTCCCGTATGACAATGTTCACTGCTCCCTCTCCCTACAGGTCTCTGATAATTGCTCCTTTTGTGTATGTTCTTTGTTTTCCTACAGTTTTCTACTCTTTACTCAAGAAACTGTTATATCTCAAAGCCCACCCGTTTACAATGTATATTATTTTTACATCTTTTCTTCAGTCTTCTTAGTGGAATCCTTTTCCCTTCCAACTATCTTTATCTCTTTTATTTTCCTGTAGAATTTATTACCTAACCCCACAGCCCAATTCAGGCCAAACAATCCTGCTTTTCCAATTTTTGTCACAGGCTCTCCTATACCCACAGCACAGCAGTATGTGTCTTTTTAAATTGCCCGTAAGAGGTTTCCCAGGTTCCCCATGTGTCAGTACTTTCATGCTGACCAGGCCTGCTCCACGGCTACACCTTCCCGTGCAGAAGAGTTAAATGGAAAAGTGTTGGCCTGGAAGAGAGGCAAGTACAACAACTGCAAGGGAGAGCAAAAAGACATTGGAAGGGGATGTTTAGTCCAAGCCCATCAGGCTGCTGTTGTCACTGACACCAGCCCCCAGAAAAGAGAAGCCATATGTCCCTGGGGGAAGCCACGAAGGAGAGGGGAAGGTGGGAGAGAAGCACGGTCTGCAATGTCTCCTTAGAGCCTGGTACAAGGAAAAGGGATCAGGCAACCCCAAAGGAGTAGAGGAAGGAGGGCAGCACTCTGCTCAGCTGTAACAGTATTTCATGCATGTGCTCTTCTGCCAGACGCTTAAAAAAAAGTTACTTCAATGCTGTTTTGCTTTCCCTGACAGATTTCCCTGACCTCGGCTGTGCATATTCGGCAGCAATGAGCATCTGTGCTCCCGCAACAACTTTCTTAGTAAACTCAAGTGTCGAATTTGTTTCCCTTTTTCTCATAAACAATCCTCCTACTAATGTGTCTCGGTGTCAGTCATGATGTGATTCAACCAAACAGACACTGGAAAGCACAGGAGGCTGGGTAGTTATATTCAGCTAACATACCTTGCTGACAAACTGCCTGACACAGAGAGTAAGAGAACAAACTTTACTGTGCTAACCCTTGTGTTTTGACGGGAGACTCCTGGATAAGTAGCAAGACTCCACAACTGCTGCCTCCACTTTCACATTACTCACTCTACTGTGAAACATAACCATGGGAAACAAACATGCTCCATGGAAATGACATCTGAGATCATGATGCAAATGCTGCCAGAACTATGGAACCTCAGTTCCTGCCATTACCTGCTATCCTGTTGACATGGAATAGGAAATATGAATAGTGACTGCAATTTAAATCCACATATTAATCTTGTAAACTTGTTTACAGTTCTTCATTTCATTTGTTAGCATTTCCTACGTCCTCCTCCTGCAATGAAGTTTCACACAGGGCTGTCTTCTTGCCTACTGCAGTTTTTGTAGTTTTATTTCATTAGTAAATTAAGTGTTTGCAAATCTGTATCTCTAAACGTGTTGCCTGCTTTACACAGGATGCAGGTGGTTATTAGCTGTTCTCTGTATCTCAGCTATGCCCACGAACAAATGCTGTGTTACATCCATTTTGGGACTGTACTTGTTCTGCAAAGAATCATCTTGGATAGTACTTAGATTTATAGAAAGCCAAATATATCCTCACTCATGAAGGGATTTTCCCCATAATATATTCCTTGCTCCATATGGCAGTTAGCTGTTGGACATCACTAATCATTACATTACATTTTAGACTGGTGGGAGGTTTGATGAGGTCTTACAAAAAGCATAACTTCTTTATCTCAGCTCTCTACATTCAGGCGTGTCACCAGGAAGTACAGACCTCTATATTAAAAATCCAACCAACAAAAAATGAAAAACACCAGGTAATTGTTCAATGATGTGTATGGTAACTCTAGCCCTTTCAAGAGTCCATTTTGATTCTGTCATTGTCATTTTGCAACTTATAAAACGGACATATTTTTTTTCATGGTTGATTCTTTGGAAAGTCATTCAACTGCACCTACAATTGGCAGAGTTCAAGCAGCCATCTACAGACACATATATATATATATATAGCCTCAGCTATGTCTCGATATACATATATATAAGCCTCAGCTTCTATATATTACATTTCATAAACATATAAACAAGAAGGTAATTCAAAGTAATTCAAATTTTATGCTCTTCTTCCAAACAATTAATTTACAATAGCTTTCTATGTCTTCTGTCAATTACAAAATACATCAAAAATTCCATTCACTATTGTATTTCTGAAGTCATCAATGAAGACAAAGGGTAATTAGAAGTTTAGTAAAAAAAGACATGAACAAGAATCAAGACTATGAACCTGAACACCTCCAAGGCTGTGCATAAAGGCTGGATGTAGATCAGAGTATAATCTCCATATCTTACAACAGCCTTTCGGTAGAAATTGTCTTTTGAATAATAACAATGTAAAAAATGCAGAAAACTGCTTTGTGAAGGTCCAGTGCAAGCACTACTGTCAATGCCACCAGCTTTCAAAACACTGACTGCATAAATGATATTGATACTGCTTGTCTGATTTTTGCACACATATGGTGTTTTTAATTATGTGAGAAAACTTATTCTGAAATCAAGCTGTTGTGTTCCTCCTCCATCCAGAACTTAGTTAAACATTTCACAGATGATGTGACATAGAAAGCTACATCTCTTTTTATTATCTCAGTGCAAAGAGTAGAATAAAGTTAGATGTTCAAGGAAAACTAATTCAAATGACCATGAAGTGCTCAGACTTCAAGAAAAGATGATCCATTTTATAATTATTCCTAAGACTGTTTATGCCCATATTAACTCTCCTGCCATACCCAATGTCTGTCCGCTGCAGACATGAATGACGTGTAAGGGCACAGAAGATGTGGTATGCTCCTCACTTCTCATCAGTGCAGGTTGCAACAGACACTAACCGTGACCATGGAAAACAGTTGAAGTGAATAAATAAGAGAAACCAAAGCACAAGATCAATTAAATGCTGATTTTTGTTTTGGGTGAATGGAAGAGAACAATTCATCTCTCTCCAAGCAGAAAAGTAGAAACAAATCTTTGGTTATTTGTTTTAATTACTGACAATGTCAGCAGCAACAAAGGATAATACAATAACCCTAATAAGGAGTGTAAGATGCCTGAATTGCAGAGAAAACGCCTGATAGCATTATCTGTATTTCATTTTTCCTGGCAACAATGATAAGAGCCTTAGCTCCTGAGCCTTTAATGCCTGGATGAGAAGAATAACATACCCATTCTTTTTCTAAGAAGCAGCAGCAAGCAAACATTGAAAAGAAGCCTTCAGCGGCTGTGAAAAGCCTACTAGTTCCTTTAGAGCAAAAAGCAACTAAGTCACTGCTGTCATCTCTGGCACTCATTAGTATCTTTCTTAAATATCATAATACTGTTGAAATATGCAACATGGCTCCTACCTGCAACACTTTCCCCGTTGATTTTCATACCCTCCACTACTCAAAGCCTGGCACAAAGAATTATTTCTTCCCTAAGCCTTTGGTCTATCATGCTGGCTTCAGTAGTACATTCATTCACTGAGGAAGCAATATTCATTCATACCGTGAAGAAAAGCTGTATAGTTTGAGTGCCTTCAAACATAACACCAAAAAAGAGTCTGACTACAAAAAGCTTTATAAAACAGGTATTTTCTGCCTTTCAGGGTCCAATTTATCTTTAGTTGAGTGCTATTCTATCTCTCTACTTGTATTATGCTTAAATCAAAATAAAGCAATTCTTCAAAAATCCTATTTTCCCTCACTAAGATCAACAGCATCTACTCAAGTAAAGTTAAAACACAAGAAGATCTTCAGTTTGTCTCTCAATTCTAATCTCTACTTTAATGCACAGAATCATAGAATCATTTAGGTTGGAAAAGACCTTTAAGATCATAAAATCCAACCATTAACCTAACAGTGCCCAGTCCACCACTAAACCGTGTCCCTAAGCACCACATCTACACATCTTTTAAATACCTCCAGGGATGGCAACTTAACCACTGCCCTGGGCAGCCTGTTCCAGTGCTTGAAAACCCTTTTGGTGAAGAAATTTTTCCTAATACCCAATCTAAACCTCCCCTGGCACAACTTGAGGCCATCTCCTCTTATTCTATCAACAGTCGTTCACTAATACAAAGCAAATATAAGACATTCTTCTCCTGTAAGCTACTAATTTAAGGCCTGCCTCTTGATTTTTTTGCTTTAATAAAAATTTTGCATTGGAACCAATCAAATTAATTTCACTGATGCTATACTTGCTAGTTAATCTGTCCAATGGTTCCTACTAGTCAGATGGGTATTTTGAAGTAAGAAGTAGGTCAGAATCACTCCTAAGCCTCCAGGTGTCACAATGCTAGGCATGTGTCTTGGGTTTTTTATGATACCCTAACAGAAATTAAACCATATTTCTTTATCGCCTCTTTACAAGTAGAACCAAAAGACAAAGCCTCATCTTTGCATTGGGAGCCATTTCATTTTGTTTAAATGCCTGGGCTAGTATCTGCTGCGCATCATTTTTACTTGCTCCTCCAGGCACACGGAAATTTCTGTCACTTGAATTTCTCCTTGTTTATCAGCCATGATAATGCCATAGACTTCTGAATGCAGAGAGCAGACGCTCTTATATTAAAGAACTCCGAAGCTAGTGCTCAGTTCCTAGCACATGTACACTGGCACAATATAAAGTACTAAACAGCTATCCTCTGGTTCTCTTGTAAGTATTTTTCATAAAGCTTAAACATTTAGTTTTGACTATTAGTTCATTTCCATGTTCTCCCCAGAACATTAAAACACCATTCACAACACAAAATCAGTGCAGTGCAACAGTCAGAAGGGGCTACACCAGCCACTGTATCCTGGAGAATCAGTGACACGCAGAGGGTGGCCAAGATATTTAAACATTCAGGCCCATTTTATTCTGACACTAAATCCTAAAACACTCTCCATGTCATTTTTCTTTTAACTTAATTGCTTTCCCTCCTCTCTTTTGTAGTTTATTTGGTCTCTTTCCACTGAGAGGTCCCCACTGCATCAGTTAAAGAGTACCTCAGAGGGTAAAGAACAGAGGCTACCGCTACTTTTAATCTCTAACATGAGGTGTGTTAATCCTTCAGCATGCCACAGGCTCCAGCAGACAAGAGATTAGCAGTCTGTTTCCTGAGCTGAGATTTCACTAGAGGAACACATCTGTAAAGGCAGCTCTACAGCACTGTTACAGCGGGCCTGCAGGCAGGACCACACTTCTTCCGTGACGGTAATGGCTGCTATACAAAGTTATGGCTCCAAATGTTCCAAGCGTGTGTTTAAAAGAAGAAAAACAGATACACTTCATTTACAGACTGATTACTGCTATGCCATAGTGAAGATGATGATGTCTGTCACAGCACTGTGATCTTGCCAAGTTTCTTCACTTGAGTGCATTTTAGTATGTTTCTATAAAAATGCAAGGAAAAATAAAACAAGGTCTTAAAAACTTTGATTCAAAGTGAGCTGAAGTTATGCCCCTATAAGGATCCAGTCAAATTTGTTTAAAATAAGATTCTACCTTTAAGCCCTTAAACACCTATCAACAAAAAATTGACACACATTACCACAGCAAAAGCAGCAACAGCACACATGTCAAAACCTCAAATACTAACACACACACACACACATCCAGAGGATGTGGCTTCTTCCACTGTGACCAAGTTCCTATGTTCCCACACCACCCTGCATTTCAGTAGCTGCTTAATGAGGACATGGACATTGCTTGCATATTTTGCCCATTCGCACTCAAATGCACGCATAGGCAGCTTGTGAAAGAATAAATTAACAAGATTTGGTAAAGCTTTTTTCAGTACAATTAACTGGCCTCTCATTGAAAGATGAATCTGCAGATTTTCCAATAAGTCTGGATAGCATATGAAGCCTCCTCTTAGTCCTGCATTGCTCTGAAATTGATTGCAACTAGAGAACAAGATTCTACATTAATTTTGCAGGGAAACTTACCTTTTCTTATTTTCCCATTATTCTGACATGTCTGCTACACAGGAAATTCATTCTACAAATGGTACATACAGCCCTTCCCTCATCTGTCTCCCTCAATAAGGTAAAGATTGCAGCAAATATCCTCAATTAATCCATCAAAGCTGCTGCACGCTGTGCTAGAGCAATTTGCAGAAGTACTCACAATATTCTATAATAAAATGTTCATAGCACTAAAGAGCATCCAAAATCCCCCACATACATACTGATAATAACACCATTGGCACATGTACCACATTTATTCTATTGGTCATCTACTCCCACAGTATACATTCTCCATGATCATTCTAGGTGATGTCTCAAGAAAAATATAACAGCCTTGAAAGCTTAAAAAAAAGATTTTTTTAATATTCTGGCAAGGAAGAACAAACCAACCTAAAATATATTCAGCAGATAGGCATCAAGCCATCGTTGAACAGTGAAATACCAAAGCCTGAATCCCAGCTAAACCCATATGCTGCATTAGAATATGAATAACTAATAACAAACCAGAGAGTGAAACCCACGCAACACTAAGCCTATCCATCACTTAATTCCTACTGAGTCATTATTTTGAGATCTTCAGTTGCATTTAAATGATGTATAGGCTTTGTGCTTGATCTTGGCATAAAGGGTGAATTTTCTACACGGTGAGTTGCAGAGCACCTCAAGCTCCCACTGATGCTCAGAAGAAATGCAGATTCTCTGCAGTATCTTGAGAGGACTACCTCTTTATTTTCCCAATGCGAAGACTTTAATCTCTTTATGAGAGGACAGCACTGTGGACTCCATGCATCTCAAATCTACAGGCTGCTCTGAAAAGCTCCAGGCCTTGACAGCCTAGGCCTAATTTTTGAAGGAAAGCCAGCAAAGGAGTAAAATGCTCCCTGTGAGTTCTAATCTGTTTTCTGCTCTGTCCCTCAACTAAGCTAAAAATACTTAATTTTAATTTATTTTTTTTTTTAAACCAAGGCTTAGAACCCTTCCAGGTGTGCCAGAAGTACCAAATTCATTCATTCCTTCTCACAGCAGTTAAGAGTCTGTATGCCTTAAGCTGGGGAGAGGAGGGGAGCCCTGAGCCATCTTGCTCTCATCACCCTCACCCTTCCCACCCCCTCAGCTCCTCACCGTCTCCTTATTCCCACTCTGGCTCTGGACCAAACCCAGATATTTCCTCAGGGGATTGAAGCTCCGTATAGCATGGCACTGGCTGCACCTGCACATTCGCAGTCATCCATGACGTTTCTGTAACAAGTCACTGACTTGGAGAGGCCCCACAGGAGGGAGGTGGGGTTGTTTGTTTCTCCCTTTTGGGGGGAAGGCTGTGTGAGGCCTGGGCAGGCAGAGGAGAGTCCCGCTGCAAAGCCGAGGGCTGCAGCCCATGCCTTGTCCCAGGGACGGCCCTGAGGAGCAGGGAAGGGACAGCCAGACCTGGCAGCATGGTTGGTGCTCCCCAAGAGCTGGAGAAGCTCCAGCAGTCACGTTGACTGGAAGGATGTGCTGGGCAAGGGGAGAGCTGCACGTGTTTCTTATCCTGCACATTTTGGCTTTCCCAGTTGCTCTGAGGTTCTTCTATTTAAAGCTTTAAGGTTCTAACTGCTATTCAAATACTACTGGGCTGGAATTTAAGAGCCTTTTGGGGAGCTCACTACAATTCAAGGTCTAGGTACTTCGGCCCCAAGGCTGTGGCTGGCTCAGGCTCTGCTGCTTTTAAGTGACAGCTTGGGAGACCAGCACAGATTGCTGGCTTCGGATAAAAACAAAGCAGAATCACATTCAGCAGATCTCGGGAGTCTCTGGAGCGATTTCTTAAGATAAGATCTTACCTAATAAATTTCCCAACTCCTGTGAATTGCCAAATACAGCAATTCTTGAAAATGGGTTTTGTTTGTGATAAGCTCTTACCCCAACTTAATGCATACAACCCTCACACACATGCTCACAAATACATGCATTTTACAACTCCTTAATAACAAAGGAACTGGAATTTTTTCAGACTGTTCTTATGTAGATAAAACTTACCCCTGCACTTTACATTTAGCAATATACTGCTGAGACAATGTGCTGAACTGACTATAAGTGCAAAGTTAATTTTTTTTAATAAGAAATACATTAAAATATAGCAAAGGAAAGTATGGTGACAAAATTTCCATACTACTATCTTGGTGGAGTCCAGTGGTAAATCATTACAGGCAAATTAGAGGGCAGAGGGGTGTTGGTGCAACTTACTAATAGTCAGCTTCAGTCTACCAGTGAGCAAACAAAGCAAAAAATGCAAGTTTATACTAAAAACACGCCTAACTTTTGAAACAGCCAGCTGTCTTCCAATCAGCAATTTCCTAGTGCTTTTTCAGCTACAAATCACAGGACTTGGAGCACCAGAGGCCTGTTCTCTTTAAGAATGAAAGTCTCGCCATATACAGTTTTTGGCAAGTTCCCAGTCTAAGGAGCCCTGGGTAGACCAAAAATATTCCAATCTTTCTGCTGGAATAAAAACTATAGTTATAGATGATCATGTGATAAAAGCACTGCATTTCAGGCTATTTTGGCCAAATAAATTGTCTGAAGCTAGTTGCAGGCCATACATCTTTATGAATTGTCACTGTCTACACAAGTATGACTAGAGAAATTAAGACTCTTAGATTTAAAGATTTTATCCGAATTGGAATAATAAATGACAGAATTAACTTTCCACATGAGAGCTTACAAAACTAGTTACGAACACTAATTGAGGAATATGGTACTTTTAAACAAGTAACTCTTCTTCTATAATTTTCCAGAAATTAATTTAAAAAGTGAGATTGCCATTCTTAGAATAAGGGACTCAAGTAAGGATTAAGTGTGAGCTGTAATTTATCAGGCTAGAACTCCATAGGAAACATGACAGTTGCTGAAAATATTACATTTTAGTCTATGAAAGCTAGACAGTCATTGGGCTGCTGATCTCTGTTATTTTTATAATTCAAAAACAAAGCACACAGATAAACATCTTTTTATGAGATAGATGTTTGTTCTTATTCTGTTCCAAATAAACCAGTCTGAGCTTTCCGCTGTTGGAAGAAACTGGGATGTGGAAGGACTGATGGCTCTCTGTCACTTGAAGAAAACGAAATGTCAAATTCCATTAGTTCATCTCACTTGCAGTGGTTTTTATGCCTGAGGCTCAGGCCATTATAAATACAGTGATGAATATATTTAGATAATATGAGAAATGGTTTTAAAAGTTTTGGTTCAGTTAAGACCATCATTAGCTCCCAGTTTTCTCAGAGGTGCTGAGAGCCTACAGTAATAGACCTGGATGATTCTCAGTATCAAGAAAAATAGCTCACTAGTGCCCTAGGAAGTACAACATCACTTCTTATTGCTCTCTTGCCGTTACTGTACAGTGCTAATACAGTTTAAGCTGATGGGAGTTTATAGACTAAGTCTTACAGCTATTGAGAGACAGCTGATAAAGAAGGAGGTGAAGAGTGTTACAGCTCCTGCTATACCCCTGCCACTGATAAGCCAATCTTGATTGAATGCTCTGATGGAAAACAAGTTTAAATGACTCAAGATTCCTCAACTGATACATGCTACTGTAACTTAATTCAGTGTTGTCAGAATCAAGAAGTATAGGCTTGGAAAATTAGGTAGAGTTCCTAGAAAACAGTATGTATGTGAGTCAGTGTGATGGTATGATGGATGATTTCAGTTTTTTCCTAATGCTCCTGAAAATTGCAAAAGTTGTTCCTGAATTTCTGTCCCTGTAAAATGCATAACTCTAAGTGCCTGCACTAGTGTAAGTACTAGCTGTCCATCCACAATTAGGCACCTAAAGTAACTGGAGTTTATTTGTTTCTCCAATAAAATCAGAGGTCAAAGAAGCACCAGGTATGAATATTCAAAGTGCAAAGGTGCATCTACGAAGATCATGGTTGGCTTTTGGGGAAGTAAAACTAGTAGTTAATTTATCAGATGTAGATTTTTCCTTTTTTTTTTTTTTTAATATCAGCACATCTTCAAAACGCAGATATTAAATAAAATGACTGTTCATTCTAGAGAGCATTTCATAACTAATGTAAAAGTTTAAAAATCAAACTGATCTGCCTGGATTTGCAAAATCTTTTGCGTGGCTAAAACTAACTATGTATAAAGCTTCAGAACATAACTATTATTTTTTTGCATTTTTTCTGAAAATTACCAGTGATGTTTTCAATAACATTGAAATGCAGAAAAATTGAAAAATCCCTGCTTAAGTAGGCCATGTTTTCTCCTCAAGTAGGCATCTGCAATTCCTATAAATGTGAATCTTCTTTACAGTAAATTCCAGCTATTGTCTACGTGCTTAAAACATGTAAAAGAAATCTTATGAAAAATGTCCTTAAGTAGGCCCTGGTACAGAAAGACAAAAGATACCAACATTAGCATTTCAACAAGCATGGCACTAAGCTGCTGTGCACTTTCTCCAACTACTTCAAAGGAGAGATGCTCATGTGCCTGTGGCTCATTCTGACTTCCACTCTTCAAGGCCCTGACCTTCTTTCATTTTTTCCCACGTGGGTTAGTATTGCTACTGCCTCAATCTGCAACACTTCAAGCAGGAGTAAGGCTTAAAGTTGCTTGCTCATGGATATTACAACAAATACAAGAACATTAAAATTTTATGCATTTTTTCCCAACAGTGCTTTAAGACAGAGAGGACAGAACTTTCCCCTTTTGAGTGACTGTCTTTCTCTACCTCCTCCTTGCCTGTGAAGCCTGCATACTTAGTTTCATGGTGGCACAATTCCATGAAGGAGGAACAGAAAAGACTGGTTAATAGTCAGAACAAGACCACAGAAGCTACTTAGGCAAACAATTTAAGGGTTCAGCTATTTCACATAGCAGAATATGTTCTGGAAGAGAAGGTGTCCTCCAGCTCCAGAGGCATAGATGGAGAGTGAATTCCTGGTTCAGGTGGGTACTGCCCCAGGGCTGCAGCACAGTAGGCTACACCCTTCCTGACCCAGATCATTTCCCTTAATAGGGAATTGCGGTACTTAACTCAGGCTTACACCTGATGCAGCACGTAGTTGCTCTCACAAGTCCCTTCTGCAATACCTGTGGTCTGCAGGAAAGGAGGCACTCAGTGAAAGGGGCCACTGCAGAGCCAGCTTCCTCAAAGGGTCGTGGAGTGCAAATACTTCTCCCCTTCGTTGCTTTCACTGTTTGCTCATTACACAGCAGTGATGGCCATTACCCAGCCAGAAACACACAGGAAGTCCAAACTTCTGCATCTGCCTTTAAGTTTCTATTCTATACAATTAAAAAAGAAAAACAGTATTTTGAGCAGAAATTACAACTGGAGAGAATTCACCTCCCTCTAAATGAAAAGTCCAGCTCTCTGTAACACAAAGTTCTTCATTTTTAGGGATGAGCGTGATGGTTCTGGCTTACTGCTTGCTGCTGTACCCTTAGGCTCCAAGATAAATCTCTCCCTTCGTCTCTTCCTTTCAATTCGGTGAAACATCATGACTGCTTCTGTCAACATTGTAAATTTATTGCAGACCTGACACACAACGATGGAACAGGCTCAGTTGAAAAAAACATAAGGGCACTGATCTCATTTTTGCTAGTTTTAGTCAAGTTTTAAATTGCAAGGTGTTTGAAATAAAAAACAAATGTGAGTGATCTCGGAAGTTGTCAACTGCAGATTTTTAGAGGGTCAGGACTGAGAAATTCTTGGGCTACAGGATCCTGCTGTGGTGCCAAATCACCGACCAAAGCCACCGATGACCTAAAAGATGAGAATGATGACTCAAAGTAAAATGAAACCTTTGAAGAAGGGGTAGCTGTAAGGTCTTCTTGAAGGAGACAAAACGGGTCTGACATTTTAACAGAGCATCAATCTGCCTACGCTCCCTGCCTCACAGGTTGCTTTACTGCAATTTCTTCACAAGATTAGCATCTATATTTTGCATATGCAAGAACAGAAAGGAAAACTCAGTCATGTACAATAGATATTCTTAGTGGGATTTCGGTATGTTTTTGCCTTCCCAGCCCCAAACTGGCAACGAGTGGGCTGTAACCAGGCCATTGAGTGTCTCCTCAGCATGTGTGGCTGACATGTCATCTCCTTCCCATACCAGGGTGGTGGCAGGCCAAAATGCTCTCCTGAGGAGAACGTGGATCAGAATCAACATCCAGCTGCAGTAAATAAGATCTGTCTCATAAGGCCTTCCCAGGTTATGCTGGGAAGTTAATCTGGACCACACTGCTCTCCTGATGGTGGCGGGTACAGGGGAAGCATAGCTCTGTTCTTCCCCTTATCCGTCAGGTCTGCCAACCTCCCCACCCCTGGCATTGGAAAATGGCACTCCTGTGCCATGGTCCCCTGCATTGCTCTGCACGTACTGCTCCACCAGCAGCACTCGTACTGGCTCAGCCTCACACACAGGGATCAGACAGCAGCCTGCACAAGCTGAAACAGCCCTCTGAAAAAGCTTGTCTCCTGTGAAAACAGCCGCCGAGGATGCCATTCCAGCTCAGCCATCTCTCCAAAACAATGGCCTCTCAAAAACAGAATAAAAAGTCTATTGGGGCGCAGGGAGGCTTCCTCACAAACCAACTGCTTTTCTTTAGCAGAGGATCTTTCGCTTCCAGCCATAGACAAGCGTGGTCACAGCCTTCAGCTGGAAAGGTTATTTTGTTTCTCCCCCCGCCCCGAGCAGAGTTTAGATCTGTGCCGGGAGTGAAGAGAGCAGGGGGTCAGTCTGACAGTTGAGATTAAAAGTGTAAGGAAAAAATCAGGGATTAAATAATTTTCTGTGCATGCATGACATTTGAGACACTCTGTTCTAAAGCTTTACACAGCTACTGCTACAAAAATACATGCATGAACCCACCGTTAGCATTAAAAAGAAGAGGAAGAATTTCTGTGTTGCTCAATGGCATTTCCTTTCCAGAAACCAACCCTGTGAAAGGAGTCTAAGGCTGTAGTTACAACTCAAGGATGAAATCCCAGCCTTAGCTCTCTATTTCCTTGCCCTTTGGAATTGAATCTAGCCATTAAATAGGATTTCACTGCAATAATATGCACTTCATTTTCCATTGATGGGTTTTTTTTTTCCTAGTAAGAAATAAGAGAAACAGAGAAAATGCAGAAATTCCTTAAATTGCATGAGTGAATCAAATGACATTCCCATCACATGCCACACAAGGAGTGGGTTAAGGGATTGTGTTCCTGCAGGCCATACTGCAGCATGATTGTAGGTACCTTACACGTTGCTTTCGAGCAGCACACACTGGTTAATTTCTGTTTGGAAGGGGTTATCTGACAAGGGCCATATGGGGCTATAAAGCGCCTAAATACTTTGTAGATGTAAAAAAATAAAATAGCTTTTCCTTTCCTTCCTTAGTTTACTTATGGATTAAACTAAAATTTGACTCTATTGTAATTCAATTACTCTGTATAAGTCAAATGCTTTTGCTTATTAAGCTCAGTTTGAACACACAGATCCGTGTGTATATCCCAGTTAAGCAGGTGCAGCTGATCTGGGAGCTTGCACCACAGGTGACCCGGGGCCAAGATGATTTGGGAGCATGTTTCCTAAGGCCACCACACTCAGCTCTCAGCTCCCCACACGGAAATTTGGCTGCGGACAAAACAGCCCAGTGGCCTGCCCAAGCAGGAGCAGGGAAATCCAGAACAGGGCTGAAAGGTTGTTTAGACTTGTGAAATATAATAAATATGATTTACTGAACAGGACGTCATTCTGCTTTTTCAGATTCTGTTCTTTATAAAGAAGATTTATTTTCTTGGGCAGACAGATGGAAAGAACATCACAGAAGACTGTTTGCAGCTGCAAAACCATCTTTAGCTACAAAACCAAATTTGGCTTGACAATGGCCCTTCAAATGTTCAGCTTTACATGAAATTAATGAGGAGGATTTTTTTTCATTGTGAGTATTTTCCTATTGCTCCCTAAGTCTGATCACTGGGCCAAGCACCTGGAGAGACATCAGAGGGCGTCACAGGGGAAACTACCTGAACAAAACAGTGGCAATCTATGAGAGAGTTTTGGTTTCAAAGGCCATCAAATCATGTCACCCTGCTGTTTCAGCTTCCTTACTGCATGCATCTCACTATGCAAAGGCAGGTAGTACATGGCCCTTCAAACATGAGAGTAATCTAAGAAACAGATAGTGTTTTTTGCCAGTTTTCAGTTTATGCTGTTGGGAAGTATTACACTTCACCCGTGTGTACTGCACAACTATGTGAGGTACAGAATATCACCAGTATCATATTAAGGTGTACATATAAATATTTTCATGCTCAACTAATATGATTATGTATATGCAGGCATACTTGAGAGATATCATGGGACCAGATAAGAGAGATTAATCTTGTAATTAATTGTATGCTTGCGTTTAATTTATATGCTTTTATTATTTAGTACCTGTGTCAACCACTTAATTTGCTTGCAAATCATTTTCTTATATAATATTAATGAAACATGCTATAGTGACATTCATCAAACTATGGAAATTAGAGATTAGGAATTATATCATCAATTTATCCTCCTCTAGTTTAAAACAGTTCAAGAGCTGTGGCTTCAGAAACCTACAAGAGTATTTCAGTTCAAGAAATACTCACCAAATGGACAATGTTTTTTCATAGTCAGAAATCAGAATTAAAATGTGGAACAAACTACTTATGGGAGTCTAAACATAATTTCTTTCCTCAAGACTTTTAGAAGGAAGAAATAACAACAATAATATTCATTTCCGCACAAACATTACACAAAGATCAATGTTTTTACAGTCCTGTACCTACAACATTCTGAGCAAATGAAGACCATGCAATTTACACAATAACAAATACGCAAACCCATCTGCACAACCTGCTCAAAACAATTAATGCCCAAACATGGAGACGGGACTATTTGGGCTGCTGAGGGGCTGCTGACTGAGCACCAGGAGAGATCAAATCAATGAGAACCATCAAAGTAATCGCTTGCTTAATCTTTGCTTAATTGCTTGCTTAATCTTTGGGTTAGTCTAATGACTGTTTAGGGCGCTCCTGGACTGTCCAGTTGGGAGGGTACACCACTGTATTTCAGAAGGAAGTGAGAATGGCTGGGAATTGGCACTCTTGTGAGAAGAGGAAGAAATTGCTAAGGGAACCACCTGTCTGCAAGGTCCTTGGGGGTCATACTGGCTCTGGCTGGGATAAACTACCTTTATCTTAACCCATGAATTTTTCATCTTCTCTTCCTCCCCTGTCCTGCTGAAGGAGGGGAGTGAGAGAGCAGCTTGGTGGCCATCTGGCAGCTAGCCAAGGTCAACTCACCACAGGGCTGGATATGGGGGAATACTAGCAAGCCTCACACAACCACAGGCACAAATAAGTCTCACCTTGAGACACTTTTGCCCTCCCTCTGCCTGTGCCCAACAACAGGAACTTGGAAGGTGGAGCAGCAAACACGCCCAGGCCATGCTGCCTGCTGAGCTTGTGTCACAGCACTGTCAAGCAGTTAAAAAAAAAAAAAAAGCAGCCTTTCAGCTTCTGACCTTCTGGTGAGCATATTAGGGCTTCTATTGTGTCTGATTATTTTTGCAAGGCCAGAGAGAAGTAGCACTCCAGTAGCCCAGCCGGGTTTATGAGATGCAAATTATGATCCTTGGTTCAGAGGTCTTACCCATGCAGTGGGGATCAGGAAAAGCATGCAGAGGTCCTTAATTATGGGATTTTTCCCCCAAAGTCTATTCCCAGTTCTACCACAGACCTACTATGGATATCTTCAGTTAGCTTTGCCTCAATTTACTCTCCAGTAGTGACTGCTTTGTCTGTTCAGGTCATAAAATCTTCAAGAGAGGACTCTCATATATTAAACCAGCACCTACCAGAAAGCCTTCCTTTATGTAGGAAACAGAATAGGAACAGAAAGGCAACAGAAAGATGGAGTTTCCACAAGAAAACCCAGTGGAAGGTGCCCACTAGTGCTGGTGGTTTCACCCCTCCTAATTTGTTGTGGGCAAGACATCCTTCAGCCCTTAAAAGAAAACGTATTGTATTGTCTCTTTGTAACTGTGGTTTATTTTTCACAATTTTCTTGAAACAGCTAAAGCCTTAAACTTTCCTTGTTTCCATTTTCAGTGTATCTTTTGTTGTGTGACAGCTTTTGGTTCTTTGTAATAAAAACGCTTTCATTGCCTGGTTATATTGATTTGCAGTTTCCTGAAGCTTTGTGCTTTCCTTCTAAGGTTTCGCTGACACAGCTTAGGCTGAGTCTCACAATCCCATTCCCCCCTGCTCTTGAGTGAAGAAACAGTTCTGAAGAAACTGGATGAAATTCATCAGGCATTTAAAAACGATGCCTGCTCAATTCAGGCCTCCTATTTTGTCCATTCTTTTCATCTCTTCCATCTTCCTCCTGGCATTTCAGGCCAGGAACTGAATGCAGTTCAGAACATGTATTTTAAAAGCAAACCTCTACCTTGGTGAACTTCTTCTGCAGACAAAATTACAATGATGATCTATACACATGGGGCTTTATAGGTATTTTTTTTCCATACAAATATACAGTTTACTGAGGTCAGAATGTAACTCACAGGAGAAATTTACATCAACAAAATTCAATGATGGCATGTCCAGTCTCACTAGAGGTGAACCTGGTGATTTGTCTCTATTTCTTACTTCAATCGATTAAAAAAGGACACGGAGAAAACCAGATTCTTTAAAGTGAAATCAGAGTAAGCTTGAAAGCCTCAGCATCCAATCATTTTTCTTGTCATTGAGAATTCCCTGAAGCAAATGGCAATGCAGATTCCCAGGGTAAGTGCTTTTTTTGTTTCATTGTCAAGAAAACAAACATCAGGTGTAATTTCATACCCAAAGTATGCAAGGTTCACAATCTGAGCAGAAATTCCCAGAGAAGAAACTTCTTTATATACCAGCTAATTTCACATCTAGTAGCAAGAAGTAACATTTCCATATTTTCATATCTCAGTAAGTTTTCACTGGCTGCCTACTAATGAGTCCTCTCAAACTCTCTTCCTGCACTTACTGTCTCTGAACTTTCAACATTCAATGTCATATTTAAACCAAATATCACTTTTGCGAAGAGTAAACCATCACAGCATTGATGTAGACAAGACAGTATGCAACCTCCAAGTTATTCTTAGATTATTTTTTCATAATTCCTATCTGTTGCTTCCTTAAATGGTCTAGTATTACCTGTTTGAATTCTTCATTTTTTCTGACAAAATTCTTTTGATCCCAATCCTAGCATGCAGGCAGGTTCACATCAAACAGCTAACCCAAGCAATACAGGATATTTAGAAAAATACACAGCTTGATACTTTTCATGCCACGATATTAAAATTAAAATGGAAACAATCCATTAATGCAATCTAACCCTGAGTATAACACACACCAAAGCACTCAACGGAACAACTCCAGGACAAAATCAGCACTTCTTGCACAAAAGCCTCTTTCAGAAAGATATCCAGTTCTGTTTGACTGCAGGGCATGGGAACCCATCAAATTCCTAATTAAGTTCTTCAAAGAAATGCTTATTTCAACCTTATTTCTAGTGTGAATTTTTGTAGTTTCATCTTTCTACCACCAGGTCATATCGTGTTTATGGTCAGCTATCTGTTTTAGGAGAAGTAAAAAAAGGAAAAAGAAAAAAATCAGTCTATACACTTTGAGTTTAGGTGAAAAACTGGAAAATAAAGCTCAAAATACATTGAAGGAAAATCAGTTTCTGAGAAGAGCTTTAGGAGGGACCAGTGGCTGGGCTGACTGTGTGACCAATTGTGCTCTTAACGACCTGGCATCCTGTCTAAGCCACCTCTGGTTGGGAAGGTACCGAGAAGGCTTTTTTTGTAAAGGTTTTTCCTGTGAGGCTGTCTGTTACAATTACAGCTGGCATGTATGAAAAGAAAACTTGAATGAATGCAATTACTGCAGGTATTTATTCTAACTCTTTTTTCATTTTTTTTTTGCAGTTGACTAGTTCGAGCTGTGTGTAAGTTCCAACAAAAGAATATAGATATAATAAACTAAAATGTCAGCTGGGACCCACATGATCATTTAGTTTGACCTCTAGCGTAACACAGGTCATGACACTTTTTAGAATTAAATTTTAGAATTAAACTTTGAAACAGAATACCTATTTTATAAAGGCATCCAATATTGCCCTAAAAATGTCCAGCAATGGAGAGACTTGACAAGTTGCTCCAGAGATTAATTAACTAATTATTAAAAACCTATCTGTATTCTTTCTAAGAGGAATTACTTTAGCATCAACTTTCAGTATACCAATACTTCCTGAGCCTCTATTATCAATTTTCTTAACACATAAAAAACTCTACCAAGTCACCCTCTAGGTCTTCTTTTTCTTTAATTAAACAGGCCAAGTTTCTTCAGGCTTTCACTATAAAGCATTCTTCCTCTTAGCAGTCTCTTCTCTTAAACTTCTCTAGTCTATCACTATTTAGCAATCATGAACAGTAGTACACATTGTCCAAAAACCAGTCACACTGTAAACAAGAAGTGTGCTAACATTGTCTCCCTCCTCAATATTCTCTTGTTTACAAATAAAAAAAAAAAAAAAGTCTTGTTATCCCTTTTCCACCATACTGTTATAGTGGGAGGTCATACCGTGCTAATTCCACACACAATGTCTCAACTTCTGTTACTGCTTTCAAGGATAGAGCCAACAAACCATCAGCGTGGCTTACAGTATTTATTCTTATATATAGTCCTTTTACAAACTCCTACTGCTTTCTTGCATTTTATCCACAGCAATCAGCGCAGACCACTCTGTACAGAAACTTGTTCTTTTAACTATTATGACCCCCTTTAACTTTGCATCACCTGAAAACTTTATGCGAATTAATTTCTCATTTTTTCCACATCCACTGCTAATAATATAAAATAGCACGCAATTCACCAACCTATTTGTTCAAAAAACACATTTAGGTTTAGAAACTGCCACTAAACCAGTTTTAAAACCATTTAATGTATGTACGATGTTGATTTTGGGTCATTCTTTCTTAATTAAACAAGTTCTGTAATATCAAGTTGAAAAGACTGAGAGTACTTTAAATACACAACTTCAAGACTGTCCCTAAACCAGCAACCTCCTCAAGAAAGGTGCAAAGCTATTTTGACAAAAGGTGTTCACCATAAACTCACATTGATTAGAAGTAATTATTTTAACCTTTCCTTAATATTTGATTAATAAGATCCCAGATCTGCTGCTATTTCAAATCAATGGCAAGGTGCAAGGACAATTAATATTTGGATCACCTGTTTGGCCTTTAATAAACCAGTACTAGACTAGCTTATTTCCTCTTCTCTGGAACCTCCCCAGTGCAAACCAGCATTAGCAGCACAGAGCGCTCCTTTGGATGCAGATTGCATTAGCTTGCTCAGTTACAAGGATCCAGCTTCGGTTTTAAATCTTCCTTAATTACTGCTGGAACAGAAAGTATTTCATCATTGCCATACAATACACCACCCGGATTTTTCTCAGAATCCTTCTACTTTTCTGATTTCTCTTTTGAAACAAAAATGAACAAAAAAGTCCCTCTTTCCCTGCAGGACACCCCCACCACCTCCCAAGCAAAGCAAAATCAGATCTCCTCCTACCTTTCTGCCTCTCTTCCCCACACATGCTTTCTGCAGTCCTCAGCTTCTGCTGCACATAAAATTCCTACCTGCTTTCTTTTCTTTCATTGGTTATACATTTTAAGTCTTTTTGTTGATTTTTTAATGTAGTCATGAAAGCATGACTGACTGGAAGGTAGAATATTTTGTGTGTTCTTTTAAGAAATGTTGTAAAACTCTTTCCAGAAAAACTAAAAAGAGGTATCCAAAGAAGACTGGAGAAATATCTAGAAAATGTTTGTTCTCACTCAGAGAAATCCATTCAAACCCAAGTAATGCTGAGACTGGTGGCATTTCTCAGCTCCATTAAATATCAGGAAACTTTCAACCCCTAGAAAACTTCACTGTAGTTCAAATGAAATTTAGTTTCACTGTTATCCATCTGCCCTGATCTTTCACTATATGGACTGAATATTGATTTCCAAAACACAATTTGCACAGGGATGAATACTTTGTGATGTGGGGACTGTGTTTCTATAGTTCAGATTTGGAAGTTTTTTCAAAACAGGGAAGAATAACAAGTTTTTATTAATTCCCTACAGCAGTTAAAGAATGTCATAACTATGAGAAAACTTAGTAGAATTATATGAGTCTAATTGACCTGTCCTGTTAATAAAAGACTCATTTACTTTTGGCAAAACAGAGGTTTTGCACATGAACATGCAAGAAGTCTATACTTCTATATTATACTATAGATTCTATAAATCTATTACAAATAGAAAAAAAAAAATCTTTGTACAAAGAAGCACCATAATTAATTTTAAAATACTGTTTGAGCCATCAGAAAAGGACTTAACAGGAAATTAATTGCTGGGAAGTCTTTGTGAGGCTCTTCATGCTATAGAATGAAATCGCGGTTTCCCTGAAATCAGTAGAAGAGACATCAATACTGACTATTGAACCACAGGTTTTTTGCTCCTCATTACGGCCTACATTGCCTTTTGAATTTCACTGTAACAACAGCTGGATTCAAATTAAAGTCATTCTCCCTATTGCTTCAATGAAATAACAGTTGTATTGTTCTTTAGTGATCCAAGGGAATAAATTTTATCTCTATTATTAAAAAGGCTGGCACTTTATCAAATAAAAATGTGTGTTGATTCTCGTTTGCTTCTTTCCTGTAAAAATAATGGCTTATACTTTGATCTTTGAGAGAGAGCGCGTAGTGAAAATGAGAGCACAGTTTATATATATTTTTACTGAGAAAGCAACAGAATCATAGAAATATTGATTGAAAGGGATCTCTGGAGGTCATCTAGTCCAACCTCCTGCTCACAGCAAGACTATCAGTAACATCAGATGAGATCAGCCTTGGCTTTGCTTATCCTAGACTTGAAAACCTTCATGGATGGAGATCCCATAACTTGTCTGGATAAGCTGTCCCTGTACCGCAGTACCCACCTTGTGAAGAAGTGTTCCTTAACGTCCAATTCAAACCTGTCAAGCCACAACTTGTCCTATTGTGACTTTTCATGCTGAGCCTTGAATGATTCAATGTACTAGAACCAAATACAGTGCTTGATGTCATGGGGTGCTGCTTGCCCTACCCTCCTATATAAGTCAATGGGAATTAAAAACCACTCAGGCTGTTAGCAGAAAGTGCTTGGTTTCTCAGTGGCCTTTTCCACAAAAGTCTTCTCATGATCCAGCAGTCTGTATTTAGCACAAATAATGCACCAGCCTATCAGTCTGTATTTCTACAACAGCTAGGTCTAAGCACTACACTTCCCAGTCAATGCAAGTCAAGGCTACACAATGGATAAGATGCAGAACTGGGATCCACCTTTCTTCTAAAGTGGCTCAAAAGACTGACAGATGTTTTCTTTCATTCAGATATCTATGAATAATATAAATTTCTTCGAATGGAAGGCAGAATGTTACAGATGTGTCACCTTTTGAAACACAGGTATGCGTTGTTCATAGTTCAAAATGCAAGTTATAACCCACTTGCCTTTCTCATGCAAATAAATGCTCCAGACGTAAGGAAGTATGACCCTATATATGCCTTATTCTCTACTCTCATTGCTCTTAGTTCAGCTTGCTGGCATGCACTGAAGGAAAGAAATAGTATGCCAAGATGTTGAAACCCATAATCTTGATAAAGAGGATGTTGTTCAGCCTCTATGGGAAGTTTAGCTCATGGAAAAAGAAAAGAAAAAGCTTCTTTATTCTCACTTTCTTTTTTTAAGAACCGTGCCTGCTACAAGGCTATTCAAGACTAGCAGTAAATGCTGAAAAAATAGCAAGGAAATGAACCAAAGGGCACCCATGCAAGTCTTATAATGCTATCATTTAGAATGTAATTAGAATAATTTCTATTGCTGATTTCAGCAGTTCCAGGAAGCAAATTTCCCCTCTTAAAGCTCCCAGCTTTTTGAAAGGCTAGATATACATACAAAGAATTTGGCCTGGCCTGTCAAGCCAGGGTTGATAGGCCTTCCTCAGCCATTACTTCCTCCTACATTTTGTCCTCCATTTGTAATAAGCATTCTCCTTTGGTCAGCTCCGAGCTGAACAAAAAGGTAAAAAAAAAGAGACAGGTTTGCAGGGCAACTTCAAGAAATGTTAAATCCTTATTTACTCTAGGAAAGGATGTTGAAAATGAAGGCAACAAACATTATGAAAGTGTATTAAAATAGATGTGATGAAATGAGGACTTCCTGCCTTTCAGGAAAAATTTCCAGCACTGGAGAAAGGTGAAGCCCAAATGGGCATATCCCTGTCCTGTCGGGTTATCTGCTCCAACCCCTTTTTCAATTCAGAAACTTTATCCTTCATTTCATGAGCATTGTTATGAAAGGACCATGACTCATGTTTTCTAAAGACAAGCAAGACATTCCTACCTTTCTTTATCCTCTTTACATTGGGTCTATCTCTAAATGCAAACGTGAATTGACTTACCAGACATGGTGGAAAAGACAATTGATTAACCATGTCCTGAACGAATTATCAGCAGCAGTGAGTGAAATCCACCTGTATGTACCAAGTCTATAACCCAGCTGGACTTTTTTATGTGTGACTTCAGTGGTCTCTAGGTTTGCTGACTTTGTTCAGCTTTTCAAATGGATGCTCTAGTCCACCTTAGAAAAAGTGAACAGAGCTTTCAGGAACAGCTTATGTGAGAATTAGCAAATTTGTGAGCTTTTGTGAGAATTAGCAAATGAAATCAAAATGGTGAATCCTTTGCAGCCATAAAGCCCTCTCCTTTTGGGGAGCAACAACAATAGCTCTGTGTGTGGAATGCAGAAATATTTCAGTGAGCGAAACTATGAATCTTCCCCTTTTGCTCTTGGTGAAAGGTAATGATTTTACTGGATGAATATGCCTTTGACATTTTAATGTTTAAGAGAAGGAGGTATTTGCATACAGTGTTCCCCTCTTTCTCTCCCTGGTTGATGCTGAGCTCTGGTGTCCCTCTCCTCAGGCAACTGTCAGCACCTTTCTCTTCCCTCACCAAAATCAGTTTTCCCATGTTGTGATCTGTTCATTAAAGCATGGCTTTCTGGTCTGAAAAGGGAATATTTCCACTTAGGAAAAAGGATGGTAATTATGTTAAATGAATGTTAACTTCTTGCTAATGAATGCATTACATCTCTCCTAAACATTTCTGGAAGAAGAAGCAAGCAAAGAAACAAAAAATAACGAGACATGCCATTCATTTACCAGAACTATTAATTACAAGTAATTAGAAGAAGTGACTCATTTTTGAAGTATACAAGATTCCTAAAAAGAAATACAAAGGTTTCTGCAAGAGCTGAATAGATGTATCTGTAACAAGCGGCTAATACTGTGTAAAAATATAATATTACATACATAGTGGTTTTATTTTTGAAGGACAAAAAAATCCAGTCTTGACTTTTAAATTTCCAGTGATAGTAACCTCCAACCATACCAGTATCCGATTGCCTTCATTGCTTAAAAGAAGCATCCAAGATCTAGTTTGCATTTACCTTGACTCGCCTGCTCTTGGATCTTGTCCACCCTTGCCAGACCAAAGATTTCCTTGCCATTTAGTTTCCACTCTCTAGTTCTCTACTTAGAGATAGCCTCTAGGCAGCTTATCATCTTTTCTCCCTATGGCTTCTCCCTTCCAGCATGTACCCGGCACAATAGTGAATTAAGAAAAACCCTTCATCTTTTTTTTCCCCTTTGAATGCTATTGCAAGTCCCCATAGAGTTTTAGTAATGTGTCCTACGTTTAGACTACGGATTTACACAGTTATGTCTAGGGAAAAATTAAACTAAACAGCTTGAATTAATCAAATCTCTCCCTTTAAAATTTCCCAGTCTTCCTTTTGGGTCTTTTCTGAGTCACGTCCACCGAACCAAAAGCCTGGCTGAGACATGGGTCAGGGGATGGATGTGGCTCTGGGACTCCCAGCCTGGCCTGTGGTTCCACCTTTTCCGAAATCTGTGTTTAAACGACATCCCCACAATGCTCCAGGAAGCTCCGGGTCTCCCCATCCCCTACGGCATTTGACCAGCACACACAACCTCTCCTTTTTTTACCGCCAGATCACCCTGTTACTAGGGCCCACGCAACTTCCCAGTTTGCAACTACAACAACTTTTCAATCCGGTGGGACGCAAAGTACTTCCAGCAACAGCAGACGGAAACACACACAGGTATTAATCACTCCACATTATTAAAACCCATTCACATTCACGATTCCCCAGCTATTGGGCAGCACTGGGGAGCACTGCAAAACCAGAGAGGAGAGAAAATGTCCAGCCACGCACAACGGGAACCGCAGGGGAATGCAGCTGGCGAGGATGCAACGCTGGACAGGACCAAGGCAGGACCCTACTTATCTGTACCAATGAATCTTTAATGCTGTTAATGCATAGCATAACCAGAGAGGGGGAGCAAAGCTGTCATGCTCCTTCAATCTTTGCTGCGTGTGAGCTATCTTGATACCCACCAAACAATAACAGTTTATGTTCTAACATTGTTGTACTTCAATTTCTATGTACAGGAGAGAAAAACAAATGAGGAGACTGGGGGAAAATTGAACTTATAAAACAAATCTGACAAACTCAATTATTTTATTGTGATACACTGTTCCAGCATAATTTTGCCTTGGATGTGACACCAAATAAAATATCACTGCCTGGCATTGCAAAGGGGAAGGAGGAGATCCTTTTATTGGCTCTGTGATTCCTTAGGGCTTTATTCACTGTGTGAAGAACCTGCTTTAAAATGGGATCACTGTTTTCCTCAGAGGTCCTGGTGGGAACAGTAAATCTCTTTTACAGAAGTGCAAGATGAATTCCCAGAGGTGTTAGAGACAGCTCAGAAAATGCAGCAGGGTACAGTAGCATATCTGCTTTTTAAGTTCTTAAAATATACATACAGCAAAACACTGTACAGTAATTCATTGTACATTCATATGCATGCACTTAAAAACAGAAAAGAAGTATGGAAAACAGTGAATATTGTGAAATGCAAAAAGGAGGAAATTACAAAAATCTGTGGAATCTTTTCTATCTTCATTGATGGTTAGTTTAACCTCACCATTTATCTCAATAGAAATGTTCTGCATTTTAAATCAAACACGTGCTTCCAAACCATGTTATCTTTAAACGTATGAGAGACAGATTCAGTCAGGTCACCAACAGCATTGCTGTGCTGGCACTGTGACTTCCATTTGGAAACATTTACTCTATCATGACTGCTCAGAGAGAATGGAAAGGTATTATCTGACATAAAGAAAGATATCTACATTTGATCCTCAATAAAATTGAGGGAATAGAGTTTCTCTTCAAGGTTCATTGCCTTTATCTGGGAGGTTGGTCTTCCTACACACAGGTTTATTTGTTCAGCAGTTTAGGATGAAAGAAACATGTTAAACCATCCCTAGAGAAAGATGCACACCGTCCCTGAAAGGCTTCTCCTGTCATATGCTCTGCCCCGGAGGAGTAATGAAATCTGTAGGATAAAGATTTGCTTTTGAGTCTTACTGCATACAGTGACTCTCCTTTGATAATTTACCAGTATCAGACTCCATGCTTTGAAATAGTTTCCAAAAACCACATGTAGTTGATGAGGGCTCACAAAAGAGTTTATTAATAAATTCGGCCGTCAATGCTTCCATCTTCCTACAAGCATCCCCTTGGTGTTGCACAGGGACACGTTTTGAGAAGATCACATAAACATCCCTAGGCTTTTGTCAACTGAAATACCACTAGTTCTCTACTTGTTTCCGCTTTTTTGCTCCTCAGCTTACCTGCCTTTCCCACTATCAGTTACTGTCCATACGGCTGCTTTGAAGTTCTGTACTCAAAACCCTGAAGACATGAACAAACATTTGTATGTGCTATCAATAGCACAATCTCCTGATTTGCTTGGTCACATCTCTCTGCTTGACATCAAATATAACATATATGTGTGCATTTATATATGTGTATATGTACACTATATATAAACCCAATTT
The DNA here is from genome assembly GCA_025769975.1 of Gallinago jamesoni. Taxonomy (NCBI): domain Eukaryota; kingdom Metazoa; phylum Chordata; class Aves; order Charadriiformes; family Scolopacidae; genus Gallinago; species Gallinago jamesoni. The sequence goes on from JAOQGH010000023.1 coordinate 67,518,646, forward strand.
CTTTTTCTGTGTTTTGCAGTCCAAATCTCATTATTAAAAACACCAACATAAATTGCTATTCACACTGGGACCAAAAAAAAAAAAAAAAACAAAAAAAAAACCTCTTAGTTGAAATATGCCAATAGAACAAACTATGGTTTGAAAATTTCACTGTAAAAGAACTATTTGTAGGGGGAAAAAAAAAAGCTATTAATTTCGTATTCCATAGAAAATTATTGTGATAAGTGTTAGTTGTAGTTCGCACATTTGCTTTTCTCTCAGGCACGCTCAGGGCAATTCAGAGGTGGATTTCAATGGACAGCAAGGGTGCACTCCTATTGACAGCTACCACAGCTCCTAAAGAGCTGGCATTTTTTCACGATTTATGAACTGTAACCCTGTAGGCCAGGTTGTTAGGCTTCACGTGTAAGTGATCAACTCCATTATTATCTCAACTTCAACCAACTTGAAAATTATACTTTCTCACTTTTGTTGACGTAGTATTTGGCCTCGAGAGGCATCATTGACATCCTGAGCACAGAAAAGATGATACTTCTTTCACACACTGCAAACGTGTGTGCACTCTGAAGGACTGGCAGGTGGCTCTGGACCTCAGCAAGTGTATGTTTCCTGGGGTTGCCATTTTTTCTAAAAGAAATAAAGTCCATGCCAAATTCCCCACTTGTTAAGAAACACAATTTTTTTGTCTTTGGTGTCACCCATTCCTGTTTAAAATGGAAAGGCTTGAATAAAATGGCACATTTCTTCCCTTTTTCTTCTGTAAGAAGGGAGCGCAACTTCCCTGGTGACCTGTCCCATTAGCAAGCGTTGAAACTCTGCATTAAGCGGCAGAGGCTCTGCTGTCACAGTGGGGCAGACACTGCTCATTAGCTCTGCCCTTGGCACTAACAAAGCAAGAGAAATTCCCTCAGCAGGGCAGTGAGGGCAGCTGGGGCTCTTGGGAGAAATCCTTTGGGTCAGAAAGTTTAAGGTGATAATATACGCAGTAAGGATGCTGTAGGGACTTCAGATCATGTCTAAGGAATTATATTTGTCTGTCTAATAAGTAGGATGAGTCAAAACTGACTGCTCACGTTCAAACTATTCATGTCTTAGTCCACTTCCCACTCAGGTCATGTGAAGTTGGCCACCCACCTCCTCTCTACAGAACCTGGGTTCTGCATTTAGGTAATTTACTAATTTACTAATTGCCCACCTGCAATTTTCAATTTTAAAGATTAGAGCATGCATCTATGATGAGACAGACTGGAGTATGGTCTCTCCTCAGCTTTGCTCCATCATCTTTCCTGGACATGGGCATCTGAGGCTGCGGCATGATGCAACAATTAAAGGCACACATAAGGAAAACCACAAGAAAGCAAGCTTACGGAGTGAGAGGAGGTTAGGGTATTCTTTTGAGTACATGAAAATTTCAGTCACACATAGGGTTCTGGGATTTCTAAGCCGTATTTGAGATTCCTTTTAATGTGATCATTATAGCCCTTCCTCTCCACAGGTGGCATCACACATACTGCACTGTTCTTAGCAAAAATAAATCTTTTTTTCTCCTTCTTTCTAAATACATATCTCAACCTGACATATATTCCAGAAAGTGGAACTGCCTTTTTACTAGCCAGCCTCCAAAACAATGTGTTTTCTTCTTTCTCCTGTTAATGAAACATGGAAATGAAGACTTAAGTGATGATATGGAAGAACAACATACCAGCAAAACTGAGTAGCAAGAGATCTTAAAATTTGGCTTGTATAGCTGGTATATTACACAATAAATCCTACTTTTGCATCCAGGCCACTATACTTAACCATGCAAAAAAATAAATAAATCTGCAATTGGAAATATACTTGACAGCCAAGAAGTAAGATTTAACTTTAGAAATCTAGTATTCTGACAGCTATGCATAGTAGACTCATTTAACTGACTTTTTAATTGTAATTTTGAAGTCTCTGCCCTTTATTTTGTCTGTAAGTGGCCAGCTTCCTTTAGAAGCTGAGCACAAAACATTCTTTTCCCTAGCCCTTTATCTATCTAAATCAAGCATTAATTCAATGTCCTTTCTCCTGCTTCTTTTAGCTGATTCATAACTGATATAATTAAGCAATAAGGCATGGCAGGAGTATACCCATGGGTATCAGTATCATACCACAAATGTCAGGATAAGATATTAAATTTTAAACATCCAAGAAGTGCTGCAATTGTCCAGAGATATTGTTTGAAATTCCTGTGCTATTATTAAGGAGAGGAATCTACTAGACTGAAAAAAAATCAGGAAGACTGGAAGCTTGCCTCGTATACCTTCACAACTGGTAGAGATGAGTGGGGTGACACTTTCAGAAGGGGCAACGGGTAGCTTGCTTTTCAGTGGTGCCCAGCTTAGGCTTTCAGAAATTGCTGCAGAAATCCTCTGCTTGCACCTTCTCTGAGAAGCCCACCAGAAATTGGGCAGATGATGAGACCTGTTATTTGTGGGAGAACAGATATCGGTCTCATTCCATAAGCTGCTCTCATTTTCAGAGCACAACCATCGAGCAATCCTAAAACACGCCACTGCAGAAGCAACCACAGAGTGCAGGCACTTGTCACTGGCCATTTATTTTCTGGCTAACTGAAACAACAGCAACAACAGGAAAGCACAGTCACTAAGTCTTCTCAGGCCAAAATTTCATCATGTTTGTTCTCTGACAAAACCTTGGCTCCTCTCTACTGCTTCAGTTTTTTCTGAAAGCAGCTATTTTTCAGAAATTCCTCCCTACTTCCAGTTTAGCATTACATCAGGTTTTATTGCCATTTAAACACACCTGTTGTTAATTTCTAAAGCCCAAACTCTCTGACGTCCTGAGATTCGTGGCTAATACACGCTGCCACTATTTGCAAAGAGCTTTTAAAAAAATCCAGCTGCATTTATTTCCATGGTTGTTGTACAGGTGTGCAATGAAAAAGGACCCACTTTCTTCCCCCACCTGGCGGCCTCCTACTGCATCTACAGCAGTTCTGCCTCTTGCAACTTGACAGCCTCATCTACTCGCCAAGACAGTCACATTTTCTCACCACATACCCCAAAGAAAATCTTGCAGTAGCACAGAAGATGGCACTTGTCAACACCAAGATAAAATATCCTGATGATAAGCCAGATTGTACTCAGGCATTCAGACTAGCCAGAAGAAAAGAAAAGAGAGAAAAAAAAAAACCTAAAAACCCCAAACCACCCAAGAGACATTTCAGGATTTCACAGCCAAAGCAAGCTACAGCAGTCAACGCTGCAGAAATGTCTGCACTGGAGAGCTGGCATGTAGGGAGGCATGGGGGAGGGCCCTCAATTCTAACAAAACAAAGTAAATGAACAGAAATACAACTTAACATTATGAGAAGCTTAATTTTCACAGTATGGGAAAAACATTATATGTTCATTAGAATTTAGAAGGCAAAATTCATTTTTTTCAATAGGGGTTGGCCAAATATACTTGAATGCGGACCACCAAACTGGCCATTTCTAGCAGGTGGACTAAAGCCAGTCTAAACAAATAACTACAGACTGAAGGATATTCTGAATAGTTGTAGGCAAATTAAGGTTTGTTTCAGTTAAATCCACTTCCCATCCTTCCATATTACCTACGAGTTGACAGTATCAGCATTTCAAAATACATGCCACACATTATAATTTTTTATTTGGTAATTTGGGCGTCTCCCAGCACATAAAGCTGAGCTAGAAAAGAAAGACAGGAAGAATAAGAAGAAAACTTCCTCCAAGATTTCATAAACAAAAGTCAGGGGACAATCATATCAGTTATAGACCAAATGACACAGAGTGTAAAAGACATTACTTGTATGACAACAGCGGAGAAGCATCAGATTAGGCTAACACAGAATTTAGTTCTCTAATTGAAGTTATCTCAGAACTGTAATCTAGCATCTGTCCAGATTATAGTATGCTTTGATTTTAACTTTCATTGCATGGTATAAATGTACAGCAGTGTCAAAAGTCTGCAGTCTCCTTACAGTCCAAATCCTAATTTTCCAGGCAGAGAAGATCAATTTCACAGGAGTCAGAGAAATGTTCTTTCTGAGCACTTCTGTCCCACACAACCATTTCACCTACCCTAATATGCACAATGCCTTTACAAAAGGAAGAAGAGGACTAAGAAAATAGCCAAGTAAGAAGGCATTACAAAGCAAACCTAGAAGTCATTAGGCAATGCACATTTAGGAAGGTCATGTAAGATATCTGCATTTTTACTACCCAAGTGGGCATCTTTTCCCACCCCTCTCAGCCTCTCCTGTTAGAGACTATTTCCACAGCTCAGCAGGCACCTTCCACTCCTGCTCCCACTGGGCTTCACCCTGCTGGTGCAGTGCACGCTGTAGCCATATCTTACATCTGCCATTCCCAGATTTGGTAATGGATGGAATAAAAAAATTACCACAAATGGATTGCTTTCTCGCTGAAACGATGGATACCCTATTATTTAATTAAGAACTGCATTATTTTTTTAATGATGAAAACATACTTAATCTGACTCCGTAATATAGAATATGTCCGTGTTGGACACAAGAACTGGAATGCGTGAAGTAATCGGTGCTTATACCCAGAGGCAGCAGGAAAAGTCTTGTACATAAAGAATTTAGCATTCAGCACCACTTAATTTTCTCACCCTAGCTAACGGCAGTCAAGAGCAATGTACGGGCAGCTGCAGATGCTCCAAGTGCAGGGTCCAAGTGATAGTGGTAACTAGGAAGTTGTGCAGGCTCTGAAAACAGTATGTCCAAGAGCTAACTGATAACTGTGAGCTCTTCTTGCAGAGCTGAGACTATTTTTCTGCTGGAGAAATTAAAGGATTTTATTTGTTATCTCAAGCAGAGCTTTATTTTTTGAAAAAAAAGAAGCTTTAATTCACAAACAAAATTTGTTTCCACCAGACATTCATTTCAACCATGCAGCTAGTATCACCAAATAACTTTTCATTTCATAAATACTTAGTGTTGCTATTGCAAAACCCAATCTGATGATAGCCAAGAGATTATAAAGACCTCAAAAGAAATCCATCATTTACCATGAAATCCTTTTTTTTTAATAATCATTTAATAAAAAGACAAAGAAAGAGAATAAACTGGGTCTGATCTTCTCCTCTGCTTCCATAAGCAAAGCCTGCCTTTGAGTAGATCTTACCCTGCTTGTATGAAGAGACACGTCCCCAAAGCACCACGTACCCCTTTCATCTGCAAGAAACTCTCCTATGGATCATCCAGATCAGATGAATGAGATGTGTACAGATAGAAGAAACAGATGTGGGTAATCTTCTTTACTGCACTCTCTGTCTTGAGACAATAGAGTCTTATCTATATATTGCAGCCTGAGGAAATAACTGTTTTAAAGCAATATTTGGTGTAGGCTCCATTCTTCTACTCTTGTCAGAAAGGAAGGAAGGCCATGTACATCAGAGTGGTCAAAAAATGGGTTTGTAGGAACAGAGCGAAAGGCTCAGAGATGCTTAGTAGCCTGGTAGATAAAGCAGTATTTTGAAAGCTAAGAGACGTTTGGTCAAGTGGATAGTAAAGACTTACATCTGAATACTTCACCAGCTATTTCCTGCCCACCAAAAATGGACAGAAGGGAGATACCATCTCTGCCAGTTTACTGAACCTAAACTTCAGCGCCTTTATTTTCTAAAGTAAAACCATCTAGTGAAGGCTGGGGAGATTCTGTTCACAAAGGCCTGCAGTGACAGGATGAGGGGCAATGGTTTTAAGTTGGAGAAGAGCAGATTTAGATTGGATATTAGGAAAAAGTTCTTTACTATGATGGTGGCATAACATTGGAACAGGTTGCCGAGAGAGGTAGTTGAGGCCCCTTCCCTGGAGACATTCAAGGTGAGGCTCCACGAGGCCCTTGGCAACCTGGTCTAGTTGGGGTGTCCCTGCTGACTGCGGGGGGGGTCGGACTAGATGACCTTTGGAGGTCCCTTCCGGCCTGGACAATTCTATGATTCTATGATTATTCCAACAGAATTAATGAACCATTTTGTGACAACTGAAACTGAATTTTTTGATGAACTTATTATCCCCTTTCCTTTCAGAGTTAAGCAGCTTTGATTTGCATGCTTAAGGATCTCAGGTCTCCAGAACTGGAATCAACAGGATTTGAAGGCTTCATCCAATACCTACAAGCTGTGCATATGTGCTAATACACAGGAAAGGAAAAGGAATAAGGACGTGGTTAATTATCCATGCTGCTAGGAGGGAACTTTGACTGCTACTTCTTTAGGGCAAAATCCATGAGTTTCCAGTATCTCCGTAAGAGGATTTGCTTGACCCATTGTCATTAATGAGAGATAATTTGGAAACTGAAGCTTTCCAAGGTCAGTCCTGCTCAGATCACTACAATGGAAGGATTATCATTGACTTCAGTAAGAGCAGAATTAAGTCTTCTGTTGATATAAACATATTTACTCCATGCTAAAAATTTTTCTTTCAGATTTCTTTGTTAATTTAGAACATGCAGATCAATATTTGCATATAGGAAAAAACCTTCCAACAAAAAAAGACAAACCATAAGTTCTTGATATTAATAGGATATGACCTGTACTTGGTTTGCTATGAAAATGCTACAGCGTAGCATACGCACATGTGTATATACATGCGTGTGTGCGTGCACGTATGCATGTCTATTTCACACAGTTTTGCTGCTGAAAATGAGCATACAATGTCCCTACACAAACAAGCACACCATGATACCCAGGAGGATTACTTCATCATGCAAGAACCAAAACATCAAATGGAAACAGACTTTCATTTGTACCTAATAGTGACTCCTCAAATTCCTTATTTGCATCACCACTCTTTTTGGTCTTCCCTAGTTCGAGAATGCCAACCCAGGATTGCTCGGTTCCTCTACTTTGCCATTTATACATGCTGATTGTGTTCCTCGGGTGTGAGAAAGAGAGTTGAGTGTGGTGTTGCACTGGGTTTTGTGTCCAGCCTCAGGCCCGATGCCATGACATGCCCATCTGGCACCCAGTGCGCTTCAGTTCAAGGAGGGACAGAGATAAGCACTTGCCGCTGCTGTGACTGAGATTCGGGGTGCCTGGACACTAACCCCTTGTCAGTCAACACACCTATGGCTCCCTCCAGCCCGTCAGTAACTCCTGCCACTAGGAACATGGACAACACCCCCTCTCCTCTATAAATGCCTGAACTAGATTATACTACATTTTTTTTTGGTTTTTCCATGGCAGAACCTTGCATTTGGATGACTGAGTGCTCACAGGCAAAAGCAAAGCAACAGCTTGTGGCACTCTGAGCTGCCCTAAAACTTGGGCTCCTCTGCCTCACTCTGGAGAGCAGAGGAGGAGAGGAAGAAAGAGGCTCCCAGCCCCAGACCTTCCCCAAAAGCATCTTGCAGTCCTTCCTCAGTGACACCCAGCTCAGCTGCAGGGTCACTGGACATCTGTAATTCTTCCTGCTGTGCACTAGATGCCACTGCACAGACTGTTTTTAGCAGCCAAACAACCATTGCCTTTTCTCAGACAGCCTCGCTCTACCTATTAGAGGTCCCTCATTAACGCTGGCCTGGAAGTTCAACAGGCTTAGCCCAGCAAAGCTCCCATCAGTTAGGATACAACTGTCATCGTTTTACAGGTGGGAAACGGGGGTAGGGAGACTGCAGCGTGGTTTTGCTGTGGGTCAAGGATGGCAAGGCTGACAGAGCATGGGCTTCGGCAGCAGGCACTTGCATTCACCACCAAGCTAAAGTCCTGCCAAGAAGACTTCCTGGCTCTCTCCCACTGCCTTTGCTGAAGGAGATCAGGTAGGAGACCAACCCGGAGGCAGAGTGGAGAGGATGGGAAATAATAGTCACAGTACTGACAACAACAGCAACGTGACCGGCTAACAACAAGTAAATTCAGCACTGCATAGAGGTTCCCGTGGTCAGCCTCAGTTTCTCAACCTCCTATTGCCTGCTCAGGCTCCTAGGCATCTTCCCAGGAACCACCTCCACAGCTCTCACAGCCAGAAACTCTCTTCCCTGTGGGCACATCTCCATGTTCCTTCAACAGCAGAACTTTCTGGTGATGAAGAAGGAGAGGCAGCAGGAGAAACTCCCTAGGAGGGCTGGAGAATCATCATCATTCAGGGTTTTTAAGAATGGGTTAAAGGTAGCAGCAGCAGGTGTCCCTAGATTGTGACACTCCCCTCATTTCAAAGCAGATGTATGGCCTGGGATAAGGAAAAGCTTCTACTGCTGCTAGTGGCTCCTCAAGGCAGATGAGGTGCTGGGAACCTCTGTGGTACACTATCTGTTCCAGCCTTATTTTCCTTTGATTTTGATTCTGGGAACAGATATACAGATTAGTTCCTCCTCCTTGTCACAGATTTCCTGACAGGACACTCTGTCTGACCCAGACACAGCATCTTCTCACAGATGCTGTCCAGCATTCCCAGACGCCGTCCAGCACACCGTCCCCTGACCCTACTCCAGAAAGATGCGCTAAGCCTTGTGCATCTTCTCCTGTGCTTGACACAGTCAGCAGGGGAGCATGTTCACCACTAGCTAAAGGTTGTGTGACATCTTATTTATAGTGTGTAACGTGTCTCACTGGAAACAGCTGATTACAGCCGTGAGGGACAGGCTGCCACAGGTACTTGGAGGTCTGGTACCAGTCCCTCCATCTGCTGCAGCAAGAGCACACGAGTCCTGGCCGAAGGGGGGGGCAGCTTTAACGATGATGAGCCCTGCCTTTGACTTTCCACCTCCCAGCACAATCTAAGCTCTGGGTTTGGGGACCGGCCAGGAAACACGGCTGCGCCTTAACTCCGTGCCAAGAAATACAGCCGCATCCCGGCATCAGCCGCGAGCTCCTGCACACCTGCATGGGCCTTTCACGCTCGCTCTGCCAAGCAAGCTCAGTCGCAAATTCTGTTTCTACAGCAGATTTTACTGGCTTTCGGGAGCCAAGCAAATAAAATTAAGGACTCTCTGATGGAAGCAGGTTTCATCCCTCGGCTAAGCTGCATGAAATAGGAAACAACCACAAAGTCTAAATTGAGGTCTTCCTTGAGGTCTACATCAATTAACCGCAAGGTCTGTCAGAGTTAAAGCTACGTTACAAAAGATTGAGCTACAATAAATACTTGTGTCAGCCCACTCTTTCCCAAACAGTGAATTTTTAAGAGGTAGTTTTCTGGTCATGGTAATTTTCAGTTCTGGTTGGTTGATTTCTGCTTGCCAGTTGAAAAGCCTTGATTATTTTTTTTATATATATTTTTAAATTTTTTTGTTGTGTGTTGTGAATTTTGAAGTTTACCCTCACTCGGGCAGCCACTGGGAAGGTCTCCAGAGTGGCAAGAAGGCCGCTCCCAGAGGTTGCTAAGGCTGAGGGCACAGCATCATGCAGCTATCCATGTTAGTGCAGAGCTGGGCATTTGCAAGACCCAGGGCTGTGCTGCAGGCGGGACAACGAGCCTCCCTGCTCAGTGGACCCCGCATGGCAGGCCCTCCGGCATGGCAGCCCCTCCTCATATCACCCATAGCGCTTCCTCCACCTGCTGCAACACTGTGCTGCCCTCACCGCTGCGTTCCCCTCCCAAAGCCTGGATGTAGCTTACACTCGTGGGGACCCCCCGAGCTTCCCCTGTCCCTCTGGAGCCCACCAGAGCCAGCAGCCCTGTGCCAGAGCCAGGGGCAGACGCTGGGCCAGCCCAGCAGAGGGGAGAGCCATGGCAGTGGGAGCGATGGGCAGCACCGGATCCCGACTTCCAGCCCACAGGGACCTGGGGCTGGGCAACAACTTCCACTAGCAATAAATACCCAAAGCCTCCACCCTGTCACAATAGGGTTTGCATTTGCACTCCGGAATAAATACCTTGTAATTGCTCTTTTTTTTCCTGATGATTATTACAGCTTTTACCTGCGCGTTACTTGTTTATTTTATGGATTAGCATATTTTGCATAGCTGGTGTCAAGTATTCCTGCTGCAGGTTTATCAGCCACCACTTGTTGCCAGCTGAATAATTCTGTAAATGAGATTTGTATAAACTCTCCCACGTAAATAAATCTGCACACACTGGTGTCACTCCATGAAAGCGCTCTCTTGCTCAGTAGGTATGCTCTGTGTGTGCACCCATCCAACACTCAGACCAAAAAAACCCCTGGCTGCTGAACAGGGGATTGTGGAAAACACAAAGCAGCCTGTGGGAATGCATGCAGTATTTTTTTAAATCTGTAGAAGAAAGAAGGCAAAGGAAACTGGGAATGCCTGTAGGCAAATATTCTTAGAGTGAGAGAGAAAGAGTAGCTACTAGAACAATACTGGTTTTCTTATTCTACTTTTTTTTTTTAACACCAAGCATTCAAATTATGAGTTATACATCCTAAAACCAGGAGGTTGGCTACAAAAATCCAGAAATTTTAAACAAAAATCCAGAAACTTTAAACAAAAATATTCCAGTCATTATTATTATTTCTCCAACTTCTGAAAATTTTGTGCTTAACTTTGTCAAACTTTATTCTGAAAACATGAAGACTACCAACGTAGCCATGAATTTTAATTATTCTTGGGTTCAAAATAGAAATGTTAAATATTCTGACACTCACAATAAAATTTTGTTCATACAGACCTATTTATCACTAAGTACCTTTTAAAAGGGTACACTTCTAACAGTATGTCAGGGTGCAAAGATAATCAAATTAAATAAACAGAGTTTCCTGAAGGCAGCATGGTTATTACAGTATAAAAAAAAAGCCACTGAGGTGTGGGATGAAATGAAGAATGTGGGTAAACTAAAACAGATTCATAATGCCATTACATATAGAATTTGGTAATTATACTAGCTGAAAAACTATTAAGCATGGATAATAATAACAACAATGGTCCCACTAATTGTGAATTGCAGTAACACCATGCAAAGCTTAAGTGACCATTTTCAATCAGCTGCTTGAAAAGAAAAAAGCAGAGTGGAGGGCAAACAGAAATCTAATCATGATGGTGGTCATCTGGATTAATTTATGGGAGCTGCCAACAGTGAGAGAATTTACCTGCCAGCTCTGGAGCATGCTGCATAACACCACTGGGTCTCAGCAGAGCATCAACTAAACCCATCCAAGTCCATAGGTCTGCAAACTAACTCAAAAAAAAAAAAGTACTAAAATCTTAAGGAATCACAGGTTGGAGAATTTTCTTCCTTAAGACACCATGTTTATTAAAAAAAAAAAGAAAATATGAAAGCAAATATTCCACCAGTAGTTTGAAAAGAGGCATCAGTTTGACAATATAAAGGTATTTTCTCTCTTTCCCTGCTCTGAGAGCTCAGCAATTACCTTTCTTTCCTCGCCACACTCAAATAAAGGGCATGATCAATCAGGGGACTGGCTCAATTACAAAGAATGAGCGAAACGTGATTCCAGGTACTACATTGGTCCTTTTGTCCTCTGTTAATTTTGGTGGGGTTACAATTGCTTCAACCTTGGGAAAAAAGCTAGATAAATGGAAGGAAGAAATGGCTAACTATACCGGGGTAAATATGAGAGTAAGGGAGCATAACTCACCTCCCTACTGTTTATTTTCATGCCATTGGACAAATTAAAAAGATGTTTGTTACAGAAAATCTCTAAAATAAGTAAATTTATTACATTGACTCAAGAGATGATCATCAGATGATTTAGGATGCTCCAAAAATACGGCAACTAACATCTGCTGATAATTCAGACAAATCCTGGTAGAGGTTAGAGAGAGATGTAAAAGACTTAGTACTGTCTGTCACTAGCAGATGTTCCACTAATATACACTGCTCACTTTTCTCTATCTTCTTTTTTGAAAGAAAATAAGTTTTCTTTACAAAATCTGGATTAACCCCAAACCAAAACAAGACCTGTTGCTTATCAAGTCACCAAAACGTACAGGACCTACTGTATAATCACAGTTCCTCAAGAAAGTACCTTAAACATCAAGCAGTATTTATTGCTATTAAATTCATGTGAATCACTAAATTAAATCCAGATTTAAGTGTTTTGCTGAGCAGGAAAGAGCTAACAAAGCAGGATTCTTCAGAGTAACCAATTAACATCAAATTTGTTGCTCAGTTATAATACTTTCACTAATCAAACAACTTACAGATGTAGCAGAGATAAGCATAATAGTTTAGACCCATCTATAAGGAGTGTGCTTATCCTCAGCACACTTTAAAAGAGTAGCCCATGCATAGACAATATAGCTGTTAAATCATTAAAGCATGTATATATTACAGGAAAAAATACTGAAGGTGGAGATGGGATACTCCTTATGATCGTACAGTCCAGGATACTCATATAGGAGTACATTCAGACAGACAAAAAAAATTAAATTCCATTAAAAACTACATACATTGTAGAACAAAGTTATTTTCAGTTCTGTCCTGTGAAATGCAATGCAACTTTTCTTCTAATTTTCTTTTCTTTTGGTGAAGTATCCTGTATAAAAAAGGAATGCACGTCTGTATATAGGCCACAGTTCACCACAATATTTAAGTACATACCTAGATTATAATATTATGTTAGAAAAATCTCCTAATTAGATGTTAGAGGCTTCATGTCACCAACCAAATATACAAATTAATAGATATTATAAATGTACCTACATGCACACAAACATACGTACTCTATTAGTCAGTGTTCTCCTGTTGGTGCTATTTGCACACCTAATTGTGGCATTATTCATCCTTACATTTTCATTACTCTTCCAATGCATAGTGGGCTGCAGCCATCTAAGTCATGCAGCTCCTATAGGAAAAATGTGGTTTATGGGACAACAGTCTCCAGTGAACAGTTTAATAATGTTTAAAAGATACCAACATAAAATTAATGACTACATTTTTCATGAAGGGTACACTGCAATTCCACTTAATGGGGATTTAAGCAGTTATTTCTCTATTATTACTATACTGCTGAAACTAATGTTCAGTAGCCTGTTGTATGATCCAACGGAGAATCCAAATTACTATTGGCGCTAATGATAAATATCCTTAGAGAGTAAATATCTTCTGAATGCTGTGCCAGATCTAATCTGACTGACGGCATTTCAGCCAATGTAATGAAATCTCTTCTGGTGGTTTTTGAAAGAACAGGATTAAATAAGACTTCAGTTACTTTTCCATGTCAAAGGGAATATTTTCCAGGCTCTGCAATTTCAACTTTCTACAAAGTGGAAGCTTCCTAATGGACGCTGGGCTCTAACATTGACACACCTGGTGTCAAAAATCCAGCAGGTCTACCCTGCAAGTGTCCGAGCAGCACCACCGCTGGCTTGGCTGCAGTACTCCCTCCTGCTGACAGGCAGAGCAACCTGTGTCCTTAGCACAATAAAGAAAAGCCAGAAGGATCCAAGCGAGAAAACAGCGTTTTCATTTTTTGTGAAATACACATGGCAAATGTGTTACATTTCTTCACTGTTTCATCTGATAAATTTGAAGGTGGATAGATACCCATGTGCTGATGTTCTATCACGTAACAGTGTTACACAAAGGGAAGACATTTTTCTCTTTTCTTTCTCCTCCCTTCTGTTCCCTTCCATTCCGTGGAAGAAGAGCTGCCCGACAGCCTGAGGAAACAAGCCTTGCATCTTCCAAGAGGAGACACAGCCTAGACAGCATGAGCACAAGCTTCCCACACAGTCTCACCAGGGTGCTCCTGCGTGCTCTGGAGGGATGCAGATACCCCTTTTCACCTCCTCATCCTTTACCATGAAAGCAGGTTCCAACCTTCTTAGCCACTTCAGTTCCAGGTACTCCACACATCCCTACCTGCATCTCATTTTTACTCCTCTTCCTTTTATGTGTAAAAATCTACATTTTTTCCCCATCACTGCTCATATACCATCTGCTCCATTTAGCCATTTCTCTTTCCAAACATGATTTCTGTGACCTTATGGCCTTTCTAATTCCCACATCTTGCCTATGTTATTCATAAAAATAGATTTTCTCCATAGATGTCTTACTTGCCTTTTTGCTTTGCTCACATTGCCTCCTCTTTCTTCACCATTCACGCTCCTTATCTTAAAATACTTTCCTTAAAATATTTAATATATCTTCTGAACACTCCTTTTTCCACCAAGGTTTTTTTGCTCCCTGCCAGCTGGAGAGCAGTGCTGTCTTATGCCTTTGTTCTGCATGTTTCCCTCATTGCAGTCAGTGTCTCTGGTCCTGCACAAATTGCTTTAAGCCACTACCTGTTATCTCCAAGAACTGCCCAACCTCCACCTCCCCAAGTGACCACAAAGCCTAGACGACCGGCAGATCGATCATCCTGCTCTAGCTTCTCACTTGCACACATGCCCTTCAGAAAGAGAAAGTTTCCTTTCATTCATGGGACCTGCTTTGGTTGAGCCATGGTGCACATCAAACAGGGTTTGGGTTTGGTTTAGTGTTGGTTGAGGACATGGGTAAGAAATGATGCAACCACCAATGATGCATAGGTAAGGGGCAGACACTCACACCCAGGGTTGCAGAGGAGCAGGCACTCCTCCTCAGGGAAAAGGAAAGCCTGGCAAGGGGACTTTCTCAAATTGGCTGCATCACCAGAAAAATCAGAACAGGGAACAGCCACTGAAGTCACCAGCTCATTTGTCCATCTAATTTCTGATACCACATAATACTGGTGCTTGCCCATGAGGCCAGTGTTGGCCGGCAGAGCTAGTTAAACCAGCTGGTTTCAAATAACTATGGGTGCCAAAGCTCACCAAAGATTTGAAGCTGAATTAATTTTTACTTTAGAATAACTGTTTCCTCTTCTAAATTGAACACAGCAATTGAGCACAGCAGGCCACGAGCATGGCACAGCACAAACCGTGGCTGAGATGTCACTTCTTCACTGACAGTATTTTAGACAATGCCATTTATATCTAAATTTATATTTGTTAAATGTAAGTGTTCACAAATTAAACTTAGAAGGATGTGGAAAACTAACCTGATACTTTGCCTGCTTTTGATTAGCTAAAATATTGGCTCAGGGCAGTAAATGGATGACAATCCATCAGTCATGATATAAAAGCAAAAAAATGGACGGAGACACTATGGGAAATGGCTTCTTGGCTTGTGCACGCATTTACAAAGATCTAGTAGAAGGAAAAAATGTAGGAAAAAACTATTGCTACATATGAATTTGCAAAGATTTACCACCCAGTCTACCACATACAAAGCCTGTGATTCTCCACTTATATTTGTAAACAACCCAAATGTTTTTAATGACAACAGAAATATTTCCTGAAATTTGCATTCTGTGTATGATGACTTAAAGTTGCTTTTGAACAGTGACACCTCCCACTCTTTTTGTTAAATATTTGCTTTTATATGACTCAATCTAATGCATCACATTTCCCCACATTGATATTTACAATTTTCCCATCGCTGACTTAATCACAATAATTTACTTGAACAGTTCAGTCCAACCTAACATTGTCTGAGATCCAGTTTTGCAAGAATACAGAAAGCCATATTGCTCATTCTTTTTCAAGTGGGCAGAGCTCTACCCACTAATAGGTACCCATTCATAGAAGGGTTTATATACTTGTGTGATTAATAACAAAATAGAAATTTTTATAGAATAAAATGTGCTGAATTTTGATCCAAGTGCTAGAGTTAATGCCAGTGCCCTTAACTTGGCATAAGAGACACACACCATCACCATGTTCTGGCAAAGCTGGCTTCAGAAGCAAAAAAAAAATCTTTGCCCTCCAATTTAAATTGAACTCTTCCCATTGACTTGACTGTGCTGGGCTTTAGATGAGGGCCTGAAGCTCCCCAGAGGTGGAGAAGTGTGAAGAAAGAAGTTATCTATCATGCTTGAAAGGTACAGTCAGAATTCTGAGCAGGAAAACAGGCAGTGACATTGTACTGAGTGTAAGCCTAACAGATGGGTCGTAGTCCTGCTTCATATTTTTCATTTTTAAAAATTAACATTTTTAATATCAGAATTTAAGAGACTCCCTGAGGCACCATGGAAATTAGCCATTGTTCACTTTTTATTAAGTTACAAAAAGAAAATAAAAAGATCTTTCTGGCCAATTCAGGATGCCTCAGCAGGCTGTAAAGCAGAGTCCCCTGAGCTATTCCTTTGTCTAACAGATCATTTGCTTTCTGTAGGATTTTTCTTTTCAGAATGGAGTATGCAGCCCAGAATAGCCTTAATTCTTCTTGACTAAACTGTAAGCCAGCCCTTGCTCCGTGACAGAGCCGCAGGAAGTATAAATCATTGCAGGAAAACAAGCGATAATTATCTGGCAGCTTAGTTACCGGTTTAGATGTCAAGTTACAACCCGCTCCCCAAACATCCTTCTGCCACTTACCACAAGCACGCATTTCTACAATAAAATCAAAGACTTTCAAGTCTCACCAGGGCACCTGGAAAGCTGGCAAGCCATGCAAGACTGCTCACAAACTTTATGGGGTATATGGGACAAATAGCAACTGTAAAATGACAGTATCTATAAGCAATAGGGATGAGAATTTCCTCTGTAAAGCAGACATACACAACATTAGCCTGGTCTCAGCTCTGACTTAAGAGTTGGGCTTTTGAGAATGGTTTAGGCCCACAACACAGTTCTCCCTCTGAGAGAGAAACAACAAACCAACGCTACCACGCTATTCACCACGCTGCTTAGCTGCTGAGGTGCGTAAGGACTTTGGTCAAATGGAATACAAAAGCCAAGTTCACTAGACTTCTGGCAGATTTAATGCTCATAAATGCTGGCTATGGATCTTAAATCAAGTAACCCGACAAAGGCAAAAAATGAATAGAAAACGGAGACAAGAGCTCTTCTTCCCTGGTGAGGCTGAGTCATCCCCCAGCCATGTCACTCTCCCTGTGGCAAGACTGTCTTCAGTGGGATAAAACCAGAAGATCCTCCAGAAAGTCTACTGACAGTATGAAACAAAGATTGGAGCAGCTCTGAATTTTTTTAAAAATAAAAACAACCCCAACTTTTAGTCAGTAGTTCCACATTATGTTCAGGATATTAGAGACAATACAAAATATTTCCTACATTTTCAATCACTCCTTGTAGACACTTCTCATCCAGTCCTCAGAGCAGTGCAATAGGAAGCCAGCACAGCCATGTCACCTGACAGACCAAAAAAATACTTTCTGCCAAATCAGTCAGCAGCAGCCCTGGCGAGATGACTTCTTCTCCGTCTTATACCAGTCTCCACTCCTGCTCTTAAAAGTTCAGACAGCAACTGCAAATTTTCTTTGCCACGCATCCTAGCAAGCCTCCACCGGCAATGACTGTCTGAAATACCCCTATTAATCAGAACAAAAGTACATCAGGCCAGCTGACAGCGAGGCAGGAAAAAAGAGCAATGTCCCAACCATGAAATAACACAGCAACACATTTTATGCATGGTTTCATTTGTTAAAGTCCTCTTGCCGGCTGACATTTAGACCTTTTTCTCAAGCTTAATTTCTTACAACATGAGAATGTGTCTTCAAATTTCAGGGTCAAGTGCAATATGGTCTATATATATTCTTTGAGCTGGGTTGAACTTGTAAGATTTCTCTGCTGTGGAGGCGATTACACTAAAACAGGTTATACCCTTTTTTGTATGCTAAAAAACACTCTTGTAGTGGTGTAGCAGAAGTCACATAAGACAACAAAAAAATTTATCATATCCATGCTATACATTATTGTCATAAACTTAATTTTGTAATCTCAAGGCAAAGGAATAAATTGCAACTTTTTTTTAAAACCAGAACCACTTACACGGTTAGATAAACCCTCTCAAAGAAATTAACTCTATGGGAAATAACTGGATTATTAGCTTGAAAAAATACTTCCAAATAAAATTTTTATCTACAGTAACTTCTCTCCCTTAGTTATTAGAAAAATGAAAAAGGGAGGAGCTGAGCTTACACTGTTTCTGGATGTGGCCAATGTCCTATACCTCAGAGTCGAGGAAAGAGCTGGAGAGAAGCAACCTAGAGGAAAATTAATTCTTCCGTTTCCTGTTTAATAAAGCCAAATTTCCTAACAAAGATCAAGACTGCTGGGTTCTGACATATTTGCACTAAAGGCCAATTGGCTCGCTCCCCAGTGCGTGGCCATGTCCTGCCCTGCACCCACATCCCACTGCACGGGCCATCACCCCCAGCACCACCACGGGCAGGTCCACGCTGGCTACACAGCTACAGCTTTGCAGGAGGAAGACAGGCTTTGACCTTACACTTGTAAAACATATAAAAAGCTTGATGGTATACTCAAGCAAGAGAAAAACCTTTAAAGTCTGTCACTCTGGGTGAGGTGCGAAAGGGTAACCTGGAATACCTGTAAATAGAGCCATCACTACCTGAGCATCTCCTGCCTCGAGTTATCATGGGATGACATTTAAGACAAAGCAGCTCAAACACAGTAGAGTAACTGGGTATTCGACTACAAAATAGGGAAAACAGCTACAAAAAAGGAAAACCAGCAAAAGCCATAATGGAGATCAACCAGAAACTCAGATGCATTGTGGTGGCTGCGTAGATTTCCTTCTCAGGGCTTGTCTCTCTAGGGAGCTAACCCCAGCACATACTCCATCTTTCCAAATGCAAACTTGGAGAGCCAACCCCTTCTTGTGGACTCTGGTTATCAGTTACCTCCTACTTTGTGGAGGTAACAAACATACCTGGACTTTTCCTCCTATTCAACTTGTCAATATGAGTGTACACTGTCACCCTCTGTCAGACAAAAACCAGGGAAACATTGACTTGACCAAAACAAAACCACTTGGAAACTCTTTTGGATGCAAACGAATCCTTTTCAACTTGCTTTCCTGCCTATGAGCCCTGGTTTCACCCAACATCTGTCTTTCCCATGCAATGCAAGTATCATTTGAGGCTCATCAGGAAGCTGAACCAGCTCTACTCAACACCATTCTTGCACAAATGTGTTCTAGTTAATGCTGTCACTGTACCTTACATACCATATGCCTTAGGAACCAGTTATGCACATCTTATAGACATACACACTTCTTACTGACTGTACTGAATTTTTTTCATTTTTTGTGAACAATATTTTTTGCAGATTTTATTTGTGCATGTCCTCATACTGAAGTCTTTTTGCTGAGGAGATACGCCTGTTCACTTTTGGGGAATTTTTTTTTTTTTTTTAAATCTCAAGTTAAATGACTGCCAATTAACTGAAGCTATTTAGCATCATTGAAAAAGCAAGTCAGAACTCCCCCCAAACATTTGTAATGGGCTAGAAATATTTGTAGCCTGGCTTAATCTCATCCTGAAAGTAAATGGCAAATGATTGTAGTATACATTTTAAGATTGCTCTAATTCATGGCTGACAGGGGAGTTGACATTGAGTTGAGTTGCCCTTTGGCTTTTTACACTATGTTTTTTGTAAAAACACCAGTAACAATTTCTTAAGTTCCAGCTCTTGGACTTATGTCTACATGGCTTCCTTTAAATAACTTTCTTATTGAAAGAGTGCTGGAGTTTAACTACAATATATCCCAAGATTCCATGCCTCTCCAAAAAAATTTTGAGGATCTTCAATGCTACAATAAAAAAAATAATATTGGGAACCTGAATAGTGCAAGATATGGGGATTATTTTTAGGAGTACCAAGGAAATAGAATGCATCATGTATATAAACAACCACAGAACTATTTTGTAATTTGTATTATTTGATTACATGCAACTGGTAGGAACTGACTATGAGCCACCATCCCAATACTCCCTGCAATTGAATAACATCAAAGCAGGAACATATACAATTGTCTCTTTCACTAGAATTTCATTATCATTTCTACTCTGATTTATTTAAGTGAGTGGGATCCAGCTTAGCTTTATATCATCTAAACGTAGTAATTTAAAACTTTGGTAGCTAGTTTAAGATTGCTATTTAAGATTGCTTTGGTAGCTAGTTTAAGATTGCTATTAAGGGATATACATGTATATCCCTACCCACAGCAAATAGTTGATGTGACACATCACAAACCAAGTAAAAAAGAATTTTCAGAGAACAGGTATTTACTCAGCTTTGCATATAATGGTTTCCCTGAATCTCAAGACTCTGATGTGTGATTTGATTAAAAGAGGATTATTTACAATGATTGGCAAAGTAGAAATAAACAAATCTCTAGCTTTACACTAAAGCTCACCAAAACGCAGCTATATTTAATTCAGTGTTTGGGTTGACCTACTGTTGCTTTGAGCTGGCAGAGTGATGAAACATGT
Source organism: Gallinago jamesoni (assembly GCA_025769975.1). NCBI lineage: Eukaryota > Metazoa > Chordata > Aves > Charadriiformes > Scolopacidae > Gallinago > Gallinago jamesoni. Next base: position 67,538,829 of record JAOQGH010000023.1, read on the forward strand.
AATACTTGGTATGACGAGACCAATCTGCTTAATGGGTATAACATAAGCATCTATACTCCCAGATTTATTTAGTTTTTTAAATGTCCTATGAATTCTAGGCTTGTGCTATTACAGACACACTTTTATCCAGAATGATGAGAGGATACATTTGAAAGACAGAAAACCATTGGTAAAACATCGATTTCAAGCCCAATTACTCCTCCCAACAAGAGATTGTACGTTTTCCCCCATAATTCATTTACTGTAGCCATCTGACAAGCATATCTTGCAGCTCTTGAGGGCTGTTTAAGATTTACATTCATATGTAGCGCTTAAACACATTGTCCATTTTACCCAACAATGTCTTAGAGAAATGACTTTTCAGAGTCTGGAATATTTTCTAGCTAGTCTGTCAGATCGACATAACTCATATCCAAACTTCTCACTTTCTGACAATCCAGGCTGTCCTTAGATACAGATTTTAGCAAAGCCTTGGAGTTTCATAAAAAACAATAGACACAGGAAATTGTTTTCTCGTGTGTGCCTGCAAATCTGTTCTTTTGTCTAAAGCTTTCTTTGCTCCAGATAGTACCAAAGCCCTGTAAGTGAATCTAGGTGTATTGCGGTGTATAAAGTGAGAGCAGAGTCTGCAATCATCTCAAGAATTGCTTACAAAAACCTCTGTATCACAATTCTGCCTTTATATGGTTCCATAAGAAGAGGAAAGGTAAAGCTACTTCCAACTGCCAGGAAAACTTAGCTAGTAGCTTCTGTTACAGCCCACAGAAGTTGTAGCTAAATGACATTAACAACCCCTCCAAGGAACCTACCGATACCTCCTTAAACAAGTGTCAAAAGTCTGATGTAAATTTTCTCTGAACAATTTATCATAAAGTTTTTGTCAATATTTGCAAATCTCCACATTGAGAAACGTTTGAATAATTTCTGGTGGGATAACTGAAATACACAGATTTTCATCATGACCAGGAAAACCTAGTGAATGTGTCTGCCTGACAGACATATCTGCGTTGGTAAGTGCATACTATTACATTCAAATTAACAGAATCTCTGAATAAAATTGATGTAAAGGTTAAACAAAAGCATGCCTATAACATGCTATTATTCTGCAAATTTCAGGAACTCAGATAAAAATTTTTCATTAATATAATAAACAACAAAGCTAAGCTTCCATTTGCAATGGTTAGGTTTGCTTCTAATAATTACATTCTAATAACTCCCAAGTGAACACTTTAGATTTCCTAAATAAATATTTTTTTAAAAGACAATACAGGAACTCAAACAAGGAGGAGAATCCTATGGTCTATTTGCTTTTGTACAAAACATCCATTTGCAGATGTTTAGGGTTATCAGTATAACTTTTGTTATGATAAGGAATTAAATAAATCAATAATTAAGAATTAATTCTTGACTTCATTTATTAAGCCACTAAACAAATCCAAAGAAACATCTACAGCTGAAACATGTTGCAGATCTGCTCCACAATAAGTCATTTAAAGCAAAATCTGTGTGACCGGTGTGACCAATGTGCCACCCACCATCATCACTCCTGCAATACTGCTCTTCTGGCCTCCCACCTATCCAACCCCACAGCATTGCAACCTTTGGGAATAAGCTGCAAGCATCTGGTCAGACATCCTCTGGTGCAGTAACTCAACCACCAGGCTCTAGGGTTTTTGATGCACAGACATCACTATTCCATAGTGGCCTTGTAGATCCAAAGGGGGGGGACAGAGAGAGGGTTATTAATAGGGTTGTGCAGGCAGACCCACCTACCTTCTCTCCACTCATACACACACACACACCCTGGAATTCAGCACAGAAAGGGTTATTTTGACAAACTGCAAGGCTCTGGTGATCAATATGGAAGGTTCACTAATATTAGTATGGGATAGTCTGAAAACAACCATAAACCCAATCTTTTTACAATGTCTGGACTATTTTCTTCCATGGAAAATTTCCGCAGTGGTATTGACAGTCCTGTTTTCTTGCCTTTGCCTTCTTATTTCTTAGACAAGAAGATGGTGAGTTACAGCCCCAGCAGCTGAAGAATGCTGGTGGAATGTGCTTTTAACACACCAAAAGATAGATGGAGAAATGGGATGCCAAGGCTGATGAAAAATATCCACCCTTTATGACAAAATAACCACTTGCTGTATTGTATTATGACCTCTGTGAGACCCACAGAGAGAACCTCAGATGGTAGGAAGAAACAATCAGACTAAGGTGTTTAACACCTGCCGCACAGGCTTTTTTTAATCCTACAATACATATCAGAAGATTCAGGCTATGCAGTTTGGGGCCATGGCTTTGATGAAGGCTGTGCTGTGATAGTCTGCAGTGTTTTCAGGACAACTCCCGCATGTTCTTTGACAGGCGACAAGATCCAGGAATTCATAATCAAGTTCTTCCCTGTTGGGACCATGGATGATAACGACAGCAGTGGCCGGACCTTCTACCAACGCACAGTCACACCTACTGCTGGAGCTGCAGAGCCTGAAAGCCCGCATGGGGGTCCTGTGACTATTCCTTACACTCTTAATGCTAATGAAGCTTTTTGGTTCTGCAGAAAGGAAAGTTGGCAGAACGTGTGACAGAGGAGCTCGCTTCAAGACAATCCGGTATCTCGAAAGGCCACAGCAATCTCAGCCACGAGTTGTAAAGAAAATATAGACGTGTCATTTTTCTTAAGTGAGAACATCTGGAGATGTCCAACATAATTATCTTTTTCCTGGTGATGAAGCACAAGGTTAAGCGGCACAGCTTAACAGCTGATGTGAGTAATTTGTGCAGCCCATAAGAATTGAGCATCCAAATGCAATAAACAACAGGATGAGGAAGAGTTTCTTAAATGTCTCTGTGAAACAAATAAGATACAAACAGCACATTTAATAAGTGATTCTTTCTAACCAGGACAAGTTAAACAATGACAGGAACTAGGCTGAAGAAAAAATACAGAATTAATTTGTCTCTGATAACTGAAAACCGATAATTGCCTCTGATTTCTGCACAAGTAAAACCTGACGTTTTCGCTGAAGCAGAGGGTACCCCTGTGAGGCAGAAACACACCAATCCGAGGTTGGCTTTATCCAGTCTCGGGGTAACCAGACAGCCATGAACACTGCTGTCATAACCCAGCCACAGCTCCTGGCTTCTCCGAGGGCAGCAAAGGGGTCTCAGCAGTGTTAAGGCTCAACAAGGCTGGTGCCCAGTAGAGGGAAGGGAGGGTGCCGAAGATCCGTGTCCCCAGGCCCAAGCAGAAGCGAGGCTGAGCATGTATTCCCCATAGGGCACAGGCGCACATATTCCGACATCACACAGACATATACGTGTGCAGCCAAGCACATCAGCTCAGATAAAGAGTGCAGTATTGACGCAAAGGCAAACAGCATCTACAGCAGGGCCAGACACAAGTGCTAACCAGCCACTTGCTTACGTGTGACCAGTGTTACATCCCAGTCCAACGGTTGGTCCAGGAGGCCTGTAATAATCCCCCTTTTATATCCTCGTCCTCTAGTTTTTCATGTTTGTCCTTCCCCAGCCCGTCGCTTTCCCTGTCCTTGGCACTCTCCCCAAACATTCCACCGCGAGTTTTGTGTGATCCCCCCAGAACCCCCTGACAGTGACCCCCAGCCCCTACAAGATGCCAGAGCAGGGTCTCCTGCTGACTCTTGGTGGTGGGTGTCACCCCGGCAGTGAGTGACACAAGTAAGGAAGCGATATCCACCCAGAATAAGTCACCCAAGCAGAGGACAAAGAGCAGGCAGGAAGGATGGGTGAGCCATGCAGCTGAGGAGGCGTGGAGGAACCACCAGATGCACAACAGCTTTGTCAGGAACGAGATGCGTGACAGCTGCTGCGGATGAGCGAGTCCTGTTTCCCAAAAACAGGCCCTATAAACCTGTGTTTCTGGACACAGAAAAAGGAAACACAACACAAAATAATTTGAGCAAACCTGTAACAGATTTTGAGAGCACATGAGCTTTTGGTTCAAAAGAACTAAACCCATTTTAAAAAAAGCAGTTCATGAAAACAAAAACACAGCTCCAATCAAAACATACCAACAGGTGGCACAACCCATTCCTCTAAAAAAAATAAACAGAAGGGCTGTCAGCATGTCAAACCTACCAGCAGCTTTCCTTCATTAAATCTAATTGCTACACATTAGCGATTCCAATTGACACATAGATGATGGAGCCCCCAGCCAGACTAGAGAAGAGGCAGATTCCAGGCACCTACTTACACTTCTCTTTGAAACAGAAAAATTGGTCACATAACATCAGCCTTCTCCCCCTATACACTAGTCCTGGTGGCAAGTAAGTATAAATTCTGTGTGTACTTTGAATTTTGAGAGGCAAACATTTTTCACCAACGCTTGGCAAACACAGCAAAGATGTTTTAATAGCTGCTGGTTGACAGTTCACAAATTGATTGGGTAAGTAGATGAGAGAGCACTTCTTTCTGATTTTGCAAGCATGGGTTGGGTTTGTAGATGTGTAGACTGCATGTGCAGACAATGAATTAACCTTTGAAATAGTAATAATGATCTTATGTTAAAAAATTTTATAAAGAATCAACCAGCACTAGAAAACATACAGTGAAAAACCGCTCATCTTAAAATTTTGATTCTACTCCTTTGTGCATCTGGAGAGTATTAATTCAGGAAGTTATTCCAGCACGTGCTTAAATCCCTCTGAAGTGAAAAGAATTTAAGTGCAAGTTTAAAGTTACGTGAATACTTATGCAGCCTTCTTACACAAGGCAGTGCAATTGGGGTCATAATTTTTAACTTCAATCGTATAGTCCTCCAGTGTTATCATAAAATCATAGAATGGTTTCGGATGGAAGGGACCTTAGAGATCATCTAGTTCCAACCCCCCTGCCATGGGCAGGGACACCTCCCACTAGACCAGGTTGCT
>JAOQGH010000023.1:67543844-67642780 GCA_025769975.1 Gallinago jamesoni
AATCTAAATCTCCCCTCTTCCAATTTAAAACCGTTGCCCCTTGTCCTGTCACTACACTTCCTGACAAAGAGTCCCTCCCCAGCTCTCCTATAGGCTCCCTTCAGATATTGAAAGGTTGTTATAAGGTCTCCCTGGAACCTTCTCTTCTCCAGGCTGAGATTTGATATGATAGTTATGATACTTTTTACAGGCCCATAAGCATCTTTTTGTCACATGTAGTCTTTAGCTGGAGTCAAGCATAATTCATGAAAGCAAATCTCATCCCACAGTAAATTTTACTACCAGGTCCTTCTACAAATTAATGAAAATAAAGTGTTACTGCAGGTTGGCTGCACACATAGCCCACTTTGGCTTGAACCTCCTGAATTACTGCAGTTTTACAGACAGGACTCTTAAGATCCATCTATCAGCTGCTCTGAACTGGGAAGTGCTGTCAACAGACCTGCAGGTGCCCTGCTCTTGAGAAAAATGATGACTGGATCCATACACTGTGTGGTACCAGCACTCCTTCCAGGTGATCATGAACCTCTGCAACCATTTTTCTGGGTTCTACCCTTTTTCATACTAGTTTTCAATCATTGGTATGTCACCAACTGCACATATCACTTCTGGCCTGTTTTACAAAGCTGATTTCCATTTGGAATCATAGAATCTTCTAGGTTGGAAGGGACCTTCAAGATTATCTTGTCCAACCATCAGTCTAACTCTGACAAAAATAAACACCCACACAACAAACAAAATGCAACACCATCACTAAACCACATCTCCCAGCACCACATCAACCTGTCTTTTGAACACCTCCAGGGACAGTGCATCAACCACAACCCTTGGCAGCCCATTCCAATGTCTGACAACCCTTTCAGTGAAAAAATTTTCCTAATATCCAGCCTGAACCTCCCCTGGTGTAACTTGAGGCCATTTCCTCTAGTCCTGTTGCCTGTGACTTGGGAGAAGAGATCGACCCCTGCCTCTCCACACCCTCCTTTCAGGTAGTTGTAGAGAATGATAAGATCTCCCCTCAGCCTCCTGTTCTCCAGGCTGAATAACTCTTTCATCCAGCCTCTTAAGTTATATCTCAGAAATAACCATCTTGCTCAGAAGCACAGTGTCCTGCAAGATCTGCATATGTGTGTATAGACATACACATATACAGAGATATAACCCGAAAGAAAATCGTACTAGAATCAGAAGATATCACTCAACAGGATCAATGCTATCCTTGTATCTGCTTTTGCACAAAGAGCTGATTAATTTCTATATGTGGAATTGAGGCAACTGGCTGCTCAACAAAGAAACTCAGTACATTAAGAAGCGAGGACACAGCACAAGCAGTCCTTGAACATGGCCTGTTGCTGTGGCCAGCTGAAAAAGTTGGAGGGGTGTTTCTACGTCCACCCAGTGACCGTCAAGATATGTCCCAGTCTTATGCAGATGAGAGGCAGCAGAAATGACTCCAGAATTTCCAAGCATGGTAAGGCTTTCAGGAACAGGGACACCTTCCCAGGCTGACGTACTGACCACTGGTGGGTTCACAAGAACAAATAGTTTTCTTGAGGGTCTGACCTAATCTTTGCTTTCCTGGCTGAAGCTATACAAACAGCAAACAAAGAAAACAAAGAAAGATTGAAATAGCATGTGCCCTGCCACCATTCATCTTGCTCAGGGGCTACTATCAAGCTTAATAAGCATCATCAGCTCTAAACATTTAACTTCTGCATCTTCCGGCAAAAGCTTTCAACTGCTTGTAAAATGGGGAGAGAGCACAGGTTACTGGTGAAGAATCCTTCCCCTCGGCACCCCCGGCTCACCTCCCGGCAGGTCTTGGACCAGTCCCAAGAGCAGGACTAGTTTGGGGCTGCTCTTTTCTCAACGCCACAGTCATGCATGAATAGGGGCCAGATAGAAAGGCGGCATTGTGTCATTGTGTCAGCTCTGCTGGGGAGGCTGCAGCTTCTCTTCCCTCCTCCAGCTCATCCTCCCCACGCAGGCAGCTCGCTGCAGCTGCACAGGAACGCTGCCTTACAGACAGAATATTTTAAAAGTTCCAAAAATAATTCCTGTGAGGAGTGAGAAATCGTGTTTGAATCCCGAAAGAGTAACAGACAGGCTGAAGCTGGATGGAGCACAAGTGGATCAGAGACGGAGCAATCATGACAATACTATGCTATTGAAAAATCGGAGGACCTAGACAAGTTAGAATTTCTGCAGTCTGGGGGAGAATGAGGCTTTTTTTTTTCCCTCTCCTACACAGAGCTAAAAAAAGAGAAGAAAAAAAGCAAAGGAGTCTTGATAACCAGAGATCTCTGAGTTATACCCTGCACTGAAAGCACACTGGACAAGTGCTAACTTTTTGATGACCTCCTCAAAGCCTGCAGATAAACAGGCTCCAGAAAACAAAGAGCACTGCTGTAAAATGAAAGGCAACCAACCCATCAGAGAGGCAGACCCCAGGCATTTCATATAACCACCCCCAAAGGCATCTACCCAAGATTTAGAAATTAATTTGGAGAAACTTTTAAAATTTTGCCTTACACTTGAACAGGTGACTTTAGAGCTACAGACCACGCTGTAAAGAGCTGCTGGGCATAGACCTCCCCATTGCTGCTTTGAAAGGTTAGTCACAGATTCGGTAACAGTGACAGTGACTTTCCTTGATTGCACATTCTGGAGTTCAGCCTCCCATTATATTTTCATTGCAGTGAAATTAAATTAAAACTGATCAAACGATAGCTGAGGATTAGAGTCTATTTTAAGAGGCTGTTCTTTCACTTTGAGCTACAATGAAACATTGCCAAGGGCTGGCAGAAAAATAGCAAAGAAGGAACATGATTAAGAGAGAAAGCATTATTACAAAGACAAATGGCACATTTTGCATGTCGGCTATTAAAGATACTTACAGACCTCATAAAAATAATGCACTGAGCTACTGTAGAGGTGGTTTTGGGCAGGTGTATGGGATCACAAGAAGGTACTGGGGCTATTAAAGAGGGAAAACCCTTCTCCTCCAGGCAAGGGAAATTAGAGAAAGGCTTTGTATCATGCACTGCTGCCAGTCCATCAGGGCAGAGAGAGAAACAATCCCAAATGGCAGCTCTCACCGAGGTGTCACGGGCAACATATCTTCACGCTTCACTCCCACTTCTTAATTCTCGCTGGCGTGACCCATACGCCGAGTCTCCGTCTGCGCTGGGCACACACCGTCCGCAGCCCCCCCGCACTGGGGGGAGGCGAACAAAAGCCAGAGCTGGCCCAGAGGGCTGGGTAACAAGCCTCTCTCCCTGGGTAACAAGTAAGCAGCAGAAGCAGCTTACTTTATTACTCTGCTTTTTGAAGGGCTGCAAGGGTTAAAAATTGTGTTAAAAAGAATACAGGATTTTCCACTAATGCTGTAAGGAAGTTCATTAACGCCTTGAATGGCAACTCTGCTCATGGTATTTTCTTTGAGTGACAAATCCCAACAGCATTTAAGTATTGTTTGACCTTGTTTTTTTCTGGTTGCTAGTGCATTTAAATCTGAAAATCAAGTTGCCATTTGGGTCAGGTAATAGGCCTGGAAAATCATGAAATTAGGCTTTCAGGAGACAATTTCACCAGATGAGCCCATAGAGTTTCTGACAGGGTGTGTAGGTGGCACCGGTGATCTGCCCCTGGAGAGAATGGGATGCCCCAGTGGGCAGGCAGTGATTCCTCAGCAGCCAGCAGGGAGGGATGGCAGAGAGCAGAGCTGGGAACCCCTGCACCACCATCCAGCACAGTTGTACCGGAGCAACATCGCATTACTCATTAAGATAAAGAAAACCTATTTAGTTGGCATTTTCTTTGTGTGCCATTAAGACAGACTCTGCCCTTGCCTGCACTCGCCCAGTTGGCACGTACGTTGATGCACAAAAGGGTACAGACAGGCACCTACCCTGTGGCAGCCTTTCCTGGGGCTTCAAAGGGAGCTGGGCCTGGCACCGCCGTCCCAGGTCCTGCTTTATTCCAACTGTAAATGGCTTTTGCTGCATGCCCAACTGGCACGTCCTTCACAGTTGCGACAGGGGCTGGAGGAAGGGGGAGGTGTTTGCTTTCCTAAGTGAATTAAGCAATTCTGCAAGAAGCCAAATTTGCAATTCTGAGAACCAGACTCGTGTTTAAGTGCTGCACGGACCAGGGAAGCGGGAGCAATGCAGCCTTCCCCACACCTTCTTCCAGCCCTGGCTGACGCCAGCCAGAGGCACCGTGCCAGCCAGGGCAAACACTGCTCCTGCCAACCCGGGTGGCAGCTCAGCACCAGCCATGACAATGCTTTTTGTCATGTATACAGCTGTCCTGGAGCAACTGGGCTGCTGTCACCTACTCAGTCACCACCAGACGTTTAACAGCTGCCTAATAACAACCGTTTTTGCTCATTACTGCTTTAAACCAGGAATTCAGAAGAGGACAGATTGAATTACTACCTCTCTGAACTAGACTGCCTTCACCTAATATTGTTAAAGCCTTATGTGAAATAATACAGGATGAATTGTGAACCTCTTTATTGGTTTCTGGGTAGACAGCTTAAAATGCTAATCATATCTAATTAAATTACTTAACTTCATTTGCCTCTGCCAATGGGCCACGTGACAGCATGACTTTGGAAGACGGTGCTCTTGGAGGCTGTGGCTCTTATATTTTACACTGGGGCAACGTTAATCACCAGAAAATGCAATTACCACATTATTGCCAAATCCATATGTATGAAATAAAATGAACTCCAGCAACAGGAAGACATGAAATATCCAGCTTCTTGAATAATGACAAGAACTGTTATTTAATCTCCTCTGAACACCCTCAACTCTTGTTTGGTAATGCTAACAGCACAAGAGGAGCATGTTTATGACCAAACTAATATTTATAATACCTATTAAAAATCTACCACTTATCTCCACATCCCAGAGAACTATTCAGTCAAACATTTGCTGTCACCATCTCAAGATTTCAGAAGTCCAAGCCAAGAACAAACACTGGCAGAAACTCCTCTCTGTGGGAAGACTTGTCATGCTGCTTCATCACACAAAGTGTTTTTCACATCTCCATTCTACATCTGGAGAAGCCGAGGCAGAGCCATTAAATCATTTCTCCCTAGTTATTGAGAGAAAGGCTCTCAGACTCTAGAACATAACTTGTGAGATCTTGGGCCCTATTCTTCTTGCACCTTTCTCCCACAGAACGCTGCTATTTTTCAACACCATGATCAAAGCCTGAAGGCCAACCTCTGCATCACTGGACAGCTGTACCCTTCTGCTGCTTTGATCTCTTCTATGCCAGCAAGCCTGTCGTTGAACAACAGTGCAGTTAAAGCACCACCACCATTCTGTATTTATATTAGTATGAAAACACTTCTGGATGATGACTGTTGAAGAAGTCAGGAACAGGAGATTTGCACAGATGACCAAATAGCATAATTTTGAAAACACTAAGTGACTGGCCACTGAAATTTATCACTCCATTTCCACCCCTGGCAACAGCCTGCTAAAGAAAACTTCCCATTGCAGCCTGGCACTTTGGCCACAGGAGTTACAAAACCACAACATCTTATTAACACGGGGGAGGTTCAGTCCTTCTGTTTTTGCCGGAGCCATAAGTGTCCTCTAAGACTGCCTGCTCTATTCACTTATTTTTAACGTCGGCATTTGTTCACACCTCTCGCTTTTCCCAAACGGGGCATTTTTCACATAGTGGTTGTTTATTCAGTTCTCCTCTCAGCATCTCCCACCCACCGCTGAGCCTGGCTTCAGCTGGCCTTGCAGTTCCTTCTTCATTCGCTCTGTCCTGTGTCTGCTGCAATAACTCTCACCTGCACGATCATCTCATATACCCACTATAGCCTCACGTCTGTTAAACAACTGCCCATGCTGTGAAACACTGAGGCCTCAAGCTCTGCAAATGATGAGATCAGCACTCGGGACGCCCCGCGCTAACAGCGGGATTTTGCGATGCTCCGACTCCATCAGTTTAAGAAAGCAACTAAGAAACCTCCCGCTCCTTTCTCCTGAAGATGGAGCTTCCCCAGCCAGTATCTAGTGACAATCCTATGTTACACATCAGCCAGGAAAGAGAGTGCACGCATCACGATTAACATGGGAGACAAAAGGAGAATTAATGGCTTCAAGAAGGAGTGAAACCTGTGCCGGAAGGGAGACGTGGGAAACTGGGCAGCAGCAACACTCGCCACCAGCACAACCCAGGAGTCCCGTTGGGCAGTGCCGTAGCCTGCACATGATGGGCTGGCAGGACCACTTCTAGTCAAAGAACATGCAAACATAGTCCTCCTAAAGAGAAAACATATACACACAGCTCTAGCTTTCCCTTTGGGCCATTTTCACGACACATTTCCCGCAGAGAGAAGCAGGCACAACATTGGACTGTTATTACTTCATGATACATTACTAGCCAAAACGATTGTGGAAAAAAACCTCTTTCTGGCAATATGTCACCATGAGGCCCTTTTAATCAAGAGCAAACTGACTTAAACGTTCAGCCCGGATTAAAAAGTGCTCTCTTGCCTTAAATACGCAATCAATCAAAATGACACAATTACCTGGCCGGAATTAAAACACTCAGTGATTTGTAGCTCAAACGCAGACAACTCCGGAAATACAATTATCCCTTTAATATTCAGAACCAAAGCAAAACGCTTCTGAACACTTAATAAATCTGCAGATGGAAAATTTAACACTCAGTAACATGTTATATTGGTTTTACGCCCAGTTTTATAAGTACCACTTTGTCTCTTCAAAAAGAAAGGCAAGACTGACAGCATTTCTTAATTGAGTCAGCAGCTTTGCCAAAACACTCCACACCACTTAACACCAGGGGGAAAAACCCACAACCCTGCTTCAAACAGAAAGTCATGCCAGGCAGACTTTGAAGGTACAGTCTGCACCAAAAAGGCTAAGGAGAAGACTCAAGGTCCTCATGATCGGTTGAGGTCTGAGTAAAGACTTGATGATCTGGTGCTATTTTGTTTGCATACAGGCATCTCGTCCAGAGCAGAGTAAGGCAACTCAGCTTAGTTTTCACTAAGATTATCCCATGAAGTTGCAGAAGGGAGTTCCATGCATTAAGGTAATATTGAGATATATACTAATTGTTTGAAATGCTGTATATAGCATTTTTCTCCATCACTTCTTTTGTTATGAATTACAAAAAACAATAGTCATTGTTACAAGGGTAAAAAGACACATTCTTGCTTTCACCACATAATTAACCAAATGTTCTTTTTGCATCAACTAGAAATGAAAACATGATCATGCAGACTACTAATAAGCATTAATAAAGAGATTAACTGTACTTAAATCACTAAGCTCAATATAAATGTTAACTTCAGTTTCACGCCATGAACAGTAAATCACTGTCATAGGAAGACAACAGTTTACAAGCTGCAGATTTCAGCTGCAGATGAACCAAATATTATTGCAATCAGATATAGTCCTCAGCCAGAAGACAGCGGCTGTACCTCAGAAATAGGATTTTAACTGAAAGCATTTGAGTAAATTCATCTTCAAATTTGTAAAACTAAAATTGTAACACTGGGCTGCAGCAGTGATAGAAAGATGTCTATGCTTGTAGAGCAAGATCATGCTTCTGAAGGAATAACAATCCCAGACGGCAAGATAGCAAAGTGAATTTGTCACATTTTAAGATCTTCTTTACAGTGAAATCTTAATTTAATTAAATTTAATCCAGCTTTGTTCACCAGGGAGTACTTCTTCATCATCATGTCATGCCTCTAATGAGCACACACAAATTCTCAAGTGGTGGCAGCCAGGCAAACCAAAAGGGAAAATAGAGCGTAACACACCTGTATCTCACGTTTGTACCACACCACTTCCGAGTAAGAGCCAAAACTTCACTTCAACACCTGCCAGTTCCAGTAAGTGAGAAAGGGGGAAAGAGTCTTGGCTGCAGATGAAAGTGAACCAACTCTGCCCATCGGTCCCAGGGAGCCGAGGGGAACCCGTTTCATCCTGAAGGCATCAAAGAGGACACTGGGCTGCTTTTGCACACCAGCCACACTCTGACATTATTTGCATCACGGTGCTGCAGCTGAAGTTACTTGTGGGGGGGAAAAACTGGCTCAGTACTAGGATGTATTTCAAACCAGCAAGTTGTAAGGAGATTTACCAAGTGCAAAGCATTTGGCAAATACCAAGCTGACAGCAAAGAATGAGGGGAAGGGGAACCCCAGAGTATTTGAAGATCTTTTTCTGCGGGTGTACTCTAAATTTCCAACAACAACAGTATGATCAATGTATCTTCCTTTAGATGGATAACAGGTCATTTGGTACACACTGGAGAGGCAAAGTTGCATTGGACAATATTCCCTCTCATTCTACAAACCAAAATATGACTTTGGATTTCAGATTAGCTTTATAATTAGTAATTTAGTTGAACTGTAGAAATAATATGATATATCCATCAAACCTTAACTTCCTTCATGACGAGGACCTGCATAAGACCATGTGGCATATATAAATCTTACAGTGCTTAGATGGCGGCTTTAGAGCTGCGGCAAAGCCCTTTCAGCCTAAGAATTTTTAGAATAGCATTCCACATGTAAAAAGCTAAATTAGGAACCTTTGAAAAGGTATATTCTATTTGATAAGATATTTGGTAATCCAGTGCTGTCGCACACATATACTTAACATGGAATAATAATCATTTCCTTTCCAAATCTAATCTGGAATTACAACCATGTAATCATAATCTTTTAATTAATGGATCCTCTGGGACCAAAAAAAAAAACAAAAAAAACCCACCGTTTGGCAGGTATAAATGCAGAATGAGTAGTTACCCAAATTACTCGAATGCTAAATAATAAAAAAACCCAACACAACAATCAGGACATAATAAAAGAAAAGAGAAGCCAGAACCAGTGCTAAGAACAGGAGGGAAAAGGTGATTTTTGCTTTGCTGTGACCAGAGCTGCAATGCTGTGCAACCTTCTGCTAGGTATCTTCTCCAAAGACACAGAAAACACAGAAAAAGCTCTATTTTAAAAAAGCCGGTAAAAAGGCTACAGATCTCAGAAAACACCTCATTGTGAATCTATAATTGGTTTAGCTCTAAAAAACCTGATTACAGTCTATAAATACCGTTATAAAGAGAGACTATTACCTGGCAAAAATATTCTTAATTAAGTTGAGGAAGTGTGGAGAAAGCTAGATAAATTGATACTGAAAAGGAGGTGCAAAACCTAGCTGCTGCAAGAGCAAACAGCTGAGAAAAGTGGTACATTTTTCCAACCGTGCTGTCTTCAAGCCAAACCTGGGCACCTTTCTGGAAGGTACGCCCGGCTCCAAATCAGATTTGGGCTGCCTCAAAGAGAAAACTGGGCAAACTCTAATCATTTGTCATTACATGAGTTCACATCTTACAGCTCTGCTGGGCTGAGCACCTCTCTGCCCGAGCAGCAGACACGGTGGGAGTGCCCCCTCGAGACCCCCCAGCACTGACACGGGCAGCGGAGCGGCCTCCTTCAGCCTCATGCTTCTCATCAGCAAAAGCCCAGAGCAGTTAAAGAGATCCAGTTAAACGAATTAATCAGGTGAAGAGAAAACAAACAGCAGCTCTGTAACTTTTCAAAAAGCTTTTGAAGCAAAAATTTCATTTTTCAGTGGCCATAGTAAGTTTCTGCTATGTCATCTTTTAAGGTTGAAAGAGAAAGGGCAACATTTAATGACACAAACTCCTCCTAACAACCAGACTGAGAGAATCTAAATCCTGCCCTTGGACAAATTAACAGATTCAAAATTGATCTCAAATACAGACAACGTTCACATGCTCAGTGTCTTTATTCTTTTACAGATCTATATTATCAAAACTAGCCACAGTATTCAAACATTTCCATGCAACTTTTTAAAATTACTGAAGTAAATTTCACTCTGAACATCTGCATGCTTTTATTCAAAATTGTTCAGAAATTTTCTTTTAAATAGCCTTCCTCTTACAGTTTTCAATTTTTTTTTTTAATACTATGACCACTATTAATAATTGTAATAATTTCTATGGTTAAGAAAGAACCTGAGTGTCTTCACCAGATTTTGGGCCAGTTAGTTGCTGTTCTGCATCAAAGACATTATAGTCTTATCACTGCTGGTATAATTGCCTTCACTCCTTTTTGTTCTGCTCTCTACTATAATAGCTCTATGCTTCATTGACCTTCCCTTATTTTCATAAGCTGTACCAACCATTTCCCTTTATTTGCTCCTCTATTGCTACATTAAAACAATTCAGGAAGATTAACTAGCAAAGCACAGGCTGCCTTTGCAGAAGTCATGCTATTTTGACCTCACCTTATCATGATTTTCCAGCTGCTTGATAGCAGTATTATTTTTTTTTCCTTTTTCAGTTTAATCAGTTTGCCAGGTACGGAAATAGAGCATACTGGTTTGTAATGCCCTAGATCACCTTCAGTGCCTATAAAGAATACAAACACCAGCATGCTCTTTGCCAGTGCTCCAGTACCTGTTGTTTTAATCAGAAAGATGCAATTTCAGTAGTCAGCAGGAACACTCCCATGGTATATTTTGCCAAATCCGGTGCAGAAGCGAGGCTGCCGCTGCTCCACGTGTCCATAGCAAATGGCACATCAGCAGCTATCGCTACAGCACAGAGATACTGAGGCTGGAGCCCCCAACCAGAGGCTGGAGCCTCGGCAGTGGAACGTGACTCTGCTGTGGGTGGGCAGTGCTGCTGGTGCCCCTGCACTGCCCAGCGCCTGCCTGCAGGGCACCAAACGCATCAGCCAGGTCCTGCTTCGTTATGCTGATCTGTGTGGTCCAGAGAGTTAAAGAAGTTCTTGCTATCACATTTCATAGTGCATTTTCCTTTAAAGCTGAGCCAGGAGCACGAGCCACGCAGAGCCGTGTGGGAGTCTTGGGGCAGCGGTGCTACCACCCGGGCCATGGGGACATTAGCATCTTACAAGAAGGCAGGAAGAAAAGTGCTACAGTGCTTGTTATTTTTAGAAGCTTCTAAAAATAACCTGTGCGTGTGTTGCCGAGTTGGAGATTTGCAGGAAGGAGAGCCCACCTGTTACCCACAAGTGAGCCCACCAGACACCACACCATGGCTACACCATCAGCGCTACCTGCAAAAGGCAACATGGCAAATGTGTCTGAGCAAGGGTTCGTTGCTAAGTTTGTAAGGGCTTGTCAAGAAAGTTAAAGGCATGTGTAAAAAAAAAGACAAAACAAACCATGTTATTATTATTTTCAGTATTAAAAAAATAACAGGTAAAGCATGGCATGTTAAACTAAACATTTATCCAAAGCCATTTTCTTTTCCAGTTTGGTATGGAATTAAAATATTCTTCTGTAGCTGATGTGAAATATATATTTTTTTCTGTTAGATAAGCTACCTCAAGAAATTACTCATAGAATATTACTTTACAAAATTTTGTGTGTGTGTGTGTGATATCCTTGCCAAGTTTCAAGTCTCTAGTCCAGACCCTAGAATTACAAGAATTTTTAATAACTGTAAAGTAATGGGGGTTTTCCCAACTCTATTCTAAGGTGCGGTTGAAAGGCTTTTGTAGAAGTAAAGCAAGCAGGTATTCCTCTCCTGAGAGCTCCTTCTTATCCCCAGAATTAGGTCCCACAGACAGGGGTAGTCAGATGGGAACACTGCAGCCCA
Organism: Gallinago jamesoni; assembly: GCA_025769975.1. Lineage (NCBI taxonomy): Eukaryota > Metazoa > Chordata > Aves > Charadriiformes > Scolopacidae > Gallinago > Gallinago jamesoni. Next base: position 67,555,506 of record JAOQGH010000023.1, read on the forward strand.
CCTGGTTAAAGGCTACAGCTAATAGTTAAAACCAACTTGAAATAAGATCCTAAAATCGAAACCATTAGCTAATATCAATTAGAATTGTCATGAACCATGATATGTAAAAAAAAAAACAAACCCAACCCCAAAAGGTCCTATGATAACAATGGTTTCAGCAGAGTGGTACTGAATTACAAGATCCTGCAATCTGCCCCCGTGCATAGAGCAACTGTAAGGTATCTATCACCCACAAACCTGTCACACAGTATTTCTGCAGCCGTAAGACACTGGCACACTAGACAATCATCCAAAGATGATTAGAACGGTAAGGCAAAAATATATCTGAAAGTGATGAAATAGTTTATATTGAGCAGCTCTTCTTAAAATTTATCAAGTTAATCCTTCTTTTATTCCAAAAATCCTGAAGAATCTAAACCAACAGACAAACATTATCCTTTTGGGGCACATTCATAGATGGAAGCTATACAGGCTACACAAAGAAGAGTGAACAAATTAATATAGTTAACTTCACATTTGTTTTCTATGTATAGCTTTTAAAGATGGTCAAATTTATTCTTCCTCCACTTGTTCTTTTATAAGACTCCAGAAGACGACGCTGACCTTCTGAGAGATGTGTCATAGCAGGATTGTTAACACCCTTCTTCATTAAATGTGTGTAATGCCTGACTGGTTTTAGCAATGTGATGTGTACATCTACATACGCGACAGCTCAGTAAAATCAAATGATGAACAAATGCAAATTTATGGGATCAGGTGTCTAATATCTAAATGCATTTGTTAACTGGACTCCATAATTTGCTAATGTGCAATCATTAATGATACAATCACAGGAAAAAATAGACCTACTAATTCATTAGGTAATAGTCTGTAAAATAATTAGCTGCTTCATAGCATTTTAAATGAATGCACTCAAACTCCTTTAAAACCTACCAAACAAAAAAAAACCCCAAGCCTGAATCCTTGTGTGCCTAAGAGTATGTATGTGAATTATTTAATTCAAGCCATGAAGTGATACAATTATACCATTAGAAAAATGTACCAAATGTCTTCCTCATCAACCTCTTAAGACAATTCAGAAGTCTCATTTTGAAAAGCATGGTCTCTCTCGTAGACACTTTTTTCAGCCACCACTCTGGACCATTAGTAAGCTGCAGGTATAAGCTGGTGCAACAGCAGCCATACATACCTGAGAAGAACATGATGACAAAATGCTCAGCTGTGATGATTTGAGCCTACAGTTTACACATTAAGTTTAACCCTGTTATTGATACAGATACTTTAGAGGTTATGCCTATAAGACTGTTTAGATCCCTGCCTAAACCCTCCTTCTCCCAGTGTCCAGCTGTAAGAGACCTGAAACCTCAGCACACATCCACAACAAAGCAAGGCACGGAGCAGAGCAAGACCAGTCACTGGTAATTCTCCAAGAGGCACTAGTGAGAAGAGTGAGAAAGTCACTGGGGCATTACACCACCTCCCTTTGGCTCTTCTAATCAATCTGATGGAAGTACAGTACAAACAAGTGTAATACGCACATTTTTTCCAAGAAGGTGCTTGGAAAACTGGTATAATTTTATGTCTTTGCAATTACAGTACCTGCACTGCAGACTGATAGAAGTTTGCAACATCAAGCATGGAACTAAGGTGAACCATGCGATTTATGTTCTCATCTGAGTACTACAAATCACACAAGTACATTGTTATTTGGTGAAATACGTGTCAGGGGCAGGAGGGGAGAAATCAGGGGATCTTTGGGGTGGGAGTGCACACCAACCATCACAGCCCTTCTCCTACTGGAAGGGAAGAAACCAATTTTGTGATGGATCCACTTGAGTAGTAGTGTCTGGAGCATTTAAAAAAAAAAATTAAAATATCCAAATCTCAATCCTATACCTTCGATTTTTCCTCTATGGCTTTATGCTCACAACTCAGAAGACTACACTTTGAAAATTTCCTTTGCTACTGCTTACATGAAAATTACTACAAAGTCATGGTGCTCAAGAAACAGGTGAATCTACGTATTCTCATAACTTGCTCTTACTGCAAATATTCTTGATATGTGCAGAGAACACATAGCTCGTTTTTGAGAGCTGAAGCTCATTTCTTACATATGTTAAGAATCTGCTCTAAGGCAGGAATGCTTTCAGGTGAGGTGGGCTATACAGGAAAGATGACAAAAGTGTCATGATACTGCAGCCTGTTTCAAGTATTAGTTATTTTTAAGCACTGGTGTACTCCAGGCACTCTTTTATGGTATGCTGGGAAAGTACAAGTATTCATCAAAACACAGCAGGAGCCAGTTCTAAAGCTGGGTATCTGACATTTAATCCTGCCAATAAAATGCTGCTGGTGCACAGTTCTTAGGGCAGGCAGGTTAGCAGATAAAGAGCTCTTTTCATCCTCTGCTGTCTATAATTACTGCATCCCCATCAGAAACAAGCAGCGCAGACCCTGTCCTGCACATGCAACAGTACAAATAGTGAAGGGTAAATTTAGTAAAGAATACCAGTTTAAAAGCAATCACCTACATCAGAAAAGCCATAAGGAAAACAGTTTATTGCTACAGATCAACAAACATTATCACACCTACTTAAGTGCAACTCTTCATTGACAGTAATTTAAACCTTTAGCAAAGCAGTTGCTTAATAGCACCTTCTAGCAGAAATAGAAAAGGGAAGGCTGAAAACAACACACAAACGCAGAATCTGGCTCTTCTGCAGATGCAGCACATGAGGAGGCTTCTGGCTCTGCTTCCAGAGACCTCCACCACGCAGCTTCTCCCACGTTTCTGCAGTGTACAGGGTTGGCTGCAGAACTGAGCTTCACAGAGCTAAGGCAGAGAGCAACAGCCTCTAGAGAATAAAATGTAAGCACTGAATATAGAAGAGAAAAAGGGGAAAAAACCCAAACTACATCATTCAAGAACTTTGGCCAATCTTGTACAGCCCCATCCTCTAAATAGAAGATGGACAGAAGTAGTCAACTGCAGCCCAGAGAAATCAAGTGCAGAATAAACATCTCTGTGAAACTGCAGTTTCAGTATTTTTATCACAGAATCACCTAGGTTGGAAGGGACCTTTTAAGATCATCTAGTGCAATTATGCCAATGAAAACAAGAGTTTTCAAGGACATAATGAATTAAAAGCACTCAACTTATCCAGTATCATTGCTCTTTGCAAAAGAGACCCAGAAATCTACTTTTGACCTATACGGGAGCAGGAGTCACTTCTGTAGCTCAATAAAGGCACACGAAATCCGGGTTAACAGGGTGACACCATAGAGAATTTGTTAGTGTCAGACAGGTCAAACAACACTCTTGAGAATGTTTAAAACATTTAGAAATTTCAGAAACGTTTGAAAGCTTTTTATTCATACCTTCAAAAACATCAGAATCAACTGCCAGGCTTTCAGTTGGGCTACTTGGTCACTTGCTAATGGGTTCCCTTGAGATGTTAACAGGAGAGCTCTAGGAACCCAGGAAAAACTTATCTAAAGCATCATAAAGCACCAGAAGGCAGTGTCTGGCATAGTAGACAGAAATTTATGACACAAAAATGGGAAACATACGCCAGTAGTGAAAATTTGGTAGGCAAAAAGATCTAGTTCACTGGCAAACCAGTATCTGTTGACTCTCTAGTACATCCTTTTAACAGATTATAATGAAATCCCACCATCCTACATGCAGGGCTGATATTCCCACCCACGAGGCTCACTAACACCATCTTCCATTTTCTTTCCTATCGCAACCAAGCAAGTCTGAACTCTTGGGTAAATAAGGTGTTATTGGTTTGAGTCTTGCAAGATATGGACAACCAACTGTGGTAGAAAAGCTGTGCAAACAGTCAGAATTTTTCCCTGTCCTGAGAAAATTAGTTTATTAGTAAACTTTGCTTATGGTTTCTGAAATGTCATTGCAAAAGCACCTGAATTCTCATTTATTCAAAGGAGCCAGATGTATTGAGATTCTGGGATCTAATGCAGTTCTGCAGACAGCTGAAGAGTCTGCTGACAGACTCCAGTGGAGACATGAAAGTATCATCCACAATTTTCATGGAAGCATAAATCACATCTTCACCATTTTTAAATTCAAGGAAGGGTGGGGAGTGGGAAAGAGAAGAAGGTCACCCAAGAAGGAAGGTAGGCAAAGAAACATGAATATTTTAAACTTTATAGAGAACATGTCTTCAAGTATCCAAGTATTCATATCACATGAAAATTCCTGCTTCAATGCCCATGTATTACTTTCATAACGACTTGTCCTGATGTTTAGCTGCCTTCCTGGGTAGCATTCTGAACAGTGTTCTCTGTATAGGTTTTCCATCAAAGAACTACACTGAAATATTTTTTCCTCCAGTTGACAACATGGGTGGTGAGAACAGTAGCAAGGCTCTGTAGGTACCAGTAAATTGATTCCTGAGGAGCCATCCATCCATCACACACTTGTATGGCTGAACCCCCGCCCCTCCCAAACTAGCTATGTTAATCCATTTCTGTGACACCTCATGCTGAACAGCTCAGCATGGGTTCTGACACAGATTTGCCAACTTCCACCACACTTGGCACTTTATGGATACTTCTTTGAAGGTAATCAGTCAAAAAAAACTTGATAAATAAATAAGGAGTCTGAATACAGTAATCAGGACCGAAAAGAAAAAAAAATCAGATACGTCATACTTGTGGCCTTCAAGATGATGTAGCTTCTCAAAAAAGTTATTTTAAGTGCCTAGCCAGTCAAAGCCAGGAGTTAATAAGTCCACGCAGTAACTGCCACCAACAGAGCATATGTTTTTATGCAAAGAAAAAGTGGTACTGCCTTAGAATGCAAAGTATGAAAAAATTACTTGGTGATATATAGGCCCTGAGAATGAGAAAGCAGAGAGAAATTTGTTGCCCAGAGGTGGCTAAGACTGGAACTGCTCTGTTGCTTAAAGCAAAAATGACAAATCTCAAGACAAGGACGAGCGGCATCATTTGCTTTAGCGCTGTACTGTTCTTAACCTGAAAAATAATCCTGCATTGTGTCGCTAACAGAGAGAATACATTGCAAAGACGTTACTCAAGTCTTTTAACTGCTTATCTATTTCTAGCTCAGTCTACACTGCTACAAAGATGATAAATTACAAAAAAAAATTTCAAAACTTAGGAAGGAGCAACATCATGAGGTGGATACCTCATACACCCTTAGTAGGGTCCGTTGACTGATCTCCAGTGCTTCACCAGGGGTACTTGGCATTTTCCTTGATATAGGAGAGATTTTCAGTGGACTTTTTCTATTCCTTTAAGGTAGTAGCAAAAATATATGCACTATATAAAAACGAATGTTTGAGAAAGTATTAGCAGGATCAGAACCTTGATTTCTATTCTTCTAAATCACTGCACCACTTTCCCTATTTCATAGACAAAAAGAATAATTTACTTGCAAATAGTCAAGACCACACTTCTAAGTTGTATTGGTGTTCCTCCAACATCATCCATCGGTTTTACCAGATAATCTCTATTTCCATCATGGCTTCCCTGCACATTTCAGCACCTTGGCTGATTTTGTCAGTCATGTGAGAGAAACTGCATTTATACACATTTTTATGTAAAGCAATTTCTGAATGTTTACCAATTTAAAATTTGAGGAATGCATGTGTCCTGTAATTTAACAGGTAACATTCCCAGTATCTCTGTCCACTTAGAAGTGCGAGTTTGAAATTATTTCTTCTGATATACTGTGAGAATGGAAGTTTTCTGTTCCAGTGGGTTTATCACTAATCTTTGTCTCTTGCAATTTCATCAGAACAATTGGAATAAAATGCAAGTTGGATATCCACTATTACTTTCAGTAGGCATGCCGTGTACAAAGCTATTTCCATTAGGTGCTCCTGCTCATGTATTGGTATCTCAAAAAGATATCTGTGTCAGATTTAAAACTTCCATGGTTCATTTCTGCTTAGAGTTGTATTCTTTGTTTCAAAATTTGGAGAAATAAACTGTACAGTTCAAAGGTGGGGGTTTTTTCAAGACTTTAATACTTGCTAAACAAATTATAACCATATTTTCAAACTGTAAATCTTCTGACTTCTGAAGCTTGGCACACTGAGGCTTTGTCCTCAAAGCCAAACCTGTTATTCTTGCTACAGGCCTGTGTGATTGAATGAAAAAATAGGAAGCATAGAGACACTATTTTCTCCTCTTGCTGCACCCCAAGACTTGTATGGCCTCTGCAGGTTGTTGCCAGCACCACTATACACCACAGGCTTCCAGATCCATTCTCTGGACCCACCATGGAAAAAGAGAAATGACTGCAGCGCAGACCAGCAACCCCTCATGGCAGTTGGAAGAGTTGAGGCACCTGAAATAATCCAATTACTGCCCTAACTATTCAGGATGGTGTAAAGAACTAAGTCATGGTAAGCATTCCCTGTCCTTCAAATGCTTGGATCGTTATATGGTAATTTGAGATCTTATATCAGGGATAAACATGTAAGTTAATTAAAAAGGAGTGAGGTTGTACATTATTTCTTTTTCCACTATATGACTCATCCGTACCATATCAACTACACTTAGGGTTTTTTTTTCCCTGTTCGGAGTTAAATAAAGAAGGAAGTGTTAGTATAATCTCATTAAAAGCCAGACGCATTAGTAAACTTTTAAATAACTGTTCAACTAGCAATATTACTTCAGCTTTAGTATGCATATTTAATATTTTTCATCTTGCTTTTCTCATTAATTATACAGCTTAATATAGTACTACATTTTACACCATTTAACAAATACTGTAAAATATGCAGTACATACTGTGAGACAACATTCATACTCTTGGCTGGAATTTTTACTTTCTGATATTTGGTGATTCGCCTTTTTGCCTCAGTGCTACATTAGCAGTTTAATATCACTAATGCTTTGAGACTGAGTAGCTCCAGCTGCAGCTGTTTCCTGTAAAAACAGCCCAATTTCTGTCCACCTGGGCATTCCTGAGCCCTCAGAGTCAATGTTCACCTACCAGCAGAATAGGGCTTCAGTTTGGATCACATGAAGACTTACACACCTACATTTAGCGGCATGTTTTCTTGCACCGCCACAATTCTCATACAGGTAACCATCGACAAGAGCAAGAGAAGGTAACACCAGTTTTGAGGAAAATCAAGAGCTGACACCAGCATTGGACTCTATGATCTGAAATGTCCCTTCCAACCTAGACAATTTTATGATTAATTATTTGTAAGAGTTGTTTCCAGTGAATGAAAAAATAAGCAATGTTTACGGCAAAATCCTTAACAGAGTGACGTGGGATCTAATTTATCTATGATCTGTTTTTTTATTTCCAATATACTTCCAAACTTGATTTAAAGATGTAGTTAAAAACTAATCCTTTGGAAGCAAGCCACAGCAATGATATTTGCAATCAAAGAGGGCATCAGGCATTAAATGAGAGCTATATGAAGCAGATGCATCAATTTTAAAAGAACAATAAGGATAAAGGAGAATACAGTACTATTAGGAGAGAATGAAATACAAATGTTTTATATAAAAAAATATAGTACATAAACTATTTTTCTGGGATTGCACAACAAAAAAAAAAGAAAGAAAATCTATTTACTGCATATAAGTGGCTAATGAGAAAACCAAATCAAGCTTATTTCGGATAGTGGATTCAATTTTTATTGTCATCTGGCGCCCAGCCTACTAAAAGCTGTGTCATTTTGTTTCAAAGGCTGAGCTATTGAAGCAGCAGATGGAACAAGCACAAACCATTCCCAGCCCATTACACCCATGGCAGGTAGGCTGTGCTGGGTTATGGACGGCTGCGCTTAGTTTCACAACTTCTACAGATGTCGCTGTTACTACTTTTTGCAAAATACTGCTCTTCTCACAGCCGTAACTGTCACCATACTGCGACAGGCTCCAAGTTGACTGCAGACAACAGCAGCCTTTCCAGCTTTTGGTTCAAGATCCCTGAAACACCAGGTATAAGTAAAGACAGGAAAGGTTTGTTAGGTAGCACGGCTTGGCATGGTCTCTGGTATGGTTATATACCCAGGTATACAGTTATAAGCTTTATAATGATATGTTTAGTTTCCTGATACCCAGAAGCAATATTGGAAGAAACACAGCTTCTGTTTTGGAGGGTTGAGAGGAAGGAACAGCCACCAAGATGCAAAGAATGAGAGAAATATCATTGATATTGAAGACTTGGCAGAAAACCTTACAACCAGCAGCAGTGACTATTAGTGCAAAAAGAGCAAGTCTTCCTCAGATATCTATTAGATTCTGTCCATAGAGACTGTGTCCAGTAATTAGATCCTAGAAGAGGAGCCCGTATCCCGACAATGAAATGAGAGAGTGATAGTAAGACCAAAACCACATAAAAGTTCACAGGACGTGTTCAGTATTTGACGAGCTGTCTGACAGGGAGAAGGACCCTCACTACTATTGCAAGGGCAGAAAAACCCTGTTAAAAAAAGCCCTGTATAAAGAAGTCAGACTCCTGGGAAAGCCATTGGTGGTAGCTGAACAACAAACCCAAGAGCCCTCTTGATACTCCTTGACGTGTTTGCAACAAAACGTATGGACTTGCATTTCCTCACTTGCATTGTGAACCTTAGTTGAATATGCAGATTGAGTGTCTATGGATTTTTATGAAAGGCCATCATCTTGAGCTTAAGAATAAACAATCTGGGATCCTTTCCAGTAGATTTGAATTGTTTCTTTTTTGTAAGGAGGAGAATCTCCTTCAGGGGAAATCAGTCCTGGCCACAATACCCACAAGCAAAGCTTCTTACAGGAGTTTATGCCAAGCCGATCAACTCTGCCCACAGCAGCTCCGAGTAATTTATTAGAGAAAATTAGATTTTTCTGGGACTATACATAATGTTTTCACTGGCTAGAAACCATCCAGCATTGGGTGGAGGTCAATGAAAATCAACTCTGAACTTCAATGCAACTTGTGGATACCTATAAAAAGCATGACCGTTCCCACCTGTGACTCCAACTCTTTTCTTTTCATGTGGAAAGCTTCAGGTGGCCTCAAGCAGATAACTTATCCCCATAAAGAGGACAGACTCGAGTCACAGCATTTAAAACAGGGTTTTTCTTGCATTTCATGTGAGGCATTTCAGACTGATGGGCTTGCAGCCAGCTACACCATGGCAATTCCTAAGGAGCAGCCAGCCCCACCAAGCAGCTGCTTTCATGGGTGTTCAGTGCAATCAGCAGGGGAGCTGTGGCTGGAATCAAACTCCCGTGATTTAAATTGATATCTGCTTCTAAATTGCAATTTGCAGATCCGTCTGTTTTGACTCGTTGAAAACTTGCTGAGATATTATCAACATTCTATAACTCCAAGAGGCACATGGTAACAGACCTAAGCATTGTGTGAGACCCAATTATCCTCTACACATACAGGCAGTTAATTACTTGTAAGCCTGCCCTTCACCTATGCATTCTTCACTACATCGATAAAAGTACTTGCTAATAAACCTTCTGGAAACCTGTGTGTTGGTTTAAGTTCTATTACTGGAAACAAATTTATTTGATTTTTCAAAATCTGCATCATCTTGTGTTCTCTTTTCAGCCTTTGAAAAGTATTTGACATAGTAAGCTCTTAGCAACTTTGAAAAACAACTCAGAAACGGTATTGTAACATACATTTCAGTGACATTAATTTGAACAATTTTACCAGTAGCACAGTAAAGTATTTGAAAGGAAAGGGAAGGTTTATTTTTTGTTTTGTCTTTGTTTGGGTTTTTAGTTCAGACCTGTCCTTTTTGTTTCATTCTGACAAACACAGTCTGATCACCCTTTGCTTTAATTCTTTTATTTTATTTTTTATCAGATAAAACTACTGTGCTTTCTGATTTTGCCTACAAGGATCTATTGTTAGCTTTCTGTATTTCAAGGGCCTGGAGCCTCTCTCCTGTGAGGAAAGGCTGAGGGACTTGGGTCTTTTTAGGCTTGAGAAAGGAAGATTTAGGAGGGATCTGATCAGTGCTTACAAATACTTAAAGGGAGGGTGTCAGGAGGACGGGGCTGATCTTTTCACAGTGGTGCCCAGTGACAGGACAAGAGGAAATGGGCACAAACTTGACTATAAGAAGTTCCACCTAAACATGAGGAGGAACTTCGTTACTGTTAGAGTGGTAGAGCACTGGAACGGGCTGTCCAGAGAGGTGATGGAGTCTCCTTCTCTGGAGACATTCAAAACCTGCCTGGACAAGTTCCTGTGCAACCTGCTTTAGGTAGACCTGCTCTGGCAGGGGGGTTGGACTAGATGATCTCCAGAGGTCCCTTCCAACCCCATGAGATTCTATGATTCTATTGGGAATAGTTGGAAGAACAACATCTTTATCAAAAAGAGGGGCTATTTGTTCCTTCAGTGAAAGTAGGAGAAATCAAATAACCTTCCAGAAAAACTACTAAAGAAGAGCATTAACATTACTGATACTTTCATAAGAAAACTTGAGGAATGGAAGTGAAAATGTATAAAGAAGGCCTGAACATCAGAACAAAACAAAGAAAAAAATGTTGTTGTTTTTTTCCTTTGCCCATCACTTTACAATATCTGTATCATTAAGAGTATGAAGGGCCTTATGATGGATTCCAGGAGTCTTGCACATAAGTGAGATACTCCAATATACAGAAAACAGATAAATAATTTAATGTACCCTTAGGAAAATGTGGACAATGACGGTAAGTCAAGTGATTTTTGGGAAGAGAGATGCTATCCCCTTTTTGACAACACAATAACTACATGAAAACATCTATGTAAACTGTGATCGCCTTTCCAATAAATGGATAGAAGACAGACTTCACTGGGTCAAAGAATATAAATTAGCTTCAAACGGCCTAGGTTGTAAAACTGAAAAGCCAAATCCTTAACATCATGCCTCCCCAAAGCAACATTTAATTCATCATTCCCATCCTCGTTTGCTAGCTCCATATACTGGCTCTCACTTTCCAGATTTCTCATTTTCACCACAACATGAGCAACAACCAAATCAATCTGAAGAAAAACCTTGAGTAGCTGTGCTTACCAAACTCCATCAGCACAAGCAAGAGGCCAAGTGGTGGCTCTGAAACCTGGGGATACAACAGGAACTGGAGGAGGGCTGAGCTTGGCAGGACCGCATTGAGGGAGCACTGGTGAGTCTAACCAGGGACAACACAGCGACATCCTCCAAGGTACGAGGTCACCTTCCCACCCTCACGCACTATATGGTGTGCGAGAAGAACCTGGCTGTGTGAGCTTTGCAGTTCACACAAGGCAAAAATATTTCCAAAACTGACGGAAGGTCAGGAAGATGACATCATTTTCTTACCTCAGATTCAGTTATTTCCAGAACTAAATAATGAAAATTAAATAGAAAGAGGATGTCTTTAAATGACTGGTTTGCCACTGCATCTTTGTTCTGGAAACAAAAAGACACAAAGGTGTCCACAAAGTTTTTGTGTTCAGCTATGAAGTGACCTTCTGAATTTCATTGATGTTCAGTTACATCCAGGTTCCTGAATTACCTCCAAAGTTTTGAAGTTATATCTAGAAACTGATACTACCTTTTCTGTCTTTTGTAATTCCTCTTTTCTTAAATTTTATCATAAATAAACAGCACACTTCAGCCATTAGGCAGAACGGAAAGATTATAATAAAAATATTTAGTTTTCTTTGCATCCTAGTAGACAACTATTTAGAGAATCAAGTTTAACTTGTAGTTCATAAAATACCAAGATTTATAAAGCTGTCTTAGAATCAGCATTCATAGTATGAACATATAACAAGTGTAAGTTAAAGCCAGATACATCTTCTAAATGACAGAATCAAGACTAAAAGACAGATCTTGGCTCCTCCGTCCCAAATAGCCCTAACCATTAAGTTATGGAAGCAGCCTTCTCCTGTGGACTGGCTGCTGGCTCTACTCTAGTAAAGGACTATCAGTGGTCAGGCTACACTCCAGTAAAATAGATCTGGGTTCCCCCAGGCTAAAAAAAACACCCAAAACCTGCTCCACCTGAGCTTTCTGGATCATCATCTTACTACCTTAACACCTGAATCCATGATAGTCAACTCCGAGCTGCTGCAGCTGGCGTTCCACATCACATCCTTGGCAGAGGAAAACCAACAAGCCTTTCTAATAGCAGCAGGAAAATAAGGCTGTATCCTGGATGGTTGGTTTTGTCTTGTGTAGGGTTGCTGCCTACTGAAGGACAGTTAGGAACAAAGTGACATTGCTGTGTAACACAATACCTTCCCATCACTTTTCATTTACAGAAAGCGATTAGACAGAAATTTCATACACCCACAAGCCGCTTCAAAACTCATTAAAATTCTACAAACACTCCTTTTGCCTAGTTCTAGCATGTTTTACTCTATTATTTATGGGCATCAGTGCTCATTTTAAATGTTCTATTAATTGGAAGTCCAAGCAATCATCAAGCAAACTGTAATTTTGATTTATGCCTTGTGGGAGTCGCCAGTTTTCTTTTTCATTTCAGCCCTTGACTGAGTGACAAAACAGGCATGTTGCTTCAGCAAATGGAATAAAGTGAATTTTTGTTAAAAATTACAAAAATCCAAATCCTATATCTTCGTATACTGCAATAAAATAAGGTGATTTTAACAGCTGAAAAATTACAAACAAAACCAAAAAAAGCAAACTCCATAGAAGTAAAGCAAAATTTGAGTAAAACTGTTGTAAATCTGCACCATAAGATCAAAAATCTGCAAAGAACCCAACTTCCAGAGTAATCATACGCAACGAACCGATGCATTACTTCGGGCAGAGGAAGAGAAGTACTGCTATTTAAACACACACAGCTGAATGCCAAAGGCCCTACTTGAATATTGCCCAGCGGCTTCCTCCTTCCCCCAGGGTACCCATCAGGGGTGCGTCAGCATAACGTGCAGCGTCCCTTCCACTACCCAAGCCTGCTGGAAAAGGGGAAACAGCCACCAGTGCCACTTGCACATTCAAGGAGTGCAACCACGAAGGACCACGCTCCAAGATCAGCATTGTTGCTTACGAGAAAGCCTATCAAACCTGATCCAGCCTTAAGGGCAGCCTTCGACAGGGCAAGTACAAAACTTCTTACTTGTCTTTCCCTAAATTTCTCTTTTTAAGCTGCAGTTCTTGCTGCAAGAGCAAATATACTCAATATAACGGCACATTTGGATGAGAGAATCTACAAAGTCCCGGATGCCCTTTGCTACAGCATCTTGCTTGAGGTACTGTTGTAGACAGCTCTAAAGATTGAGACTTCTTTAAACTACATCCCAATGGCACAAAATTAAACAGGAACATTATGGTTCATGTAAGGGTTAAACAGAACAGAATTTGGTTCAGCGGGGATCTAAAATGCTCCCAGTTTTGGAGTTTTCCATACAAACAGAAGTGTAACACAGGCACCGAACACACACTTGGAGAGGAGAAAAGGATGCCCTTGGATGGCGAGGGTGGGACTCACTGAGCTGCAAACCTGATGGTTACACTAATATGAAGCCAAAGTAAATGCACACAGAGCCATAGTATCAACTTGGCCTTGGGCCAGTAAAAAAGAAATTAAACCTTCCTGCCCCCTGAAACCTCAAGGGAGCACGAGAGCACTTGTGCAGCCTTGGTTGACTCTCCTGAAAACGTAAGCAGCAGTCTCCAGGCATCTAGTGATGCACAGGCTGCAGTGGGGCGCCAGCTGAACCCAGCCCAAAAGTGAGAAGTTCCTGCCTGAATGGAAGGAGGGACCACTTCCAGTCCTCCCCTCCACCACTAACTAGTCTCAGAAGCAAGAGAGAAGGGCATGCAGGACACGGATAGCTCAACTGGAACAGTTCACCTAGCAGGTTCTGAAGATTTCAGTTTCAATTAGCATCTCCAGCCCCTTTATTTTTCTCTTTCTTTCTTTTAAATCTGTCACGACAACGCTAAATCATCCTTGAGAGTCTTTTGCCTTATGATCTCCACAAATTATTTTTAACACTTATTATCTACAAAAGTGAAATGAATCCTTCATCTCTATTTGCAGAGCCTTTTAAAGTGATAAATCCTTTCTTGACAGGCCTTCAATGTGCAATAAATGGAAAAGACGGAATCAGAGTTAGGTAGTAGCTATTGTTCTTTCCCAAACCATCCGGATCCTGTTCCTTAAGAAAAACTCATGCCAAGAAATGGATCTGAAAGGGAACAACAGGGAAATCCAAAACATACAAAAAGGCTTCTGATGCTTTTTTCAGTTGTTGGAAAACCACAGGGTTCACACTAGATCCAATTAGCCACTCTAAGATCCCAGCTTTATTTCTCTGGCTTCTGAGAACATTTGGCTAAGTTTTTACAGGTTTTGCTGCAGGAGGCAAATCTTTAACTTGCATATTGGACTGCTTATATCCCCACTGAGCTTGCCAAACTAATAGAGCAAAGCATTGCAAGGTTAAATATGCCCTGCTTGGCTGAGCAGCATTCCTATTAGACAGATACTAAAAAAAGAAAAACTAAGTGGAGTGAAATAAGAATGTAAGAATGTACACCAACATGCTAACAGGAGTCAGGAGATGAATTGGCTTCACAAGGCAGGACTAGGGTACAGCAGGCACAAAGATGTTCACCTAATGTGTTCAACACACCTTTGGAGATGAGACGGAAGAAACCGTAAGGGTAACTTTATATGATATTGGAAATGCCAAAGGAAAGGAGCTCTGTAGATTACCTGAAAACATTTCCAAACACTGTGCGGAAAAGCAGCCTAAAAACAAAACAGAAAATGAGGAACTAAGGCATAACTAAATAAGGAAGCAGTATGGGAAAAGAAGGAAGAGAAGGAAGAGAAAACAAAGCTGAAGAAAGAATCTTTAAAACCACGTCTTTTCTCCAGACGTGTTTTTACAAATTCTACAATATTTGTGTTTACTTCAAAATTATATACTTTGTACCAAAAACTACCTATCTGCATCAGCCCCACAAACATGTCAAGTCAACAAACAGCTTGGTTCACTACAAGTGGCTGCAAACCCACCGACTGATCATTCACAGAATAATTGATTCACAGAGATGACAATCTTTGAAACAAACATGGGAGGATATTCAGAAATGCTGACTTCAGACTCCTAAATTTGATTTCTCAAGGTTCTCTTTAATAAACCCTTCTCCCTCAGCCAGGACCTGGCACTCAGCAGACGTGAAACAACTCAGGCTCACCAGCTCATCTGGATGAACACAACAGGTCAAAAAAAGAAAATACGCATTTAACTTTTTTTGTTAAGACAACATGAAAAGAAAGATATTTAGACAATTGCTTGTTTTGTTTTGGAAAGGGAGACTTCAACACAAATCTTCTCCCATTGTTTTGATTTTTGTGAATCATCATTTTCTGCTAAAATGAACTCTTGCTGGAAAATTCCTAACCAAATATGTTTCAATTGCACCGCCACAGATAATTGCTGCATGAATATTTTACCTGGACTGCAGCACCCTATGTGTTTCACAGTTTCCTCACTCATGTGCTGAGAGGTTTGCTAATTTATTACTTAGGCAAAACACTATTGACTTACGAGTAAGGATTAAACGGTATTTCAGTATCATTAGTTGCCAAGGTTATTGCTGCCTTTACTGTCAGAACTGAAGTCCAGTTGAAGCACTCTCTCCATACCCCAAACCTGCCCAAAACAAGTCTTGCCAAATGAATGAAACACACCAGTGATCCATGGATAAGCATATGTTTCTGTGGGACAGAATCACCTCTTCAGTGTTTTCTTGCCCCAGTATGAACACATCTAATTTTAATCAAGTGCTGGTGTCATGAGGCAGCAGAATTTAGTCAAGCAATGAAGTGGAGAAAATTAGTTGTATTAACAACTAATGTACACAGGAGTTTCAAGTCGTCCTGCACAAACAAGAACTGAAAGGGCACTGGAGCAGAAACAACAATGTTGATGTCTGACCTGGCATATTTAAACAAAGAGAACTACGTTATTGATCTCCATATGCTATTATTATTGCATTACAAAAATAGAGAAAAGCAAGAAAAAAAAATTGCATGAAGTAGAAAACTAGCACCTCAAAGGTGCACAAAGCCTTGACAACTTTTATTAAGGTCACACAATCATTATAAAAGTATTGACAGCATACACTGGCACTTTTATGCTCTTTGGGCTCTCATTGAGCAATACCACAGTCTAAGTTAACTTTTCTATCCGTGGCTCTTTAGTACTTAAGATTGTGCATGCAAACATACTTTCCTGTATTTAAAACAATCCTAGATAGTAGATAATACCTTATATATTGCCTTGGTTTCTATCATAAATTACAGAACGTGCTGAAATGTTCTGCAACGTTAGTGTGTAACAGAAATGGCAAGACTCAGCAGCTCAAGCTGACAACTAATCAGATATTAGCAGCTGAGGTATCTCATGCATCTCCCAGTTCACATAGGTGGAACTTTCTGGAATTTGGCATTTTACAGAAGTGTCAAGAAACAATACTATCAGAATTATCTCTCACCACAAAATACATGGTATGCATAATCACCTCTCGTATCTAATGTAGCATTTTTGCTGCTCTGCTCTACCATGACTAACTGTTGCTTTCAGCAAAGGAAAAC
This sequence comes from Gallinago jamesoni, assembly GCA_025769975.1. Taxonomy (NCBI): domain Eukaryota; kingdom Metazoa; phylum Chordata; class Aves; order Charadriiformes; family Scolopacidae; genus Gallinago; species Gallinago jamesoni. The sequence goes on from JAOQGH010000023.1 coordinate 67,572,075, forward strand.
ACATGAGAGAGAAGTAACAGATCATGCTCTTCTGCCACCCAGGAAATGCCTGAAAGCCCTCCCTGTTCATTAAGCATGTGTCCTGCATACATGGAGAGGACTCTTAGCCATCCGACAAGGCTGACAATGCACGGAGAACACAGAGAACTTTGCATCTGCTATACACCACATATACAGTCTTGGTCTTGGTGTCAGACCAAGGATGCAACACTCCAAAATAAAACAGGAAGGATGGCTACATCAAAAAAACCCACCACAACTAAGACAAAGATGTCCAATAAGCAGCTCTCTCCCAGCAAGCCTACGTAACTTCTATGTATTGTTATCTAAGCTAATCTTCTCCACAGCTGGTGCTTAAAACTGTACTAGCATCACTTACATCACCGTAATTAGGACCTCTTTTTCAGGATATCATTTCTGCTCCTTTATACTCAGTCAGATCCACTTACATCCACTTAGTTACATGCAACTTATGCCTCTTCATCTGTCAACTCTGAATCCAGTACAGTAACTTACCTACTTATGCATTTAAACTGTGCTTGGCCTTCAATTTCATAGTGCAAGTAGCCACTTGTTCCTTGCTGTGGCTCACACATCTCTCATTTCTTCTTAGACTACAACAGCTTCAGCAAAAAAAACATGAAAAGGATTGATTTCAAGCACTTCAGTCAATGAGTACCTTCTACAGAAGAGCACTAAAATAACACCACTTTCACATTAGGACTAACACAAAAGCCTACTATTGATGAATGATAGAAACGTAATTAGTACAAACCCACAGCGTTGCTTAAATCACTATTATTTAGAAGAACCCTCTTCTACTTGCAGTTGGGCTTCTGACATGCTCTGTTGAGTGGTGTTGATGGCCTGAAGCTTTGCAGCACCCTGAGAAGCAGAGGTGGGGGGAGTGCTCTGGAAGAAGAGGAGCGCTGCAGTTTTTACTCATATTTTACACGGCTGTCAAAGAGGTACTGCTACATTGCCAGGCCTCACAAGTAATGGCAGGTACCACGGCAGGTGGCAGATTCCTTTTGTGACACCCAAAAAGAACAGGAGGGCATCTCTAGAAGAGATATGAAGACCAGCAATACCGTGCAATTTCACGATCTCCTGGTTATTGTGGCAATAGCCATGTTTATTGAAAATCTGTCCAACAGTATTAATTAAAAGGTGATAATTATAAAATCTTCAGATCTCAGTTCCTGACAATAACCCACAAAGATTCTGAATGCAGACTTAATCAAAGGTCAGAAAAATAAAGAATAGTCTCTAGGGTAAGCAAAAGCATATTCCAGAAATTAGTGATGTAGCCAGACCCATGATAGCATTCCATTAACCGTGCACATTTGGTAATGCAAACACAAATCATAACTCAGTTGCCATTAAAATTGAGGAAAATGCTAGATTTCTGTTTATGTTATTATTTATTATTATTATTTCTCTGCTTATGAATCTATATTGCCATAGTCAAAATGTGCTCCATCTTTCCAGTATGGTGCTTCTGAGCCTCCAATGACTCCACCTTTGATTTTTTTTTTTTTCTAAGTCTAGATGGGAATTTTACAGACCCCTATTTGGTACAAGGAACATTACTTTGGTTTTTATCTTAATGGTTACATTTTTTTGGCATGTCAGCCTAGTTCCCCTACTTTACTAATCGATCTGCTTCTGATTTATAACACAATGTGCATACACTAAAATAAACTCTGAATAACGTTAGCCTGGCAATACCAGTGGTATTTTGAATATATTCTTTTTTTCTTCAGGGAGTTCATTTTCTGTTCTCTTGAGACCTTGTACATCTCCCTGCAAAAACTGCTACCCAATAGCCTTCTAGTTTTATGCTATTTCTTTTAGTTTTTTGATCCTATTGCTCACACGATGGTCACATTTTACTCTGGTGGGATATACAGTGTAAGAAATATTTCTGCACTCCCCCCACTTTCTCCACAGAAAGGATCCTACTTGGTGAAAAGGGAGGACGATCTTGTGGAAGACACTGGGGCAGCACCCACCAGACCTTCCTACATCAGATCACGAGAGAAAAGGTTGAGGGTAATGGGTGGTTAGAACAATGAGGAATATACGTCTTTCTTTCAATAAGATCTTGCCGCCTAAATTTCCAAATGCTTTCTTAAGGATCTTGGACAAGGCACAGTTTAATGACAAAGATAAAATGGCCTAAGAGAATGGGCATCTTCATGGAATAGGGAAGCCAACATGAAATACTACTGGACCAAAGAAAGAAAACAATATGCTTACAGGATTATCAGGTTTGAAAATCCTACTGGCTACCTCTCTCTGTCTAAATCTCCAAGCTACAGTCCTTCCCCCCCACCCCTTACTTTTAAAATAAATTAAACTGAAGTTAACTGGAGAGTTTTGTATCATTTCTTCGGTTATCACAGCATTCATAACAGCTCAAACAGAACAGTCATTATGTTGTGGTCCTTCCCATTCTGATACATGAGTGGGCACTGCAAACAGAGGAACAACGTATCAGAAAGGCACAGCATGTCCTCCCAGGATTTCACTGACCACACCCCAAAATCCCAGGATGGGGATGTAAAATTCTGTGACGCAAAAAACCTGGAGGCAATGTTAGTTTGAATTAAATGGACATATTTTAGACATTTATGCAAGCATAAACCGAAAAAATTTGGGGATTGCAAAAACAGGTCCGCACTTCTTTACTTGTGATGGTAAATTAAATATGAATTACTTTCTTAACACTCTGAAAACTCAAATTGTTGATAGGGGAGGTGGTTCCCTGGGGAACAGCATGTGAAAGGGTAATTATATGACATTTCACCCAATATGACCTTGAGATTGAGAAGCCATGAATCAGTTTAACACCGCCTGTTCGATGCTTTCCCCCCCACCCCTAGTTTTCTTCTGGTATGGTATATATGGAAAAATTGGCACCTGGACAAGCATCAAAGTCTCCCAAATTGGGGATTAGAATGAGCTCATCCCATCGTGGTAAGAACTACTCTTTGTTCTCAGTGTGACATCTTGCATTAATAGGAGATCATTTTCTCACAATCACCGCCATTCATCTGGAGTGCAAAGGGGTCTGCATCGAACAACTCCTCATTGAATTGCAGAAAACAGGGAAATAACTGCCGAGTTTTCCCAGTTACGCTATTGATATTTAAGTGCTGTTCTCTGTGGGGACGTAACAGCTTAACTCCAATGAGGCTGTGACCTATTTCCATGATTACTGCTGCACTAATGAACAAATGGTTTCTAAAAGGACATAACCACACAACAGAAGTCTTGAGAAAGATGGATGCTCCCAAGAGAACAGGTTGGGTTAGATAAAATATGTAACTACAGGAATTATTTTTTTTAATTCTGTACTGAACAACAAAATAAACATTTGCATACATATCCACAAACAAATACTTGATTTGGTGTTTTACCTCTGAATCCTCTTGAATTTGAAGCTATTCTCACAGCATTTTATGTTTGGAGGAGATGGAAGGGTGAAGATCTGAATGCAGATTGCCCACACCCCCAGCTCTACCAAGGCTGTAGAGAGCGATACAAGAAGTCCATGCTCATGTAAAACATTTCCTTTTCAGAAGATGTTGTCTTCAGTGCTGTGTCGTTTTCACTAAGGAAAGCTAAAATCATAGACAAGAATCTAATTTTAATTGAGAATCTGCCTTTTCACCCTAGTTGGCATCGGGGTGGCAGGACTAAAAGGTCAGTAAGATCACGGATACCCATAAATGAATTTAAAATAGCACTTGAAAACGTTCAGGCTCAGGGACCTTTATTTAACATGAAGCAGCCATCTAAGTTGCTTTATTCATGAAAGCACAGTTATGTGATAACAATTCTTCATCCCTAAGAACCATATTCAAACTCTCATTGCTGTGGTTTGCATTCAACAGTACTAGGAGGGAATCCAACTAAGTGAAAAGCCACTCTCTTTTGAGACCTTATCTATATAAAACCTCACAAGTTACTAGAAAGTTTGCAAGTTTAACTTGAGAGAAAAAAGGCTTCTGGGCTTCTAAGTGCTGACTGGTCTAAACTCAACACAGAAGTACAACAGAGAAGACTCTCTGCTACATAAAAGATTTGCTCAAAACAACAGAAGTGGTTCTACCTCTGTAAGTGAGAGAGATCAGATCTGCTTAACAGGGTTGTTAATGAGTATTTGCCATAATATTTCAATGATCCTATAAGGTCTTCCAAAAATCAAGCTGTATTTTTTTGATGCACATTGTCCAACTTGAGCATGTCACTGGTGGATAAAGCCACCAATGTTAAAAAAGTTAACCAGGTACTGATTTATTTGCCTTCACCTCCATTTAAATTTAAAATCTTTCATTGATGTGGAGGGCAGGGGTAAGTATTAAAAAAGATATTATAACATATGAGAATCAGAAGCATTAAATGTGGGTTTTAACACACAGTACTTCATGAATATGCAACAGGATTTCTTTCTTTGAGCCTTAGTGTTTGACAAGAGTATAGCATATTTAACTCAAAGATAGCAAGCTAACATAAGTAAATATACATCTCTATCAATATTGAATTACATATAACTTGTCACAAAAGAGACTCCATGTGTGGATTTGTTGATAACTGCCTTGAGCAATTATACCAAACATAGGGATGTTCAACACCACCATCATTATATACTGCCTCATCTCCTGAAAATAATTCCCAAGTTACATGTAACTTGTGACATACTTTTCCCTAGCTTTGACCCCTGAATAACACATAAATTGCACAAAGATTGTAAGTGCCCTTAAATCCATTATGCATGGATAATTACAAGACTTCAACTGAGGGTGGTTACTCTCATGTTATTCTCTAACTATATTTTATTAAATACTTGAAATACAGCAAATAATAGTTGTTCTCTTAAGCTAAATCCAAAACCAGGGCTTATAAATATTAGTCATGGTTCATCAGTGATGTGTTGGATAAGTTACACTAGCACTTCTAAAGACACAACAATAACAATTGACAGATTTCTCAGTATCTTATCTGTACCCACTCAAATTTGGTGTCACGAAGCGTCCTCCAGGCTAAGCTGAGTAGGACCCTTTACTTTATTTACTTTTTGTCTATCTATAATAAAAGGAATGATCCATGCCTTTTAAATCAGACTTTTTAGTCTAATGACTTTTTATTGCAGTGTTCTAGTTAATTGGTAATATCCCTAATGTCTCCTGAAGTTTTCTGTGGCACATTATTATCTAAAGTTTATATTATTCTGAGAACCATGTGTATACTATAAACTCCTTGAGACATTTGTCTTAAAATAGCACCTAAAGGGTCCAGGAAAATCATGACACCTTAGCATAAACACAGACAGAAGTTAAACAATGATCCAAATGTTTCACTGTGGTCCCACCGAAGCCAATAGTTTTCAGCAAAGATTCTGGAAGGATTCAAGATCTGTAGCAGGTCTGTTAAGAGTTGTATATGATCTCACCTTTTTATGTTCTCTTCCTGCAATCAAGAGATAGAGCATGTATGCATATGCTTTTTAACACAGAATAAGTCAGTGGAGCTGAGCAGGTTGAGCTCCCCCCCATCCTGTTTTTTAAGTAGCCAGAAAATCTACAGCCAGACATTACTCTTGGCTGCTCTTTAGGGCTCCCAGATTCTGGGATGCTTCCTTGCTAGTTGTCAGACAAGGGAGACACAACTACACATGAGCTATTTTAAGACACCTTTTAAATTCAGTGGCAATAGTAGCATATTTAAGCAACAACTCATTAAATCCTTTTTTTTTTTTCCCCTTCCCCATTTTGCATGAAATGCATCGATCCCACAGGTGTCTTCTCTGCACTAACTACATGGAATAGTCCAGACATGAGAACAGATGTAGGTGTCTACCTCCACACTGATGATTCCCCAACACTTCTGCTAATCTTAAACCACGCTACCCCTCTCAGACTTTCATAGTGTAACGAGTTCACAAAGGTGATGAAATAAAACCTTCCAAGTGAACACAGAGAAGTTTTGGCTGTTTTTGCAGTACACTAGCACAGAAAAGTACAATTTTCCATAGTTATTGATATTTATTCCCATACTGCCTGAACTTGCAATTTGATTGCTCTTTCTAGAAATTATCTGCCACACAGAAGGAAAACAAAGAACAACTTCAATTCATAAATTGTTGGACAACACCAGTGCCCCATAATCTCATGAAACTGTAATCCCTTAAGCATTTTTCTGACCCAGTTTCCCTATTTCTGTTGTGAATTACCAAGCTATAGACAACCTTTGTGACCCTGGACTCGGAATAAAGGGATAATACCTAAGTGTTCCCAAGTGACTGGTGGCTCTGGGTGTCCATCTTTAGATACTGGAATAGTGACAGACTTTAACGAATCATAAAAACTGATGCATCTGAAACCACTGCCCTTTTCTGAAATCCTAGGCGGAAGGCAGCTTAACTTTTTGGCACATTTGCACACCAAATGTTCCTCAGCATACCGAACTGAGAATTATCTTGATTGCACTCCATTTTACATTTGCGTGCTGTACAACATTAGTGCAGTGGAGCTAATGGGGCCATGACGGCCAAAAAGCAGCTCTCACTGCTTCCTTTGACCAAGACTTTGCTCTCATAACTCCGCTATTTGTTGTCAGTTTGCTCAAAATCCATCCGCGGAGTTTGGAAAAAAGGTTGCAGCCACTTTCAGTGCAGCACAAACATGCGCTAAACAAGTCACTTATGTGTTCAAAATCCTACAATAACAAAACTCTTTATGATACAGAAATTCTCCCCTTCTGTGCCAGATTTAACGGCTCAGTGCAACTAAGAATAAAACAAATATAGCAAGAAGAAAATAATTTCCACCTTTATTTAGCTGTTAGCACAGCACTGAGGGTTGTACCATTCATCCCTGCCTCGAGGGCAGCTCCATCAGAGCAGAAAGATGCCTTTCCCTTGTCCTTTCTGGGCCTGGTCCCCTGAGAGGCTGAGTTCAATAAGGAGCTATTGGTACTCGGCAGGAATAGGCTTTTGTTAATAGGTAGTGGAGAAATACAATCCCAAATCCAGTAAACTTTGCTGCCAACTAAGTGAAGGCAATAGCATGCTGATTCAATATACCCAGAGGAGTTGCATTTAAAATGCCAGTCTGCTGGGATCTCCTACTTTCTCCAAAACCCCACCTTTGATCTTAATCTATCTTCTTAACTGCTTCTCATATTCCTTCTTCCCAAGGTAAATTCAACAGTGAAAAGTTATGTTTCACTCCTCCCATTTCATCTGCTGTTTCCATTGCTGTCCCTTTTACTGATTTTGCTGTCATTGATGTCTCCATTAATTCCTTCAAATCCAATGCTTCAACTTAGTCTCCATCCCCCTTGGCCCATTCACGACTTTCAACAGTTCTGATTCAACACAACATCCTGATTCACACCATCGACTCTCCTCCTGCTGTGTCAGTGCCAGGGGCTTGTCCAATGATTCTTGCTACACTTCTCCACAAAGTCCTACAACTTCTCCGTTGCTTCCTCCATTTCCTTCTTTACCCTCATTAAGTCCGGAATGAATAGTATTTGTTTCATTTATTTGGTTTCCTGTGGGAATAGATTATAAAGCTGTTTTGTTCTGTGCGAGCGGGATACAGAAAGGGAGCATCACTGCCTGCCTGCTCCCAGCTGCAGCGTGCTGCAGGGGGTGGAAGTCACTGGTGGGAGCAGGAAGCTCTTCCTTCCCCAAAAGCCACAGGCCACACTAACCTGGGGGAAACCTTCCAGATCACAGGAAGAAGTAAGAGAGACAGGTAGGAAGGAGGAAGCCAGTTGAGCATCAGAGGTCATGTCAAGACAGAGGCTTTTCCCTAGAGCGGTGAGGAACCCCGTGGAAGCTATTCAAACTGGAAAAACTGGAAAGTCACCAAAATGAAAAGGATCAACTCTGCAAAGACAAAGCGAGCAGGATTTGTTTTCTTGTTCTTCTATTTTCATCTGTTCCTATTCAGAAATCACTGTGTTAACAGAGTTAACTGCACCCTGGTCACTTTTAACATCCCTCAGTCAGGATGCAGGAAACCTTCTCCGTGTTCTCAGCCTCTTGGACTTGGACTTGTTCTCTCAGTCCACCATGTTGAGGCTGTATCCAAACATTGCCTTATTTCTCTCTGGAAGATTAATTTATACGCAACAAATCCCACTTCCACTGATTTCAGTGACCACTGTCTCTTCTCAACTTCAAATCTGTTAACAAGACCCTCTTCTACCATGTATAAATTGAATATTATACATGTGTGATGTGTCCATCTCAAACCCTTCCCACTCTGCATGTTGCTCTGTAGAACAGAAGTTATACAGGGAGTAAGACGCTTCCATTTAGGTGTTTACATATAGGTGTCCGCAGAGGTACCAGTTGCCTACACTCCCATTATAATCAACGCAGATCTAGCCTGCACAATCAGTGGAGCCTAGAGCGGGATTCAACATCTAGGGTACCATCCACTTTTCATAAGCACAGGACATAGAAAAGTCATTAGACATTGCTGTCTAGTGTCGCATTCACTAGCGTACCCATCCTAACTCCCAGCTGCCTGTCCAAAAGGGCATGGAACAGGTCTCCTGCAAACCTGTATGGCACCCACCCATGAAGATGTCCCAGATTCTCCAGCATGTCACAAATATCACTATACATCTATGTCTACGCACAGGCTGAATAGACCCTGTAAGTGTAAATAGCTGAACCACTGCTCTCTAGGCTTTACTGACCACACTGACTGGAAGTTTAGGCACCCGGTACACTCTGTGACACTCAGTGTAGGTGTCTTCACCTCAACTCGAGTCAGACCAGGATGCACTGGCAGCACTTAGTGCCTTGTGGCTGTCACAGGAATTTGGCAAGTAACGATAGCAAAGAACGTTTGCCCTTCTTTCATTTCACTATGCAAACATTTAACTGTTAATCTAAAATTCAGGATGGAAGCGTTTTAAGTACCTATCCTATATCTTTCTTGTTAGATGAACAGGACGTGGAGTTTTGCCCTCAGTGGCAGCAAACCTCTGAAGCTGCCTGTAGAAAAGGAGAAATTCCTGCAAATACAGCGTGATAAGTCACTTAGCTTTCTTCGAATGAATGGAATCATTATGTGCAGATGTTCAGTGCGCTTCTACAAGTTTTTACAGAAGAACAAGTCACATCATTATTGTGTTATTTGACCAGAAATGAAACATGGATTAATGCCATCTGAAAAAAAAAGTTTCCTGTACTGTTTGAGTTAGAACCTTAGGCGAATGTAAAAGATACATGCAAAATGAGCAAGAATACACCTGGAGATGCTAGATGATTCCTGTGATGAATAACAATTCATCAGAAAATAAGAAACTGAATTTTTCATTACACAGCTGTCTCTATAATATCCTTTAATCTGCTTCAGCAACTTTACTACAACATCCAGAAAATCACTTTAAACTGTACTCTGATAGGTTTTATCTTCATCTTGGAGAGGACCTGAGTGCAAACTATTTCATTATAGCAAGCAAGGAAGCTGAGCATCCATGGCAATTTTCTAATTCTGTTTATGCCTCGGATTAAAAAAAGTGACTCATGTAAGTACTTACACTGGCAACTACAGGAAAAAAAAAGCAGCTAATTATAAATTGTATTTCAATACTTTTGTTGAGTTATATGACAAAGAGTTCCTTATTTTCAAATCTTATGGCAGCAGAGTACAAAAATCCTCTTTCAGATACTACTGACATCCATGTAAGTTAGACAAACCAGTAACTTGGAAGCACCCCCATGTAATAGCAAGGAATCAGACCACCACCACCACAAGTTTTCTAGTTTCTTCAACAACAGACATGGTATACACAGAAAAATATTATTTGGGTCCAAACACTGCAAAAAAAAAAAACAACCAAAAAACAGTGTGAGAGTGAATTATCTGATAAAGAAAATGTTTTCAGACCTGAAGGCTGGTTGATCAGAAAGATTTTTGTTAGTTGGGACACACATGAGGGAAAGCAGCAGCAGCACTTTCTCCCCACCATCAAGGCTCTGCAGGGGCCAGGATCAGTGGGAGCCCCCCCACCCAGGGCAGGGTTACTACTTTAAACTTTCCTTAATTATTTTATGATACTAACCCTGTTGAAATACACTGTTTCTAAATGTGAGTGAGTAGGAAATGCTTTTTCTGCTAGCAATCAGACTGAACCTGGCAAAACTGAAAACTCCAGTCAACAGCATATACAAGTATTTTTAAAAAAGTCATTTTTACCTAAGAGTATAATACCATGTTATCACAACTGGTACAGAGCTTTATGTTGTGTGCGTCCTACACCTGATGCTTAGGTGTCTCAGCAAAAGACAAAGAATCTAAGTAGAAAAATATTTCATTACAGATGGTCAAACCTGAAACTCTCAGGGTTTTGCAGTAGGGCATTTTGGCTTGCAATTTTTATATTTGTTTGCTGATTTTGGCCTATGACTCACTGTAGCACTTTATAGAGTGCCAAAAAGCAGGCGTGATGATGCTGCAGAACAGGATAAGGGCAAGTGTTAAGTGGACATCCTTTGACTACAGCACAGGGCAAAGAACCAGCAAATTTATCTGCAAATCTATGTCCACTGTACATGGCGAGTCAGCCCTACCTGCTTCCTGGCCACTTTGGCATTGTAAAGGACTTGTGGTAGATGTTCATTCTAGTGATTACCTCCTGATTGCATGTAACAGGTACACCGCCAATCTACCCAAACAGTCCAGTTAATCTATGCTCAACCAAGGAAAGCAGTAAAACTGTGGTTCTATTGAAGCCAATGGACCCAGTAACATTGGTTAAAATTAAGAAGATGCTTAAAAGGCTTTGGGATTCCTTCCTATTAGAGCTTCCTATCATCAGCTAAAAAAAAAAAAAAAGCCCTCAAATAACTGCTAAATCAAAGCATCAATGTAAACAAAAGTTCTACTACACAGTATTTTGTTTCCATAGCACAAGTCATAGCTGAAAAAGATACTAATTACAGCACTAGTGCAGCTGTATTAATTACAGATGCATTAATTAGAGCAAATTTCTGTAATTTAACTAGGTTGGCACTTAAAAGTGCTTGTTCAATTACAATACATTTCAGACCTTTGTCCATCACTCCTCAACAATTTGGTGAACTTTTAAGTTAACCCTCACAGGACTACACAGGTATCCATTCAAAGGAGGTGATGTTTCCCAAGTGTTACAGCTTCAGCTGCCCTTGTATTATCAAGGGAGCTAATAAAACTGGTTGGCAGAGCTCAACCTCTTCAAGCTATTGCCTGCCACAGCCCCCACATCCTAAGATGTTGTTTCTCCTTTTGGGCCTGCCCTGACAAGTGTCAGTCTACATTCTGCATCACTAAAAAACCTTCTAAACTCAAAGTGATAATTTCAATAACCACCAAAAAAACCCACAGTTTGCCTTTACATGCTACATGAAACAGGGCATAAGAAAGAGAAAACTTCTGGGTCAAGATTTCTCAAACACTAAGGATATTGTTGAGTTTTTAAATCAGCCCATGTTCTTACAAAAACCCAAAAAAAACCCTAACACCACAACAGTGGAGACATTTCCTATGCAAGGATGGAATAAAGGAAAAATGAACAGGAACTAGACCTTAGGACTTAGCTTTTTATGTGCAGTCAGTGCTTTTTCAAGGTTTATTTTCCAGTACACGTGTGCTTCAGCTGAGGTTCTTGCCAGCCCAGACACTTTCACTCTAAGTTTAACAGTATTAATGTATTTAAAGACCTGCGAGCCTACCCAAATAAAAGGAAGAAAAATTGAAGAATACTCAGTGGAAAGAAGCTTTTTCCTTCAGTATTGCCATTCTGCTGAAAGGACAAGACAGATACTGCATTTGTACCACAACGTTACTGTTGGAAGTCCACAGCCCCATCTTCAAACAGACTATGAAGGAAGTGGAAGGGGTGGAACTGCAAGATGAGAAAAGTTGAGGAAAATATGAGGATGCTGTACAGCAGAACAGCATATCTTTCCTTGAAGTTGGGATGTCAACTATTGGCATGACTTTGCCAGATGACTCCAGTTTGGAGTTAAGCAGCAGCTAATAGGCTCCTCTTAGCAACTTGAGATTTAGGGATATACTTGAAGTATTTAAGGTCTAGTAACACTCTATATTAATAAAGGAATGCAGATAATACATTCATAAATATCAGCAATAATTTAAAAACCTCTGGATATCTAAATAGACATGAATTACAACATACTCAATCATCCTGTTTCTTTAAAATTGGTGTTTTACATATGTGTATATTCTCAGATGAATTTAACTGGAGTACAAGGATCCCAAAGAGAAAATTGTGAAGACACACTAATTTTTAAGTGGCATATAGCCATAAGAATCTAACTAGATTTTTGCAGGTTGTGGTGACTAATTAAGTAAATGTCACTGTCTACAGGAACATATGTTAACAGAAACTCTATGCATAAGCATATACGTGTGCATGTGCAGTATGATACCCAAATTCAATTAACAGGTCTATACTAAAAATATGTCTATACAACAAGAGAAAGCTAAGTAAAAATACAGTCTTAGGCTTGACTGAAGAGGCAGTGAAGAGGCTGAAGCTGTGGAAATGGAATGAAAACACAGAAAATTATTTTAACTCCAAATAAATAAATCCTAAGACAAAGAAAAACTCACTAATAAATATTATTACTGGTATTGCTAGAGGCAAACAATGCTTAACAAAATGATAACATAAACATCAAAAGCTATGCTGTGCTGAAGATGCATACTGGCCTGCAAGGAATTATTGGTTGCAGTGAAGTTGGAGACATAAATTGCCTGCATGTGGCACACAGCCTACATGCACATCGATTACCCTCCTACACAGAATCCAAAAATGCATTCCTTGCATGGCAGCCAAAATGCACATCACAGGACATTCAAAACAGCATAAAGGAATCAGATGATCATTTACATACGTCTCAATGTGAATTAGGTACCCTACTCCTTACATCAATGTATATTGTTGTAAGTGGTTTTAATCAGTGGACAGCTTAATAACATAGAACTGTAGCCCTGATTGTCAGCATTAACTACAACACTTAATATTCTACAAATGATATGCTGTCTGAGCCACCACGAGCAGCTGTTAACCACTGACATGGCAATGAAGCAGTGGATATGGATATACCACCTGCTGGTCTGCTCCATCTTAAATATAGGTAAAACTGTCATTATCTCCTGAACAATCACCCAAAGATAATATTAATCTGTGCTGTCTGATAGCTTAACACTGCTTTAGATTTGAGTTGCATTATACTTAAGGAAAGATAAGAATAAAAACTCCCTATTCCAATATATGTAAAAACTAATCATAATTTGTACTATTGTTACCCACTTCAGTTAAATGAAAACACAGCATCAGGCTCCTGCTACCAAAACCCACCTGAAGCATCTTCTGAATTGGCAGCACAAGCCATTTGCTTGTTCCACATTGTAAATCACACAAATCACACCCAAGTCGCCTTCAGGTCACTCTGTCTTGTCCAAAACCTCAGAAAACTTCAGCTATAACAACGCTCTCCCCTTAAGGAAACAGAAATGCAGCACTGTCATTCCTTTAAAGCAATAATTGGGGCAGAATTTTATTGGCAGGAATCAGCTCAGGGATAACAAAGCCTGTGCAAAAAAGTGTAATGATTATTGTTTGTCAACCATAACATAAACTGGAGACCCACAGCTCCAGGAGTAAAAATGGTCTATGTCACTTGTTTATGATGCACAGCTGGCTTGGTGATTTATCTTCTAAGATCAAAACAATACACTGACTTCTGGTTTTGTTATAATGATAAAATCTTCATCATTCAACATCCTGAACTAGTTCCAGCCTAGTACTAGTCCTGCCCTTTCCCATGAATGCTACATTCTTTTTCCTTACCTTCTGTTGCTATTTTTCCTGGATTTTATGAAGGTCTTGACACTGGAAGCTGTGACATCAAGGGCCAAAAATCAAACCATCGGGTCCATACACACTTGGTTTGTCCCTGGCTATTGTTTTCTTTCCCAGAGAGTTTGCAATCTCTACTGGCAACTCAAACTAAAACTTCTGCCCAGAAGAGATGAAAAGAACAAAGAGCACTTCAAAATCCTTAGCTGGGAAGTGTTAAGCTTCACCTGCATTCCTTGACAAAAAAAAAAAAACCACTCAAATGACATTATGGTGACATTTTGCATCATAAAGGAACGAATATTTGAAAAACAAACACTATAAACTCAAAGTAAAGTAAAAATTTTCATCTCGTAAGATTAGAGATTCTCCTTTTTAAAGCTGTTATGCTGTTTTATTTGTTGCCAGGACATATCAGGGACCAAACCCAAGTCTATTATGCTGAACGATGCCTAACACCACAAAGATTCAAATATGACATTACATGGTGCATATCTTTTTATTTTCACCTAGAGTAAGAATAAGTGCTGCATTTCCAAAATACACTTAAGTTACATACATTAGGCCTAAAGAAATAAAACCCCAAAGCAAAGACTGAGAACTGCTGCTTCTGAGCAGTCTCCCAGAGCAGAAGCTGATTTCAAGCTCTTTCTGCAAGTAGCTGATCAAAACCCGCTCCTGGTAAAACGAGAGCAAACGCAGGGAAAAGATGAAGCTGACTCCGGTCAGGAAAGGGGTGATTTCAGGTTTCTGTGGGTGAGGAGGGACTGCTCTGCTTAAGGAGATCTGGAGAATCAAAAAAAGAGGTATCTCTTGGATAAGTGAATGACCGGCGTAGTGATCACAGCACTTAAGATTCTTCTTGCACAAAATTATTTCTGACCAAATGGAATTCAATCATAACAGAAAGCCAGTCAGGGTTTCCACCTCATATCTCACGGACTAGCTACGGACACGTTTTCATTTATCTGATTACCTGTATCACCAATAGCTGTGTATTGGTACAGAAGAAGGATCCAAGCATTAGCACGTGCTGTCTCCCCCCTACAGAAGAATGAAGAACCCTGCACCCAGCGCTGCCAGCCCCCTCCTCCCGCTCCCTCAGGCGCTGGGCAGCCACAGCACACACACACTTACGGGTCAGCACGGGGTGTGCAAAACCTTCACATTGCTGTCACCGGTGAGAGTCCAGACAAATTTCATCTTGGGCAGCCTAAAGAACCGAGAACCAGAGACAGGCAGCTAATAAACAGCTTCCTATCAGCATCAGTCCTGTTAGTGCCTTGCATCCCAGACATTTATTATGTGGCAGAAAACGAAAACCAATCAGATTTGGATTTTTTTTACTTCTGTAAATAGCACTAGTTAAATGAAAATAGAAGAAGAGATTTAAAGGGTAGCGTTCTCCTTTTTTGTTTTCAGTATAAATGCCAGCAATTCATTTAAGAATATGTGCAGGGAACCAGAGACGAAGCTTTCCTACAATGGGAGTAAGTGAACAGGAGCCAAGGTCTAGTAATTACATAGGACAAGGAGCCCTTTCACCTTCCCATGTTATGGCTTTGGCTTTACATGCGATACTGCTAAAAGGAAAGGAGAAGTGGCTGTAACTACTGCTTACTTAAACAACCCAAGTTACCTACATAATACTCAAGCCCTTATTTTTCTCTCTGCTTATGATCCTGTTGTGACTAAAACTCCTCTATTCTGAATTCACGCCAGGGTGTTTGCATGGAACTTTATAGAGAAAGACCAAGCCACTACATATTACACAGACTTTCAAACAATACTAAGACATTGCTTTATTTGTAACAGTGGTAGAAAGCTTCAGTACTTGGCAATTTACTTGACAATTTAGTGGAATATCTGATCTGCAATAATTATTTCAGAATACCATCATTTTTCTGAAATCAATCCCCATGTTATTAATTAATATCCAAAACTCTAACTGTGCTTTCCTTACACAGTAATGAAAGACTCTACAAAGGTTTGGTTGGGTTTTTTTTCAACTGAAAACAGACCCCTTTGCTACAACGGTGACTGGACCTCCCAAGGAAAAAATTCTTTTTTGCATTCAACATTTACTTTTTCAGTAATTAAGTTTTTTTTAAGTGAACTATAGCTTCAAGCTGAAAGAACAGATAGGACAACAGATACTGAAACTTTCTAGCCACAAAAGAAGTACTGCCCTGCAACACGAGTGGCATCAATATTTTATTCCCCAGTGACTGACCAAAACCCTCCTAAAAAGAGCACTAAGGACCACTTCTGTTGGGTGAAGGTATCTCAGGCTTTATAACCTGTTAATTTGTGCCTCAAAGTCTCAACATCAGATTCTACGTTCCATCAGTGAAGTTGAGCCAGATGGTGTTGCCTCACTATCAGCTAGCAAAACTAATTCACCATACATGAGTTTGTCGTGGTTTGGGCTGGGTTGGCCAATGACAAGATGACAGATGTTTTTCCCCTCCAAGGAGAGGAAGAAGAGAGTAAAGAAATTTATGAGTTTAGGAAAAAAACTGAACTACGTTACTGAAATATTAAAAATAAAAAGAAAATATTGAAATAGATGCAGCACATATAAATATATACAAAACCCTATCAAGTTCCCAGGAAGATGTCACCAGCAGACACTGGGGAAGTTCCAGACTGGTCTCAGTGACAATGGGAACTGTATTCCAGAAGTCACTAATGGAGATCGAAGGCAGATAAACTGACAGGCTCCTCCTCATTGAAGAACCTTTGAAGAGGAGGCAACCTGATCCCTTTTGATCCCTCAGCTTGAGTGAGACTGATGGGGTAGTATACCCTATTGTCACCTGACCTGTCCATTCCTCCCCACAGGTGTGGCCCCTCCATGGGGTAAACAACCAGGTCAGCTGACCCTGATTGCCACAGCAACAAGTGTAAAGAGCCTCTCACTGAATTGAAAGTTGGCTCTTCTCCACCCCAAACTAGGACAGAGGTACTCTTAAAAGTTTAAATTTTACTATTTAGTTTATCTATACCATTTACTATGGCATAGGTAACAGTCTTCGCAACATCTCCTCCCTTTTTAGAGGCCTCATTGCCATGCAGGATGACAAGAAGGATGCTGAACACAGGACTCTTCTCTAAAAGCACCCAACAAAGCAAGAAACTCCTCAGAGAAGTCGGAGATTAAATATACTGCACTGTCCTGGCCTTACTGGGGGGCTCTTCTTTGCCATCAATTGTCACGACAAGAGCATCACCACCGAACATACTGATTACAATTCATTTTATATTGTTACATGCTTAAACAAGACCCCCCCCCAAAAAAAACCCTAGCCCTATACTGTGTAACAGCATAACTGATGAGGCCAAATAAACCCTATACAGCCAGAGACACATCACTGAAAATCTATGAACATTGAAGTAATAAATATCAGAGAAGACAACCCTTCCTTTGGTGGTTCAGACCTAGCTTTCAACCTCTTTACAGCAGATGACATCAAACTTTATTGTCCAATCTGCTGTTTCACACTACACTTGATGCTTGACAATTTCATTGTTGAAAATTATACACACAAAAAACACAGAACCATAGAACTACTGTTATTAGAAGTTATTACTGCAGAAGGCATGATGCCATAAAATGTTCACTTTCATGGAGTGAAAATTTCACTTTGTCTGTCCCACATTTTGGAAGTTTGTTAAATGGAGCCAAGCCAAATCAGGTGCTGAGAGCTGAGGAGGCACAGCTATAGAGAGAAGAAGAGACCCAAGAATCAATGCTCTGTGACAAAGTACAAGAGCAGCTCAGAATAGAATACAAGTGTACATGCAGTTGGTTTTGTTACGTAGATAGGGATCACAACGTTCCAAAGCTTTATGAAGCACACGAGCAAACATATCCTCACTGGCTACGTCAAAACTCAGCAGAGATAGCTCATCGAAACATAAGAAAGCTACAGACTTTGGCAGGTTATCTTTTCTTCCATTCCCTCACAGGCACCAATATTTTTTAGGAAGAGAGAAATACATGCACAGGGATTGTTTCCCTGCAAGAACATGACCTTTGAATACAGAGTGAAATTTCCAAAGGAAGAAATGGCATCAAGGTGCCTGACTCTCACTAAAAGTCAACAAGAACTGAGTGCTAGATTATCATTTATGTTTTATTATGAAGAAATGCAAGAGCTTAATT
Organism: Gallinago jamesoni; assembly: GCA_025769975.1. Lineage (NCBI taxonomy): Eukaryota > Metazoa > Chordata > Aves > Charadriiformes > Scolopacidae > Gallinago > Gallinago jamesoni. The sequence continues at coordinate 67,590,148 of JAOQGH010000023.1, forward strand.
ATAGGTTGCCATAGAACACCCTTGACCTTCACAGGCTTCAACAGAAGCAGGAGGAAAACAGCCTGATCAGGCTTAAGTTATAACTGTCATCCCCAAACAAAATAATAAATAGCAAAAGAAGAGTGTTGTGTAAAATGCAAACTAATTACTTGCATGGGAAAATTAATTATTGCGATTCCAGGCAGTAACAATGGTCACTGGACTGGAAGAACTCTGCCCTCCCCAAACCAATCAAGCACACGAAGAGTAAATTAAACTCTAGCTACTGCAATGTGTGAACGACCTCCCACTGGCCAAGAGCTATGCTACACCCGAGCGTCTGCAGCAACTGCCGCTGTGAGAGTACCAGAGCCCTGCGTTCACAGGAAAAAGCATATTACTGAACTTGGTTTTCAATACCCACGGTCTCTTCCCTGCAAGCAAGCAAGCAAAAGTGGTCAACATCAGACCTTTGTCACTCTCTTTTCTTTTTTCTGACACGCTATGAGAAAACTACAATGCCCAAGTTCTTGCACTAACACGGAGCCGGCAGCGCCAGCTCTCAGCTCCAGTCAATAGCCCGCAGGCTACTCTAAAGTCCCCACACCAACTAATTGGAGATGCATGAGCTTCTGGCAGCAAAATAATTATTTCCTCAGAGGTTCTTATTGTCTCCAGCACGCCACGAATTCTGTTCAAGTTCAATGTCAATTTATCACTCTACATTACTGGCAGCAGCTGACATCATGGGTGCAATTGTTAAAGAAAAGGGAAATTATTTCTGCCCTCGTACATCTAGACTCTCTTCCCCCCACCCCCCTCCAAATAAGCGCAGTGAAGGGAAAAAGCTTTGAGAAATCTCAAATCACAGAATGCCTCTTTCAGTAAAAGCATTGCTCTTGTCCAGCAAACCTCTGCCACTGCTGAGTAGCATCAGGTACTAAAGGGGCCTGAAAGGGAATAGAGAAAGTATGATCAGCCCAAAAGGTAGTATTTTTAGAGTAGGTTTTCCTTCCTCTAATATGCAACACTCTCTTTGGGCTTGATGGAGCAGGGTGCTGGCCCCTCTCTAGCAAAGCACGGTGCAGTCAGTGAGACTCGTTAAGCACAGCCAGCCTGACACAAAATAAACTGCTCTGCTGAGGGGAGACCAAAGTGCCAGCATCTCACTGGCTGCAGCCCACCCACCTGCCTCTTCTGGTCCTGATACAATGCACGATACATAATTTTACTTTTTTTTTTAAAGTATATTTTTTATATATAGATTTGCAAGCAAGTGGGGTAGTAAATTCGCTTAAAACTAAGCTACATTTCCCCTAAAAAGACAAGGAACTGTTTATATGAGGTGCGTTACTCTGTCAGTACAGAAGTGTTTTACCTTCATCTGTCACCAACTCCAAGTTAAAAAGCATCAAAAAGCCACCATTTCAACACGAAATGACAACACTGTGAAAGACAGGACTTGTTTCAAACAACCATTCTGAAAGTTAGCATTACTATACTATTTCCAACAGAATTAAGCAACTTAAGTAAAAAAGATGAAGTGAGCATCAGATGGATGCTTCTTCATAGACTCCAAAAATTCTGTACCTGCCCTTGAAATGTTGAAATCTGTTTGATGATATGGAAATCTTCCCAAATGGTGTAAGCACACCCTGGCAGCGCCCAATATGGAGGGGGGTTAAAAGTGGCAAGGCTGAATTTTAATCACCACTAAAAAGGAAAACATCTATTTAATTCAGCGTGCTGAAACCTGCAGTGTATGTAACACAGCCCCTCCAGCAAGCAGCTACAGTCCAGCTGGTGGCACCAACTCTTCTCACTGGCAGGACAAGAGGCAGTGGGTACCTGCTGAAACACATGAAAAAACTGAAGACAAGACAACTTTTTTACTGCAGGAGTGGTCAAACACTGGAATAGGTTGCCCAAGTAGGTTTTGGAGACCTGGCAGCATAACAGGCTTACATGTCAACTCACAGTATTATTAAAATTTGATCAAAGGATAAAACATTCTCTCATTATCTTTCAATACTGGATAATGTCACGAATGGCACAGAAATTCCCTTCCATTAGGAAATTAACCTCCATGGTTTTAGAAACTTCAAAGATGCTTCATTACTGATTGCCTAAGGTAACTTTCCATGGCTTGAAGGCATTTTCTCATTTGTGTTTTTTTTTTTTCCTATGTTCACTCTGGTAAGATTCTTAAGAAGCAGTTTAGCTTATATGTTTCAATACCCTAACAGATGTCCACCCCAACTCTGTATTTAGCATTACTAGCTAAAACGCTAAATCCATAAGCACTTGAAGGCTTGTCACTTTGAAACCTGTACGACTCATCCTTCAAGGCAGCCTTGGATATCCCGAACTGCCAAAACCCTCCTCTGCCATCCTGCAATTCCCTCATTTGCTGCATGTTTTCCAGCTTCTGGTACTGGGATACAGGCAGCAGCAAGGCTGTAGTACAGTACAGTACCCCAACATGGTCCTGAGAAAGTCCTTCTGTGTACTGACAGGGCAGGGTACTTGCAGCACACAACTGTACAGTGAGAAGCTCTAGTGTAGTAGAAAGGGGAAGCAAACTCCGTGTTTACAGATCACTCGTTGCAGCAACTGAGATATGCCTCACACGTAACCCTAACAGTTGTAGCTTCAGAAATCATAAATGTTGGCTTAAGCTCAGAAAATAAACCAGAAATAGCCACTGTGCACCCTACCAAATGCACCATCCTGGGGAGCACAAGCTCACCCCAGGGCAGCAATGAGCACCAGGAGACAGCACAAAGGAGGACAGTGCCAGGTCCCCATCTCAGGCACATGTGTCAGCCTCCACCAACACCATGCCTCAGAGTCACTTCAGGAGCCTCTCCCCATCACACAGCCCAAGCTTGGTGGAAACTCTGCCTGCTAAAACTAGCCTGTCTTCTCATTTCTCCCACAGACTGTGTTAGTTATGGCAAATACAGCTCAAGATGAAGGAGCAGAGCTGAGTTCAAACAATACGGCAGCACTCACTGGAGGAGAGTGGTGGGGAGCTGAAGGACAGCCTCAAGGTCTGCGATCCTTATGCAGATGTGGTGGCAACATGAAAGGTTTATCTGCGTTTCTAGAAGTCTAGTCCCTTATTACAACAGGGTTGCTACGTACTCCTCAGACAGACACGTAGGTTTTTTTGCTTTGCTATGGAAGAGCAAATTCATGCCTTCATGGTTTCTCTTTTTAGTAGTAACAGAATTAGGCATTGGTACTACAGTATATTAAAAACAAGCAATAAAATGAAATATAGACAAAACCAAAATACATACATGCTGCTGTAGTATTTATTCTTGAAGTAGTTAATAATGCTGTTCCTCAAGTTAAGAAGCTGGGAAATAGCCCATTCCCCACCAAATCAAGGTTTTTCAATTTAGATTAGTCATAGCCAGGCTTAAAATTTGCAAAAGATAACCACATAAGGCAAATTTATGTCACAGAAGAGTTAATTTGCAGTTAAATGTTACAGTATGGAAGAATTTTACCTTGCCAATGAAAATAAAATTACAACTAGATCAACATTCTGAGACTGAGTCAGCAAGACCTTATGAAAGAAAAGCAAAGACAAGTCAGGTCTTCAGACAGTTTGAGAACTCCTTGCTTTCTGAAGAATGAACTCTACCTCTACACCAAGATTAAAAAAAAAAAAACCCACAATGCAAAGGTCAATCTATGAAAAGATGACTCCTCTGTAGAGAAAAGGACCTAAAACTGGATCTCCATTGAATACTGACTTATCTCTCTCATCCTCCGTAGGTATATACACACACAGCACTTCTCCAGTTTTTCCATCCAAATGAGACTGTAAAATACAAAAAGAAAAACCAAAATATAGGAAATACAACAAATTCCCATAACTGCAAGATATATAAATACGTACTACTGCAAAATCTATTGCTTCTCCTTCTCACCACAGCCTTTGACAGAAAGTTGACAGGAATTTGAAATACGCATCAATGAAACACTGTGGTAGGAAAAGAAAGGTCAAACCAAAAGAAACTCCACTGGAACGCATACTTAATGTAACATTTTCACCTCTGGGTTAAAATAATGCAAGAAGTGCACAAGCAACTTGTATCAAAGCAAATCAGCTTCGCATTGTGGTTTGTGCAACCCTTTAGTGTGTATTTACTGGAAAAAAACCCAATATTTTTATCAGGTATTCCCCAAAGCACAGTTTAAGACAGTTCCATGATTAAAGAAACTGAAGTCTTTTCATATGCTATTGACAGGTACTTTGTTTTTAAAGAGGTATGGGAAAAACCTCCAGCTACACGGATGCCTTACTGTCTGGAAATACAAGCATTCTTCAAAGCTGGAATTGTGTGACAGCTGGCTACACCTATTTCCAATATCCGCTTCTAAAATAAAAAGCAAATACAAAATCTCCCGTTTACTTATGAACGTTAAAGAAACCCCATCATTTTGGGCTTGAGTATTCTGTTGGCTTGGTGTCCTGGCCAAACTCTAGCTTCAGTAATTACTGCAAGATGCATCTTGCCCTTAAGCTGTATTCAGCAATATTAACTTGTTTGCATTTTCCTCCCTACGGTTACAGAGAAAACGGTGTAAATTTTTTTTTTTCATGTGAACACTGTTTCAAAAGACAACTTCAGTGGCGTTCTACATGTATATGGAGAGACCCTCCTCCAGAAACCTTTCCATCAAATCTATAAATTACAACAATAAAATCTGGAGTAACCACACTTCATATCAATGATTAAAGGTATATTCGGTCTTCCTTAATGCCACAGAGGCACACAGGCTGGGCGACAGATCTAGCCGTTGCTGGTGGCCTCTGAATGCTCCCAGATAGACAGGGATTATGTTTGTCATCCAGATAAAAGAAAATCACTTTTCCTCACCTGCGGTGATATGAGCTACATCCTTCAAATGCAGAACGTGTAGCTTAGAATACCTCTGCATGTGTTCTAAATGCCCTGGAGTTATGGGAAATCTGCATCATGAAAAAAAGCAAAAGAAAGACTGATTGTTCATTGTTTTTTTGTTTAGAAATTATTATTGTCCTTAAAACAGCTTGGTTTTGGCAAAGCAAAGAGAGACATGTGTAGGAGTATGAGTGTAACAGGATTATGAGAAATTCATTAATTGAAAGGAGAGAAGTGTGAAAGCAAGCACAAAGATGTGACGTGGTCAAGAAACACACCAGAAAGAACCAGAAAAACCAGGGAGAGGTAGACAGCCAGGCACAAAGGTAGGAGAAGAGGACACAGAGAGCAGATCAAGACCAGGAGTCCACAAGACAGGCAAAAGGTACAACATTTGAAAGAAAAAAAAAATCAGAGACTGAACATGATGCATTGCCTCCACCCTGCTGCTGAGTGGGGAGCAGCCCCAAGGAATGTTCTCCTCACTGAGCACTGGGTTAGCTTCTCTCTCAGCAGGTGAGTTTCCCTCTGCAAATTAAAACCCTAAGTGACTGATCCAGTCTTATCAGCCTCCTGATGAAGGAACATCCAGCACTTGCAACTTGTCCTGGTTGGACCCCGGGTACACTGCTGGAAGAACAAATCCCACTGCACCTGATCCAAACCCCAGCAAAGCTAAGAAAGAGACTGCTGCTGATCCCTATGGCATCATGATCACAACAAACAAAATGTGAAAAGCACAAGAAAAACAAGACACTGACTCAGACCCTGCCCCAAGATCCTATTTGGGCAGTGGGACCCATGCTGCCTGCGCGTGCCACCGCTGCAAGTCTCTTCATATGCTCCTCAAGCTGAAAGAGCTTTAATCTCTTACCTTGCACAAAAAAAAAATAAAGGCACTTTTAATTTTTTCTTACTTTGAAAGAGAACTGCAGGGCATTTTATAATTAGCTACTAACCAAGGGAGTCAATGCTGCTGTATATCTAGGCAAACAGATATTATTTTTTTTATGAAAAACCCAACTATTCCGAAAAGGTATCAACTAGAAAAAAAATCACTGTTCCCAGTGGTGAAGGCTGATTATCCTGATGCCTCAGGATTTGTAGCAGCCTGAAGACCTGCATTAGCTACCTACCAAGTAACCTCCGTGCCCAGTAACTTTAATGCTAAGTACCAGCATTCAGCATTATTGCAACCACAGCAAAGTACAGCTTTGGAGAACTCACAGGAGAAAGGAGTAGTGGGAGGATAGTTTCTTTGTCTATCCAGTATCAGTTCATAAAGGCTTCTAGCAATACTGTATTTATCACTGATAGCTATGGCAATACGGCAAATGCTTCCTGCACACATCATCCTTGCTTAAAAACCTCAAAGTCTACCTTCTCTTGTACAAAACATGAAACACATAGGAAGAAACAAAGAGGGGAAGACACAATTGTCCTTTCAGACTACAACTGGTTTTGATGTGGTCATCTATTGCATTGTGATAGCCTCACAAGCACAGCAAATCACTTCTACCATTAAAAATTCCATAAATATACACTTTTGGGTGTATAATATTTCTTAGAAGTATTATTTGCCTTTTATTCTTCTGTCAGCATGCCACTTCATCAGCCTCCCTCTGATTTCCTTTCCCTCCGGAAGAGAATACTTCCTGCCTTGCCCTAGAAAATATGAAACCTTTGGAACAGAAAAGCTCATTTTTCCACTTCATCAGATGCTGTTGGTGTTCAAATTCATCTTAAGAAACACTGCCTGTGTTCGTGGTCTGCACGCTTGCTCATTTTCCCATGCCAAGAAATCAGCTATGAATGCCAGAGAGGGAATTTCTTCCTGCTTCTGTCCAGTTCACATGAAAGTCAGCTGGAAATTACCACTCTGGTTGTTGCGGAAAATCACGTAGAAAGCAGTAAAAAAAAAAAAAAAGGTGATGCCAACTTCAGTAAAAAGAATCTCTGTTCTCCTATGTAGCCCTTCAAAATTTAAAAAGAAAAAAAAAAGGAGAAAAAAAAGCAGCTGTAGCAAGGTTATTTTAAATTGCAAGTATAAATAAAAATCAGAATCCAATATAACCCATAGCCCATCTGTATCTAACATCAGAGGGTCTGGCCGTGCAGTTATTTTACTGCTTTTCACTAGGGATGCTGCCCACAACAGTTTTGCAGGTGCTCACCCACTGGTTTGCTCGGTCTGTACCAGTGCACGCCTGCTCACATCACAGCACCAAACTCTGGCTCTCAGTACAGGTACCAAACACCAACAGCACCACTGAGCAGCACTAGAGATGATACTTAGCAGGAATTTGACCTCATACACCAGCACTAAAGCCTGGCCACACGTGACCCCCTAACTTCAACCCACCTGTTGATTCACAAGCGCCAAAAATAAAAGACATGAAGAACAGGGGGGATGGGGAAGTTCAAAGCCACACCTGGTTGCCACTCAGACAGATGAGCCTGGAGAAGGCACTTCAGAACTTGTGCACATGGAGTGCAGATGGAAGCAGCAGCCAGTTTCATCTTGTAAAACCTCCTCAGGGGAATGCTGATCCCCAAAATGATATACTGGATTATTTAGGCTTGCTTTGTGATCTTTACAATACCCAAAACTTGTATGCAGGCACACAGAGATATGTTTAGTCATTTACTGAGTACATCCAGGTGTCTATAGTTCACTAGTTATTCCCTTCAGAGAAAAGCCCTTCTAATATATGACAGCTTTCTTTTCAGTGAACTTTACATCATATGATCTGTATTCAGTGGACAAGAGCCAACAAGCGGGCTGAGTTACAGTCCTCCTTAAAAATCACAGCTTTCTACTTAGGATACTTATACAAAATAGAAATGGTCTAATTTGTTATGCCTCTTTCTTCAAAATGTGCAACAAGGACCCCACATTAGAGGAGCAGCCAAAGCTGCTGGTATCAGCAAGCCTCTTTGGAGGCTAAACAGTATTCAATATTGATAAAGATAGAAGCTGCTGCTTTAAATACTCTTGTGGGTATGGTAACAACTATATTTTACCACTGAGCAAATTTTAAATGAGGCTTTAAACTTTTTCAGTAAATTTAATGTTTGGGCTTTTTAGCAGTCTTTGGTTTTGTGTGGTTTTTTTTTTTTTTTATTGGTGGGGTTTTGCCTGAGTCAAAGACTAAAGAAAATTCCATTTGCCAAATGGCAATACATGTATTGCCCAATACAAAACTTGTATTAGGACATAAAGAGAGTCCACAGAACCCAAGATTTCTTTAGATCTAGAAAGATAATTATTCCCAGCCCTGAAACACATCTCAGCTTTTGCTCAGACAGACTCATTGTTTTTTCTTTAGCTATCAACGTTTTCAGCCACGACAGTGTCAGAGAGCAGGAGACCCCCACCTCCCCTCTGCTGACTGCCAGAACTAATTTGATCAACTTGACTTATCGATTGTATGCTTTATATTCTTCAGAGATTGTGCATATTCTCTTTTCTTGTAGGGACATCAAACTATTAGAAAATCTTTTGCTAAACGTACTTGGCAAGATAACAAACCCTTATTAGAATTAGCTATGTTATTCCAGCTAAAGACAAGGGAGGTCCTTCCTTTCCTAAATGTATAGTTTTATAATTGAGTATGTCAATTAAGATCTAGCAAAGATTAGCAGGGAGTAGCTGAGGGCAATTACTGCAAAGTCACTGAGGCAAAGATACGTGCCTTCACTTTTCCAGAAGCTGAATTAATTTTATCTAGTCATTTTGTACAGCAACCATCTTCTTCATGCAACTTTTCTGCCTATTTGCAAGATTCTAGACTTTACATTAGCAGGTCAGAGGATGGTACTGTCACACTATGGGAAATTTTATCTTCTTCGTTAAAAAAACCCACTTTTTATTTGCCCATGGGAAATCTGAATGTATTTTTCCTTTTCTGACTCTGATGCTGACATTTGTGCTACCACAATTCCAAGTTAGATTTCCCAAATTCAGGTCTTATTCCTGAAGACAGGAGCATATTTACAGAGCTCCAAAACTCTTGGTAGGAGACACATTTCTAAGGGTTCTAGGCCATGCACATAGAACACATTATTTTAAAGGCTCAATCCTTATAAGTGAACTAAATGGGGTCCTGCCTAAACTAAATGTGGTTTGAGAACATGAAACGTTTCCTAGGAAGGCAGCACCTCAATGGTTAGATGCCAGGCATCTATCAATGACATACTGATATCAACATGATGGTATCAAATGGTGATAATATATTAATATCATATTGACAAAGACAATTTGAGATATAATATCTACAAGTTATGGTGGGCTATCCATGCTCAGTACTACCTCTTCACCAATGTCAACAACTGTTTTAATAGTGGAAAACAAAAGCAGGAGGAAGATGGCATTTTCCTGGTGTCCTGTTTGGGGGCTCCATGGCATGTAGAAGATGGATCTGTGTCCTATTAGAGGCACACTTGAAGTCTGGTGTGTTGCAAAACACAAGCTGTATTATAGGACATCTGTATGTGATTTATGGGGTGTTTTTTTTAGAAGTGTAACACTTGACCAAATTAGAGCAAGTTTTCATAAAGCAAGCAGATGCTGTCCCTCAGCCTCCACACCTACTCAGTGTTAAGGTCTCACTGAAAGCTTTGAAGGGCTCTGCTGATAAGAAGCCTTCATTAAAGTCACAAGAATTATTAAGTGACAAAGTCTAGTACTCACTGCCACTTCTCCATAACAAAGACACTCACCTAAAATTACCATACATTGATAGAAATTAAGCTAAAGGAACACATTCTTTATTAGCAACAAGGGTTAGGTTTGACAGCTTTCCACAACTATTCACTCAGTGTGAACGCTGCAGAACTGCCCTGGTGTTACCCATATGAGGAACTTTCCAGTGCTGCCTCCAAGCATGAGGCAAAACAAGGGGTTATTTTTGCAACTGCTAGGAGTGGCAAGATCGCATGAGCTGTAATACAACAGCCCACTGCTATCACACAGCACAGCAGCATGAAATATTGCAGAAGTACAGGGGCTGGGAGAAGGCAATCGATGGGTATTTAAAACACCATTTAGTTGATTTACCTATCGCACAAAGCACTGTCATTTAAAAATCTCTCATGGAGATGTCTCTTCTCCAAATAAATGTCTGTATCGAGGAGATTATTTACTAAAAGGCTCTTAAATGCTGCCATTAAAAGCAACACATTAAAATCAATTAAAATGTTTTCTAAAAACACCCGTCTTCTCTCTCGTTTCCTATATCCGTGCCAGAATCATTCTACCCTTTTATACTCCTACTAAAGCAAACAAGATGTTATCCCCCACTGATTCTAAGAGCACAGGTGGGACCATATTCTAGCCATTACAACACGACATCAGAAACCTTCCTCTAGGTACCACTCGGAACGTTCCCAGATAAGTGTGTGTGTGCTTTCATTTGACTTTAGTGCTCTCTTGCTTAATATAGGTGTACCTTGTATATGTGTTGGGGAGGAAGCAGACAGTCTCGATCATAATATTTGTCAAGGATTTTGATTTCTTCAAAAAGACAAAAGATAGCAAAATATTAATTTAGGAATGCAATCTATCTCACCTAACTTAAGCCATCAAAACCCCACCTGTCAGGTGGGTTCCTCTCACTCTTTCTTGAAGGAGAGGGAAAGGCACATTCAGAGGACAATGATACATTTTAAGACTGGACAAGCTTAATCAGGAGCTTAAGACAGGACAATGCACATCTCTCTCCACTGAGCAGCGAGGGAACACGTGTTACCAAAGGCCCTGTCTAGAGACAGCCAATGTCAAGCAAAACAAACCCCAATCTACATTATGATTAATAAACCATTATTTATACATGGGTTCGCAATCAAATTTAACCCTGTGTCTATGGCAACACCTGATGATCATCAAAGTCTAGGAGCAAAAGTTGCTGAAATACCAGAAATCACTTGGGAGTCTAAACCCCATTTTGCAAAAGACACAGCATTGCTTTTGCTCTCACACAGAGAATGCAGAAGGGTGCAAGAGGGGATCCCTGACTTCCCCACTGGCCAGATCCAGTTTTGTACATTTTAGAAATGCACATATATTTATTAAACATGTACCCAAACTTAAAGATTAAAAGAATAAATAAATAATCATTTAAAAAAATTAATCACACTGGCAATTTGTCAGTGAAAATTATTCACTTTTTAGCACTTTACAGCTTGTAGAAGTAACTCAGGCTGCTGGTTGTGGCAAGCCTGCTTTAGGTAGCACAGCCTGCTCGGGTGAAAAAAACACATCATTCACACCAAGAAGAAGGGACAGCCAACTGATAGCTGCATCATGGCCAGCATCTTGGGATAGCCAAAGAGAAGCATAAGTTTCCATTTCTCTTTTTCCCTTCTTCGCCTTTTTTAAGGTTGGATAACCTTTGGGGAACCAAAAGGAGAACCAAATCTCGTCCAGCATGAAGATATCTACTCTAAGCAGCAGCTCTGTATCTACAACAACTAAAACATGGCTAAAGGGAAAACTTCTGAAGCCTCTATCCATCATCAGGAGGCTGAAGGTCAAACAAAGCATCATGCTTTTGGGCTCTACAGAAGAGGGGGGAAAAAAAACAAAAAGAAGGGGAAGAAAAAAAAGAAAGTGCAAGCTCTGCATTATATTTTTGCTTAGCCCATGAAAAATAACCAGCCAGGGAATTCTCAAAGAAGAAAAAATTAAAATTCATTTTAAATCACAAACTAATTTAACAGTTCCACTGGCAAATCTCAGAAAATCATTATGTGCTCAGAGTTTGTGTGGTAATTTGAAAGACATGCCATTCCCCATTCATAGCCAGGCAGTTGGATTATCTGCTTTAGAAGAAAAATTCCACTCATTCACAGCCTCTGAGTGCAACTGGGGCTTCCATAGGAAACAATAATTAGAGCTGGGAGAGCGCTACCCCGAGCCAGAGCTAGTCCACTAACTCAATGGAATTTCACCCATTTATTCCAGATACAATATTTGCTCTCGGGCCAGTAGGCAGAGAAACATGTACCTTATACTCAGGTTATTTATTGTTTGGCTGCCAGGAGATGGCCATTGTTTCACATTTGTGTTTGGGGAGGGGCGGGGAGGGGACAGCCACCACTTTTCTTTTTAGTTTGGTTGGGTTTTTTTTTTTAAATCTTTTACAGCAGTCTACAAAGTGAGTGTTTCACCTCCTCACACAGCACTTCTCAGCTACGTTTCTGCTTCCAAACGCTCACCGGTCTATGGAAGAGTCATCTGGGGCCCCAAGTTCATGTAACATTTTGTGGCGATCGGTTATTTTAACATGAGAGATTTAAAACCTCAGAGCAGGTCCCAAGAGCCAACTTGGTGGCTCCGATTAAGCCCCCAGAGGGCTCAGGCAGCAGAATTTGGCGGCAGCCGGCTTGTCACAGAGGCCTGGATGCACTCGCACAAAGGCATCATGGTTCTTTCAGGCTGGGGTTTTATCAATGAACCGAGCGGATTCCAGGCGCCGTTCCCCCCGTTGCCTAGCGGAGGAACACTCATTGAGGCTTTAATCACAGTTTAGGTGCCACAAAGGAGGGGACCAGGAGACTGCACCGCACAAAGCGCCCCAGCAGCACATCAAAGAAGCGGGAGCTCTAGCTGTGCCCCCTCTCATGTACGCTCTCCCACCCAGCAGCAGCTGCCAAGAAGGAGGGTCCTGCTCTCTCCCATCCCCACCACCCCCCCATCATGGGAAACCCCTGCAGGGGGAGACCAGCTGTGGTCTGGGATGCCACTCTGGTCCCCACCATGCACAGGGAGGATGCCCGTGACAAATTATAGCCCTGCACCAGGGGAAAGGATTAGGAAATGGCAGACCACAGCGATGTAACAAGCCTCAGGTCTGACTGTAAATCCTTCATCCCTTTCTTTAATAACACTGAAATTGCAGCTTTTATAAAGGGCGGGGGGGGGGGGAGAATCACAAAAAATCAGAGATACAAAGGATGTTTTAGATCATCTGTGCCTTCCTCTTCCATCAAGAGAGAACGACTTCCTCCACATGTGTTAGTAAGGGTTTTCTGTGATTTAGTTTAGATGATACTTTATATTCCATGAAAGATTAGTCCACATTCAAGTAGATATTTCCATCAAGTCCTGTTTTCTACTACCCATTTTTTTTAATCTATTCCATTAGTCCTAATTATGTCTTTGTTGAGATGCCCCAAATGCCTTCTGCTCCAGTTCAGAAAATAAGTAAAACTTTCAGATTTTGTCCCTTAAAAATAGAAGTTAGTGGCACATACAAGTTAGCTAGTACATGTTCTTTCACATTCTTCAGCCTTTCTATCCCAAAATGAACACAACCTCTTTTCTGAGAGCACACTACAAGACAACACAGAGCCAGGACTTAACAGAAAAAGATACCATCACAAAAACTTCTAGTAAAGATAGCAAGGATAAAGTTTGATGAAAAATTAGGGAACTTTTTGGGGCTGAATCAATCCTTGATACCAGAGGGCACAAATCTCCTTCAATGCATTTTGGGGCTAATTTTTATCCTGTATCAGCCAGCAAAATTCAACTCAAATAATGAAGAAATAATGTTTTAAGAAGTTCATAAATCTTGTGTTAAGCTTATTACAATAGCCCACGATGAAGAGGCAGGTTTTGTGTTGAAGCTGGTTTTCATGAGTATGCCACATCACACCTATGGCACATCGCACAGTTGCCAAAACACTTGAGAATTATATTCCTTCTGATTTCTTTCCCTTCTTCAGATACCATATGAGATACAATTGTCAATTTTTCCTACTTCTGTATGACCAAACTCCACAAGCTTTACAAGACAACACCTGTTTCTTCTAACATATACTCCACACTGATCTTTACTTCCTATAAATTGAAGACAACCTTTTTCAAATACTTAAGACTGAAATTTCAGGTTCATTAACTGCAGTTAACATTAGCTTGTCAACAACTGTCTCTTCATCCAATTAATACTGTTTGCTATACATTTTTGTACCCCAAATTCCAAATCTCAATCTTCTTTGCTTGTCTGGGCTTATGGATACAAATGTAAGGCTATCACATCATGGCCAGAGCACTGCATTTGTAGGTTATTCTGCCTCTGACAGTGGAGAATTTTGTGTTCCATCGCTTAAGCAGTAAAGACACTGGTGCCTCAGGGACACAGAGCTAAGATATGGAACAGAAGTTTTCACAAGTCAAGGAGGACGTGGATGTGCTGCAAAGTAGGCAGATAAGTGTACATACAGACATGTTTGGATCTGAGGCTGGACTAAAACCTTCTGCCCAGGTTCATTCCTACTGTTTCCAGGTCAACTTTAAGACATAAAAGCTCTAGAAGTACTATGCTCACAGTATACTTTACTAACTCTCAATTTTACCTCTGTTAAGAAGGTATACAGTGTATTTAAAACTATGTTGGAGGCCATTCTTATTGTGACAAGCCATTCCAGTGGTAAGAAAACTGAAGAACGGCAATGGAACTGTCAGCAGAATGGCTTTTCCCATTTTTGGGGTTGAAACATGTGCTTTTATGTGGTCAGTTAAAGCAGTGAAGTATTTCAGATGTAATCCTAGAATACCTACCAGGCTGAGCTCAATATTAATTTAAAAAGTCATAACAGTCAAGGGATAATTGTATATAATCAAGCCATGCAAGTAAATGAGGAGGCAGCTCATTTACAGAGACTGTTCTGTTGGCAAGGAAAAAAGCATTACCAAAACGAAACTAATAGAGAACACAGTTCCAATATTATACATAATTCAACAGTGTCCCAATTATATTGCCCTTTTATGCTTTCTTGAGCTCAGGCGAGAGATGGAAGACACTCTTCCATATCTGTGCCATGGCCTTTATATTCTCTTACTCCCCTTCACTGGCTGCTCCCCTCCCTTCCCAGCCTCTATTTACAATAAAGGTTAGAAACATTTATAAATATCTTTCCCATTTTTTCATTAAACAGTCCAAGTCTCCTGATTTTTGCATCCAAGGGGGAAAACCAGAAGCAAACCAGGGAAATGCCTTGCCTGAGAGACAAGGACTGCATGTCAGAACGTGGCTTTTAACTAAAAAGGCTTTATTCTATGTTCATACTACTACCCTGTAATTATCCCACTACAGCATTAATCTTGGCAGCTAAAAATAACATATCAAGAATATACATGAAATCAGTTAAACCTGCTCTTCCACTAGAGGGGATGTGCCTCACATGGCTTTTGTATGTGGCTGGAAGGTCCATTGCCCCAAGAGTATGACACCAGAACAGCAACTAAAGACCTGCACGTGGTGACAGTGAAGCTGCTACCACAAAGACATCATTTCCGATCCAGTGGTTATTGTCACACTGAACAGTCTCAACCACAGAAATCAAGTCTTAACATAAGTTTGTACTTCTTTTTAATCAGACATGTTGCTTTTGTGAGACATGCTAAGCAGACTGAAGCCATGGGAGAACAAACCCAGCTCACTTCTGTTCTTTAAAGCCCCTTCAAGCCTGCACATGTTTAAATAAAGCCAAATATCTCTACAAGAACCCAGAGAAGTGAGGGGAGAGGATACAGGCTAGCAACTCCTCCCAGCAGGTACCAAAAAGCAGCTGTGCTATTTCAGTCTGAAAACCCTGAGCCACTTTCCTCAGAAGCCCTGAGATTTGACCCTTGGCTAAGAATATCTTCTCTCTGGGAAGGGCAAGAAGAGGAGGCAGCCAAGCTGAGGAGAAGAAAGAGGAGAAGAAAGAGGGCGAAGCTGCAGGTGACGGGCTGAAGGGAATAGTGGAAAAGGGACAACCGACTTCACAAAACCAGAGCACTAAAAAGACAAAAAAAAAAAAATAAAGAGTTTCTCAGCACTGGCCCTGGGACAGGTGGAGCAGGTACGATGCTGCAGGGCTTGGTGCACAAGCTGGAATATAGGAAATTCCATTCAAATACAAGGAAGAGCTTCTTTATGGTGAGGGTGACAGAGCCCTGGACCAGGCTGCCCAGGGAGGTCGTGGAGTTCCCTTCTCTGGAGATCTTCAAGACCTGCCTGGATGCAGTCCTGAGTGATGTGCTCTTGGCAATCCTGCTTTAGCAGGGGAGTTAGACAAGATGATCTCTAGAGGTCCCTTCCAACTCTGACAATTCCATGAGTGGTGCGGGGTGACAGCCAGCAGCAGCAGCTCCTGCAGTGGCAGCTCCTGTCACCTGCCTGGTGACACACAGGTGGCAGGGACCTGGGGGTTCTAGAAGGGAAAACCTCAGGAACAGGCTACTTTCTTGTGAGACAGACCTCTCACCCTAGCCCACCGGCCATCCCTGGAACAGCTTCACTTCAGTAGGTGGGAGACCGTCGGAGCAAGCAGCTGCCATCTCGCTGACACCACCGGAGTACTGCTTTATCCTACAATACCAGTCGTTTTTCCTCCCTCTCTCCCTTACACCTTTCTAAAAGCAGGATCTGTCAGCTCCACTGCATTCAGCAAGTGAGCCCCTCACAAAGCAGCTTGCTCATGTAAGAGATGCAAGCGAGGTCTTTCTTCCCAGACATAGTGGTTTGAACAAGCCCTGCTCCAAGGCCACCGGGACATGCCAGGGCCCATCGCTTGGCCTTTGCAGCTCCCATCTCTCAAGTCTGCCCTCTGTGTCCAGGCAGCTTTCCATCAGAGCAAGCTTACATCAATGGTCCTGCTGGCTGCCCTGCTGCAAAAGCTTCTGGGAGTCACCAGGCTGGAGAGGACAGGATGGTTGGTGTCTGCCACTCTCAAACAAGAGCAAGTTTCTTCTTTGCCTCTGCTGGCCAGCAAGAAGCTGGTTGTATG
This sequence comes from Gallinago jamesoni, assembly GCA_025769975.1. Taxonomy (NCBI): domain Eukaryota; kingdom Metazoa; phylum Chordata; class Aves; order Charadriiformes; family Scolopacidae; genus Gallinago; species Gallinago jamesoni. Next base: position 67,606,827 of record JAOQGH010000023.1, read on the forward strand.
TCGTTCTGCCAGGCTCCAAGACATCATAACTGAAGAGCTGGCCCAGCTTTCTACTATTGTGTTAGGATATCTCCTCCTGGCCTCCACCAGCCTCCTCGTAGGCAGTCCCACTGGGACCTTGATGAATTTCACCTAAGAAAAGCCCTGAGAATCTGGCCCACCATTTCCATGAGGGGAGTCCTGGCACTGCAACAGATGGAGAAGGATGATAGGAAGTTTTCAGGACTTCTGCAAGAATAGAGGATGCCTGCTGAATACGATATGCCACACAGCACCAGAACCTGCATAATCACACTGACACGTTCAAGACAAGCACTGCTCACGTACACAGGACTGACTGCCTAGAATACTTTCAGTGAAGCAAAAATACCATCACAGTTTTATATTGTATTAAAGGAGAAAAAAAAACACAACCAAAAAAACTTTGTATTAGAAAAAAATATTGCCTTCAGAGTTTCTTGGGAAGAACAAGGCAAGAGTCTGTTAGTAGTATGGATGTGGGCATACCCAGGTTCAAATCCTTGGTCTGCTGGATCATCAGAATCATCCTGGACGAAGAGCCGCTTGTAAGCATGGCACAAACTGAAACCCCCTCTCTCTCCCAATCCCCTGCAAGCGTTCCTGAACCGTATCCCAAGACATGGCTCTGACTGGCAAAGGCAAGACCAGAGAACAGCACCATCTCTGACCAGTGCCTCCGACTATTAGCAAGGTGAACATGTACCACCCTGAAAAGCCCATCTGCCTGGGGCGTTTCACTTGCCTCTGCTGACCAGGAACAACGCAGACTCATGAAAGGGATTTCCACAGGCTCCAAGAAAAGGAAGGAAAGAACCGTGGAGAATGCTCTTTATTTAACTGGTTCTTATTCTTCCACACAGGAAAGCTGCTCCTGGGGGATACACACTGAAAAAAAACCCAAGACCTTAGCCCGCAGTCCTTGAACAGCAATCTTGCACACTTTCAGTTTAAAAGTCTTTGATAAGGGGAAGAGGTAATGGCTGCAGAGCCATACATCATGGGTGCAGTCCATTTTGATTACTTCTCCTCAAACTGCTCCAGTTTGGCCAGTCCTGAAAGATCATACTGATCTGCCATACATAAGATGAAGCAAGACTTTCTTCAGCCCCAGTTTAATTACCAGCAGTAAGTAGTACCTGATGTTCCTCAAGTATTGAAATATCAAAAGCAGAGCAAGCCAATATTGCGTTCCTGTAGTCCTGTAAACCATATGTTCCTGTGTCTGTGAATAGTGGGTCTGAACTAACCATCTAAAACCAGGATATATTGCATGGACCAGGTGTGCATAGCTATTAATGTTACTAATTATCAAAAAGTTACCTGATCTGTTTCATCACAACGTCTGACTCTGATCTGGCATACCAAAGAACACCAACATCTTACCCTCCATCTCCAATGAAAGTAATTGCAGGTTTCCATGTGCATGTGCTGTATATACAAATGTGTACAGATCAAGGTGACATTCATTAAAAAAAGAGTCTGTGCTGAATCGTACCTACCACAACGTTTAAGGCTAAGAAAGAATATTGTGCATTTGATAACTTAGACCTTTAAACTTGTTTCCCTTCACAGGCTTTGTTTTGGTGGTTTGTTTAGGGGTTTTGTTGGCTTGGCTTTTTTGTTTTGTTTTTGTTTGTTTGTTTTTTTTACCTGAGAAGCAATTTAACAGAGGTAACAGAGTAACAAGATAACAGAGACTTTAATGCCTGCAAGGAAAAAAGAACTTCTCAAACTTCTGTCCAGATTTTCCAACCATTCTAATAACATACCGAGGAAATTAAGACTGCTTTTCAAAGGAATGGGGCTTTAACCTACAGGAAAAGTTTTAAGAGGAATTTATGCTCACTGCTGCTTAGATTTCTGGAATAATGTCATAGTAAACATTTCCTATTTCTCTCCTATTACCTATGCAAACGTAAAGTACAGTCTTGCTGTAGCTGGTTTTCATTTCCATCCTGGCTACTTAAATAGATACAAGCAGCACAGTAATTCCCAGTTGTTCTCTTTACAGCACAAAGAAAAGAAAATACACATTAATTGCCTGGTGTAAACCTTTTCACACTAAAAAAATAAAAATCCACGTGCAACTCAAAGACTACACTTGTTACATTTCCCAGACACACATGATCTGCTGGTCACATGAAGATTACATGCACAGAGCTGGATGCCACCACATCCCCACCTGTTTTGCCATTCTCCACACAAGTTACCTGTGTCTCAGCAAGCCAGGAAGGTAAGCCAGTCCAACAACATATACCAAGTTATTCTGGCTTTTTTCAAGAGTAAAGGGGGGAAGCAAAAAACTCCAAACACCCCTATTCCGTCTTTTGGGGTAAAATCAAATAGAAAGGTGCCTAAGGAACAGCTTTAACCAGTGTTCTGGGCAATTTACAGGGATTTGTAGTCGACACCAGCCCTTAAAAGTGGCGATTAATTGCTATAGCAACCAGGGCATCACACCACCCGCATTTGGGCTGGGATACAGGGAGTGCAGTGCGCCCCCTCACCCCCACACGCATCCCTACAGGGTAACGGGCTCCTCGAGAGGCCGCTTTGGGCACAATTAATCCTTTAGAATAGACCCTCTTCATTGGGGACGGGAGACTCTGCCCATATTCCCCCCTTCCCCTCCAGGAAATCTTGCAACAGCGGTGCTGCTGTGCCTTTGGAGGGAGGCTGCATGTAGCGGGGAGAAGGAAGAAAGGGGAAATGGAGGAAGAACAACACTGGAGTTCCATGTAATTTAGGATCCAGGTAGGAATTCAACTTAGGAACTGATGTACCACTTTTTCCTTTGCTGCTACTGTATTTTATTCACTCAGGAAATGAGTGAATAAAAAAATGGTGTTTTTTTTAATTAAAAAAATAGATGTCCCTCCCTCTCTCAAAACACCATCATTTATAGAAAACAATGCATTTTCACCAATGCTGTGGACACCTATGTCCATAGGTACAAGCTAGTTCACTGCAAGCCACACGGCCATCTCTGCTGACCTGAAATCAGCACAGAACCATAATCATTAGAAATATCCAAAAGGCAAAGAAAACAGGTCCTTTCTCCCTCCCTGAGAGTTTATCTCTGTCATAGAAGCACACTTAGACGCAGCGAGACAAAAAGAAATGGAGATTTTTGCTGTGTTGCACCTCTCCCAACAACTAGGATTCAAACACTGGCAGAATTTACCTAGAAAAGTCTTCTCTGGCTTTCTGCTCACTCATCTTGGTATCAAACCATGTTGTATATTGCCCTGTAGCACTGTTGGGTTTTTTGGTGGTTTTGTGGGTCTTTTTTCCCTTTAAAAAGAATCCCCAGGGCCTGTTCTCCAACTAACAGAGACCTTCCCAGTCTAAACATGACAGTTCCACTTGCCCATGAGACTTTTTTTTCCCCTATCAATCAGAAACCAAACGTATTTACAAGCTTAAGTGGGAGCAGCAGTGTTTGAGCTCAAACCACTGGTTTGAGCTTCCCCAAAACAACACAAGCCCCAGCCAACAATCTGAGTTTGTGTTGGGCAATAATTCAGGGAATAGGGGGAAACTAAGAAGCAGAGGAATTCCTGCATTAGGGCATAAACCAAAAAAAAAAAAAGCAGTCATCTACCACCACTCATAGAAATATCTGGTGAAGAAACCCAAGCACAGCCTCATATTTGCCAAAAGCTGGATAAACTGCAACATCCCAATTTTTTATTTTTTATTTTTTTTTCATTTTGAAGAGAGTCTCACAACCCAAAGACACTTTAGACCTGATCTGGATTTTCTATAACCACTCGCATCTCTTTTTAATAGGAACGAAATGAAGAACTGTATAGTAGTAGATGTCCTCTATCTGGATTTGTCAATCCCTGATTTCTCTTCAAGAACAGCATACAGTCATATTATTCTATAGTTATTGTGCTCTACAACACCCATTTTCCTCCTTACCTCTGTCTACCTGTGCTTTTGTTGCTCCAAATGCAGCAGCTTTACCTGCTACAGTAGGGGAGGTGATATTGTGAAGCAATACAGATAGGACTCTGCCAGCACCGTTCCACAACAGGAAAAGGGGTTTGGACAAGATGTCCTTTAAAGGTCCCTTTCAACACAAACTATTCTAAGATTCTAGGATTTTAGCAGCACTGACCACTACAGTATAACAGCGTGCTGGAGGACACAGGGCTGGTTCAGGAAAGGGGACTAACAGAGAAACGCTACCAGAAAACCGTCTCTATGTCCGTGCAACCCGCCTACCCAGAAGGAGCTCTGCTGGGACTGCTCCCAAGGTGATTGAATTAGTGGATGTTTTGCTATTAAGAAATTCTTTCTGTAACTCAAACCACGGGACTGCTGATCAGAGCACTCGCTCAACAGCATGGCTTTTGGGAAAGAAAGCACACGGCTGATGGCTCTAGGGAGAAACGGAAGAGAGAAAGACCTCCAACATCACATCAGCCAAATAAAAACTGCTATTCACAGTGCATCATATACTGGAAGGCTGTAATACAGTACATGCCATCACGGAAAGTGCTACAAACCAGTTCAGCAGCCACTGATCAATTGTTATTTTCCTAATCAGGAACAGAGAAACTACTGCACACCTTGTCAGAGAGACAGAAATGAGTCATAAAGCCCACAGCAGCACTACCACACACCAGATATAATGATTTCAGACCTGCTGAACATGCATCTCTATTTTAGTTACTGTGTAAAAACAGTATCAGAGGTAAGGCTCCCATTCCATCTTCCAGCAACAGGGTAACACACAGCAGGTTTATATCAAGGTTTTGCACAAATGCCCATCCTCACTGAATTCAACCCTGATTAAAAATAAATAAATAAAAGGTATAACAATGGGGGACATTGTCCATTTAGGGCTGCATCACACCTCCACCATCACCTTCAGTAGCACAGCAGGTACTTACAGGCCTAACAGCACATAATTTTCCCCCAGCTCCATCCAGACTCATGCTCTCAGATGGAAGGCCACCTTTTTTTTTTCTCTATAGGTACAATCACATCACTTCCCTCCTATTTAAGTGAAGAATTTGCTACAGCTGGCTGTTTACTCATTGTTAATACCCATCAGGTCTCACCTGGGGTCATCACCCCTCTTCTCATGAACATCAGCACTAGAGTTTGCAATAAAGAAGAAGGCAGGATGGTGTGGGCAGCAGGAAGCTAAGGACCCTAGCAACAAGCAGACTGCTCAGGCACGGTATTACAGTACAGATAAGCCAAATAAAAAGCTTGTGACAAGGCAAAAGATATTTTCCCTTTATTCTTTTGAGTTTCTTTTACCCCTGATCCCTATTTTCCCCATCTCTTCTGCCCCTACTCCTCCACATTCTCTGCTCACAGGCTCCTTCTTTTCACCATTAGTCTAATCAACTGTTAGCTAAAGACCCACAACAATGATACCCTTTTTCAGCCAGGTTAATTCTCTGCTATTTTAGTGAGCTGATTGTGAGATGTGACAGGAACCAGATCTGGCTTAGCTGAGGCAGAAGGAGCAATTTGGCCAGGAGCAGGGAAGAGAGAGAAGCGAGACCTCCTTTTGGCAGTTTGTGAAACTGTGACCTGAGAACAAACTCACTCCTCAGCTTTAGCTCATGTTTATCTTGCCCAGGTCTGCGAAATGGCTGACAGGGGGAATCTCCACATCTGGTAACTCCTCATTACCCTCTCCTAACAACTTCTAGGTATTAATTCAGAAGTGGCTAATTAGGAAATGGTTTCCTCCCACCACCTTTTTTTTTTTTTTTTTTTTTTTTAGAGTTTCCTAGTATGTCATAAGTATCCCAAATAATAGTGTCAAGACACAAACCCCCAAAATTATTACAGGCTCATCTCCAGCACATCTTTAGCTCCTTTCCCCTGGTTAGCAGAGGTTCACACACAGTGTGTTGAGCTTCAACCAGGATCAGCTCTTCACTAAATGTCGTCTTGTGCTACTGCATGTCTCCAATGAAGTCAGTATAACATGTCTTAGGAGGCGGGAAAGAAGGTTAGGTCACTAACCCTTCAAACCCCCGTGATGGCAACATCTCCATTTGGGTAACATGCTTTGTGGCATCAACTTCAGCATCAAGAGAGCTTCAGCAGCTCCAGCCCCGCTTCCTCTCCCGGCTTTTGTTCTCACTCCTGTACCAGCCTCTTCACTGTCCTAGTCCATGTGTTTGTAGGCACATGATACACCGCACTGGAGAGAAGATCCAGCTGGAAATACAAACTAACAAGAGCAGAAATTTTTTTCCACCTTTTTTTCCCACCTGGATCAAGCCACCAGTTCTCCATGCCACTGCACAAAGAGCTCCACCAGCACAACAAAGTGGGAAGAGGCTGGGGACGGGGACAGGAGTAAGAACAAGCAGCTGGGATTGGAGCAAGGAGCTCTTCTGCCACCTGCCAGAGTCCCCCTCTGCAGTCCCAGCCTCATCTGGTGCCAGTTTCAGTGCCACATCGCTGCAGGTACTCTCGGGAAAGCTCCCCTTGTGTGCTGACAGCAGGTACCTCAGGAAAGCTAGATTCCTTTGAAAAGATGCCACCCCCTCGTCTCCCAAAGCCCACATGTACTGGGCACATTAGTCATTTTCTTTCTTGGCAAACGTTTGCCCATAAAGTTCCAGAGAAGCACTACAGTAACTGCAGAGCAGATGCTCCAGAGTACTACACTGTATTTTATAGCACTGTATAGCCTTTTACAAGCATTAACTAATCAACAACCCTTCCAGGTAGTTAAGTTTAATTGTCCCCATTTTACAGGTGCTGAACCAGAGCCAGGGAGGTTGAGAGATTTGCCCAAGGCTGAAAAAACAATTGGTATCCAATTCTGGAACTGTAAATCAGGAGGTACTATATGTAACTTCTTCCTGAGCTTCTCATTGCAGCAGCAGATGAGTTCCCTTCATTTGCTGCTGCAATACAAGCTCCTCCTGAAAACAAAACAGGCAAAAGCCCACCTCTGCCTGCTCTTCATTGCAATGGGTTGGTCAAGCTGCTGTCTGTCCACCAGCTCTCCTGTAACTTACTCAAGCACAGTCAAGATGACACAAACTGTCGTGCTCTGGCTTTGGTCCCAAACCCCACGACTGGATCAGGCAGGCAGTATTCACAGGGCATCTCCCCGTCTTTCTGACTGTGATGCTTATTTCTGCAACATACTGATATATGATGGTTTTGGGGGTGGGTTTTTTCCCGTTTCCCTTTATCTGGTCTTTTTGTTCACACTGTTGTTTATTTATCAGGCTGGAGCTTTCAATACCCAGGAACTGCAGTGGTGCACAAGTAGCAGGTACAGGAGCAGCAGTAAGTTCAGACCAAAAAGTGGTGAGATGAGCAGTATATTGAGTTGATATATCAACTTTCACTAGAAAACAACAAAGAAAGACTGGCAGAAGAGTCAGTTTTAAGAGGCTTCACCTTACAGACCACTGGATGAAACATTATCTCTGGGCAGTTGTAGCTGCTAGAGATTTTTCCACTGAAATGTTTGGTGAGATGCTTTGTCTTGGATTTAAAGGCTGGGCTGAGGTCAACAAGTCCCTGTAATTCTCCTCCTGAGAGTTACAAAATATTTCTGGTCCATCCAAAGGAAGAAAGGATGGTATCTCCAAGCATCACTGGTGCTGTGATGCCAACAGAAATGCCAGTGTTGGGAGTGCCTGAAGACAGATGTCTCCCTGCTGTTGGTGCTCTCAGAATCACAGAATCACCTACGTTGGAAGTGACCTTTAAGATCATCTAGTCCAACCATAAAAAAAAAAAAACCACAACAAAAAACCCACCAAAAACCAACAACAACAACAACAAAAAAACCCAACCAACCAAAAAAAAAACCAACCAAAGAAAACACACACCAACACTAAACCATATTCCCAAGCACCATGTTAATTCATCTTTTGAATATCTCCAGGGATGATGCCTCAACCACTTCCCTGGGCAGCCCATTCCAACGTCTTATAATCCTTTCAGTGTAGAAATTTTTCCTAATATCCAGCCTGAACCTCCCCTGGCACAACTTGAGGCCATTTCTTCTTGTCCTGTCGCCTGTAACTTGGGAGAAGAGACCTTTCAGGTAGTTGTAGAGAGCGATAAGGTCCCCCCCTCAGCCTCCTCTTCTCTGGACTGGCAGCGCAGGCAGAGGTGTCCAAATAGCTTTCTTCCCTTGTAATTTCTTTGGGTCCCACCTCCCTCACTTCCCACTGTGAGCCATCAGCAGGTCCCATCTGATGCTCACACTCTAGAAACAAGAAAACCCAACACTGGTTTCCCATTTTGCTACTGTTTCTCAGATAAGCACCACTGCTTATGAAAGATAAATGCATGCATGGCCGCTGCTCAAAGAAAAACATGCAAATATACTCCATTTGGCAGGCAATTCAGTTGTAAGGTACATTTTTACCTTTGTTCCCTCTCCTGCTTTGGGCTTGCCATGCAGAACAGCAGCCAAAACACGACTCAAGGATTAGGTCTGGCCTCAGAGTCCTCATCTTGCAAAAACACATAAACTATCAACTAGTCCCAATGACTAGAGGATTGTCATGACTCATTTGATGCTTGATGCATGGCATTGTGCTCAAACAGAGCCCACATATATGGGGGAATTAAAGGACAAAGAAGAAAGACACATTTAAAATTGTTGGAGTGTATGCTTGAAAATAAATTGCAGCTAAATACTCTCAAGTGTAACAGTATTTTGGATGTTAGTAAGACCATTCATAAATGAGAAAAGAAATTGGTATTGATTCTGTTGGGCTCATGTCTCAATACTTCTATAGGTTGTTAGAGTGTAGGAATAAATCTAATAAATTAATCCAGCTGAGTAATAATAAGTTCCATTAACACAGTAATACCTACCAAATCAATATGTATGCACAATTTCAGACACCATATTTAACAGAAATTCTTTTCCGAGTTAGAACATGCTAGAATTTATTTATTTATAAGAGGGCATTAAATTTGGGTAACTTTTGTAGTTCATTTTAAAAGATCTCACACACTTACACGTGCAGGGTACTTTTTTCAAGTGAATTATTAGGGGAATATTTGCTATCTTAAAAGCAATTAACCACTTTAAAGGAGAAGAAACTTTGAATACCAGCGATTTTGTTTGGTTAATGCAGATGCAACGTAACTCTTCCACTTGGGGCAACCCTCCAACTACCACGTGGCGCTGCATCTCACCCTGACCACTCCGCCCCACTCCCTGAGTGCACTTCTGCTACTGAACAGTTGCTCTGATGTCACCTTGTTGTTTAAATGAGAGAAACCACGGAATTTTCCTTTTCAATGCCAGCAAGCAGTGCCTTCATACATGTACAAGAACCATCACACCATTTTGCACCTGTGCTTCTAGATTAAGTCCTCCAAATGTCCTGGACTCTACTGAATCTCTTCAAAGACATGATATTCCCTGCCACAAACTGGACCTGAAAAAACACTGAAATACACTGTCAAAAAAAAAAAAAATACCGGTCAGCACTAAATCAAAGCAAAGCAAACTTTGTAGAAGTTTGCTACTAAAGCAAAGCAGCTTTTGTAGAAGAACCTCCCAGATATTATGAGATGAATTTCTGCAAATTATGATCTCTAAATTCCAGAAAAATAGTTGTTTTTCTACAAAGCATCCCCCTCAGAACACCAAGTGCCCAACAGCGGGGGTCAGGTAACCAAACTCTGACTGGAAGTTACCTGTGCACATCAGGTAGGTCATGTAGGAAAATGAGATGTTTCAGTCTGACCATTACATATACTTGGGTGCCCACCTACTCTTCCCCACCACATTAGATGAAGCTTGGAAACTTTTTCTGCTTGATGGTACTCATATCCAGCCTGATGAAAATTAAATCTACAATATTAAAGTTTTATTTCCTTCAAGTATCAAATCCCACAACCATCAAAATATTTTCCAGCTTCCTGCTCAACTCTTCCCAACCTACTTGCTATTTGCTGTCCTTCCTCACTTTCAATCTACCCAGGATGGTCCCCACAGACCTCAATATACTGGCAGCAGGGAGTAAAAAACCATAATCAAAAGCATTTCATTTCTGTAGCAGCAGCAGAGAGAGAAAAGGAAAGGAGCAACAGGAAAGAAACACTTGTTCTGTTTCATTACAGCTCTCAGATTCTAGCAAGAAGAGATTTCATAAGGTAAATGGCCCAAATCAGAAGCTACTGGTAACACACATCTATTTAAACTCCATAAAATATCTGGGCTTAGAATAATCACAGCATAGTTAAATTAATTTTATTAAGTATTTTCCAGCGTTTGTATCATCATCATAGGGGCAGAAAAAAGCAAAGAGTGATGCAGAAGAATATTGCACCCTGGGGTAGCCACGGAGACACCTGGGTAGACAACTTAAAGATCCAAGTTTTGGTAAAAATCAGAAAGCACGGGATTGGGTACAGCTTATGCCTTATGTCCCTTGGAGCATTAGGCCCCTACCTGTCTGTGAGTCACTTCAGGCCTTCCCTGTCTGTGACTCACAGCCTTGAAGAGTTAGACACAGACATCTCTTTAGACACCTCCTCTCTTCAAAAAAAGGAAGAGGGAACTCGCTTTTACCTTGTAGCCACCACTCTCGTTCAGCTCAACCCCCTTAAACTCCCCCTTCGGCTAGCAGCCCCACGGCTATAGTAAGGGTCAGGATTTTTGTTATTAGGCTGGAGAGATCCAGGAGTGGAGCTGTGGAGCCTTCTTCCTCTTCGATGAGGTAGATGAAGAGGCAGCAGAGCAGGAACAGACTGCAGTCATCTCCCTCCTGTGCTGCTGGTGGCTTCCTCTTCACTTCACCAAATGGGGGGGGGAAACGCTTAGTCCCCTCTTAACTCATTTTCCATTTCTACCAAATGGAAACCAGAAAAAGTCAGGTCACATCAAAACACTTGCCAGATGAGACAAAGCAATAAGAACAAACCATTTTAAAATGAATGCAGCCCAAAACCAGACAGTAACGTGGGCTTCCGGACACACATGTCACAGCTGCTTTGATAAATGAACGCCAGAGAGGGTTAAGTAAACTAATGCCCATCACTATCAATGTTTCAAATTTTGTTTTCATTCCGCCATCAGCTAATTCTGGCTTGCAGGTCACAATTAACACTAAGGTTTGGGAGGTAATAATTATGGTCTTGCTACTGGACAAAAATTACCTCATCTATCTGTATTAGAGATGCAGCAATCTGTTTCAAGCATAGTGTGCTTTTGTAAATGACCACCCTGAAGCCTGAAACGCCTTGGGAGATGAGCTGGGCAAAAAGCACCTTCTGGTTCCAAACTTAAATTGCAAAACTTCTCCTATTTTGCATTAGGACAAAACCATGACCTTTTTAGGTTCTTCATCCCAAGAGAACCTCACAGTCCACATGTTCACAGTAGCCCTCAGGAATGCAGCAAAGCAGAGTTAAAACTGGTCTCCTATGTAAGTACTCCCATCACCAGATTACCATGAAGTCTTACTCACTCTCCATTCAAAAAAATCTAGTCTGGACATAAGAAAGCTTGCTGAAAAAGCAGTCTTGAGAAAATCCCATCCTTCTTGCCAAGGTCTCCATTTCCTGACAGGAAAAAAGGGTATAGCAAAAGAGAAGATTCACCAGACAGCTCTTAAGTTCCTACATGCTGCCATGGGTCAGACCTATCTGAAGGTGGAGCGGGGACTCCTCCATCGCTACAGGAGAAAGCACTGTAAGGAAGCAACTGACCACCACACTAACAGAAAACTCAAATTAAGGGTTGAAATGACTGCATCGGCTACAAGCAGAAGGTTGGCTTAGCAAGTGTCACTATTTTTTACAGTGGCAGCTTCACAGCATCATTTGTGCACAGACTTTTCCGGTGAGATTGATGGTCATCCACCTTGTCTAGGAAGTTATCTGGCTAGCACTGCGTACCGTGGCACATCCCAAAAAGCAGATGTGCTCCCTGTAGAAGTACAGCGGGTACTGCCACACAGTAGTGCCACACGGGTGCCACACATGCTGCCACACGAGCACAGCCAGGCCCTGGGGACCCTCCCTCCGCCATCTCCTGCTCTTTAGTTCCAGCTGTACCAAGGAGAATGTGATGCATGGGAGCCTCAAACTCGCTGCCTCAATCATTTGGTGGCTCTGAGAAAAGCGACAGCGAGAGAATATGTATTGAAGAAATTCTTTCTTAAATCATGAGAGAAACCGAGTCAGAGAAAGCTGAAAGACAAGCTTCAAAACCAGTGTGTTTTGAGTAAAAATCCCAGAGAGATGGATGACAGACATAAATAAGGTGAGACAGGTAGATTAGGCAGTTCACAACATGACTTTCGCAACCATCAATGCTTACACACTTTATAGTCATAGCAATTTATGAGTCCCCATACAGCTGTTCTTGCAACAGGTGATGTCAGCAGAGTGTGAGCTCACCTCACAAGCCTTTGAGCATGAGTTTTCTGTCTTGTTGGCTTTGGGGGCCAATTTTTGTAGTTTTTTAAAGTCAAGCTTCTTCAGCAAGTTCTTTTTCCTAAGCTTTCCTGGTAATTAGCCCTAATCAGTATTCAAGTGCTGATCTGTAAGGCTATCTGCTGACTTAAAGGAAGGGAACACCTCAGTAATAGCCCCAGTGTTTCCCTCTGCCAGCAGAAAGAACCGCGATAAGGACAGAGACTCAAGCCATCTCCAAAGAGACAGAGCCACAAAGAGCCCCTCTGATGGCTGCTGGCATCTGGCCTCCCCCTCATTAGCACATTAAAGCTGCTCTGTCCATCCCATAAGAGCCACTGTGTCCATTCCTCCAGCTTTTTCTATGGAGCCATTTACAGCGCTGCTCCTTTGAAACCCCCCCCCCCCAGTTCAAGAGGCAGTAACCCCTTCCCAAAGCCCACGGCCCAGCCAGCCTCAAAAATTCCCACTGACAGACAGGCACCCGGCGAGTACCAGCCTTCTGAATGTCATAGGTAGACAGGAGACACCCACATATTTTGCCTTGCCAAGTCGCCCCTCCTCAGGAAAGTCTTTTCCCGATTAGTGTGTGTGAGCTGTCGGGTTTGGATGACAGGGCACTCACCGTATCAAATCACGCCGCTTCAAACAATTCCTATTTCAGAATAACACTGGCAAGGCTTGTGTTTCCGAAGGTGCAAACTCTCGGGAGGAAAAGCACTCCTAAATCAAAGCATTCTAAGCACCAATAAGCGTGCATTCACTGAAATAAGTCGTTTGGATGGGAAAGGGAAGAGCTGCTTCTTCTTCTCCCATTTCACAGGTATTTCCCTCACGCACCCACATTATTGGCAGCGTATCTAATTCCCAGAGGTCACTTGCTTTCAAAATGGTGATTACAAGTTTAAACTAATGAGAAAAGGAAACAGTGGGCAATTTTTCATCAGTTGATTTCTATATCCTCTGCCAGGATGTGCTCCTGAAGGCAGATATGACCTTCCCACTCCCTCCACCAAAAAAAAAAGCCAACCTGGTTGCTTTATCTACGCTCTGAACTCATTTTCTTTGACTTACTGGTATAAAATTTTTTACCTAAAAGGAGATCTACAGCTATGTGAATTGGGCTCAAAGTCTCTCTTCTAAAGTCACTGTTATTCAGGGTGAACTTTGAGAAGCTATTTGTACTTTCAAAGAATAAAAATCCCAAAGGAAGCCAATCCTTTCGTTTTGAAGAAGAAAGCGAAGCAATTGAAGGTTATGAATACTCACTCTTTTTTTGGATTCCGAAAATGATGTGTTTGATCCTTGACTCGCTTTTCATTAAGGAAAAATGCCATAAATTATTTGGTTTGTTCGTCTCTCTGATCAGTCAACTGAAAGACGTTATTGCTTTGGGGCAATGAAATATGTTGCCTCATTTCCATTATTATTCAGTTTCAGGTTCTTTTTAGTACCTAAACTCCCTTTGTCTAATTTACTATATGACTACACGTTACTTGAAAAAAAAATATCATTGGGTTATAGCTTTCGATACTGGAGCTTTCATTTACACAGTTCTCATCTCTGAAGTTAGTAGCTTTGATACACAGTTCAAGTTCAAACTTAGTCAGTTAGTGGGCCAAATTCTCCCTCAACTCCATTATCTGGAATGAACTTGGCCTGTAACAAACTAAAAAGGCAAAAGTTTTACTTAGGCTGCACCTGAACAGCCTGGCTTTCTGACAAGAAGAACCCAAATTGCTCTTCTACATATAATTTTGTTCAATAAATCAGTGCTTAGCTTAATGAATTATACTTATTAGCAAAATTATTTTTTCTTCCTTTTCCTAAGAAAGGTAGTGATAATTAAATCATACACTGGCTTTATGCACAAGGCTAAAATTTATCTGAGAAAGTGAATAAGAGGGCAAAGAAGTAGAGAGAGACTGACATTGCTCTAGAGAAAGCTTTCGCAATTGACTAGTGCCGAGAACATAACTACGAAGCTATTTAAAAGATGGCATGAGAATGAGTGCCTGAAATTACTCTTGCTCCATTTTCTGATATCAAGTTGAATGTGAATATTCCGATATGATTTTTAGGAAACTTTTGAAAAAATACAAATTTAGCAACAGAGAGCAAGAAAAAGCACATGAAGACGTCCTTGAAAAGGCAAGATAAGGCAAGGCTAGATTTTATAGCTAGTGTTCCTTAAGAAAGTACTAAAAGGTAGAAGTGGGTAAACCCAGACAAATATATGTGCTGCTCAGCTTTCTAAAAAAGTCCTGATCAAGGAAAGCAATACAACAGCAGGTCCTTAGACATTACTTTGGAGACCTGAGCTCATTGACATGCGTGTGGGGTATTTTGCTTACCAGAACAATATAATTTATTTAGGTAAAATAATGTTGTCATAGTATCTAAAGATATTAACTCATTTTCCTTGCAGAAACTTCATTTTCCCTCCTTGTCCTGGTGCCAAGATAATGTCCACATATAAGCAGGTACCTCATTTGCTGGCTCACATTTAGATAAATAATTAGCAAGAATCCCCCAAAGAAATCATATGGTAACCTGCTCCGCCTCTGTTTCAGTGATGTTTATTCTCTGCCCAGTTCCTCTGAGGAGGTGATAACCAGACTTCTGGAGGTGAGATTGGCCTGCAAGTTAGTTCAAAAGGCTTCAGGGGCCACAGGCAACACTTTGCAGGTGCTTCTCTGGTCTTGACCATTCAGGTCACCCAGGGAAGGGAGACAAGCCACCGCTCTGTGATGGGATACAGCCAGACAGAGCGAGTTCAGACTCATCAACAGGTATCTCTGAAATACGCCAGGGTGGAGGCCTGGAGAGCTGCAGAGCTCCAAACCACATGATTTTCTCCTTTTCTTCTTGCTTCCCACTATAGGTGGGAGGCAATATGGAGCAGGTGAGTCACTGCTAAATAAGTGGTCCTCTACGAGCAGACAGAGTTGGTGGAGTCCAATTTTGGCTTTGCAGAGGCTGTGGGGAAGCAAAAAAGCAATCAAGCAGCCAACATTATTCTCTCTCTCCCTGGCAATAGAGCAGGGCAGGGTCAGCCAGGGACACCTGCTGAGCAAATGTCACAGGGAAGGTACCAGGCAGGGCCCTGCAGCTGGGATTCATGGACCACGGCTGTGAGTCACAGGTCCAGGAAAGTATTTGCCATATGTAATCACCACAACATTTCCCCTTGATGCAACAGCAACTCAAAGCCATCCTCTCCGGACTTCAAGGATAACAGGAAGCTTCTTCCTGTTGTAGCAGGTCCTGTTCAGCATCACTGGCAGCTCAGAATTTATATCCAAACTATTCCAGTAAATCCCACAATTTCATTGAGCATCTCCAGTCCTCCATGATTCTGACCCTTCAATTTTGTGTTTTACTCTGGTTTTCTGTTATGGCCAACTTTGTCACAGAGTGTGCTGTTTGCTGTGATCACTGAAATAGATTTTTACAGTCAACCAGCTCTGCTTTCAGTACAGAGCCTGGGGGGGTGTTCCGATGTTTCTCTATTACCTCTGGATCTACTGAGTGATCAGCGAGGAGAGGTTTAAAGGTGAAGTTAAAATAAGTTTCCATACTTGTAAAGCAATTTTAAGAGGAGCCTTCAAAGGCAATTCAGGAATCACCAAGTGCCTGGGTGACCAAACTACTACACACAAAGTGAGAAAGAAATGATGCTCAGTTTCTGCCAGTATCCCCATTTTCCTACTGTCGTGTTTCCTCCCTGACCATACCAGAGCCTTCCCCTCCCTGAGGACAGACTTTTTAGTAGGGCTTGGAGCAATAGGACATAGAGTAATGGTTTTAAACTAAAAGAAGGTAGATTTAGACTAGATATAAAAAAGAACTTCTTCACAATGAGGATGCTGATGCTGAAATGGTGCAATAAGTTGCCCAGAGAGGTGGTAGATACCCCATCCCTGGAAACATTCAGGGTCAGGTTGGAGGATCTAATGGAAGGTGTCTCTGCTCATTGCAGGCGGGTTGGACTAGATGTCCTTTAAAAGGTACCTTCCAACCCAAACTATTCTGTGATTCTATGATTCTACCAGTTACAGGCAGGTTTCTGTTGTCAGCGCTTTAATTTTGTTTGTCTGCCTGAGAAGCCCCCACTTTGTCCAGCAGAAAACAGAAGCACATGAGCTCAACTCAATGAGTCAATCAGGAACCTTTCACAAATGCACTTCAAGTGAATGGACACATGAAGTATAGACAGCACAGAGAAAGTGCTACTCTTTTC
The DNA here is from genome assembly GCA_025769975.1 of Gallinago jamesoni. NCBI lineage: Eukaryota > Metazoa > Chordata > Aves > Charadriiformes > Scolopacidae > Gallinago > Gallinago jamesoni. The sequence continues at coordinate 67,623,487 of JAOQGH010000023.1, forward strand.
CAGTAGAAAAACATTAATTTAAGAAACCAAAGCCTGGTTTGTTCTGGGCTGCTACTTCTTTAGAGACACAGCATAAATATTTCTTCCTTTCCCTTACACATTCACATGTTATTGTTTCCATAGAAGATGAAAACATAAACATTGTGCTGGCGTTCATTTCACCCTGTCAGGATTCATTTCACTGTATCAACAGAAACATTGCATGAAAGCCATGATGTTGCACAGGCTGAGTCCTTAGTTGAAGAAAACCTAACTTGGGCAAAATTTCCCTTGATACAGACTTTGGGACAGGCTAAGGAGTTTCGTACACAAAGAAAAGGCTGCCTTAAGACACCACAGTAACAAGTCTTCTCCCTCTCCATAAATCACATAAATTTGTTTCATGTTTGAGGAGTAGAAAAAAACATGTTCATGAAAAAGTGGCTGGGCTCCTGCTCATTAGGGTGTTGCTCTGGGCAATGGGAGATCTCATTTCTAGATGCAAGTTTATGAATCAACAGAGATTGGAACTCTGGTCACCAGAGCCAATTTCTATCCTTTTCTCCCTTAAAAAAAATAATTAAAAATCTAGATATTCTCATTTTAATCACATAACAATAAATATTGATTTGACTTGATCTATGGCTGAAAGTCATATATATACATAAGCATAACTGCTTGAACTGTATGAATTAATCCAACACCTCCTAGCCATGACGATTGTGCTCTATTTGATGGCTCCCCAGAGGTCACTATTACCACCCTTGAACAGGAGTAACTATTGCTTCTGTATCTGATTCTCTCACCACATCTTCATACATCTGCTGCCTCTGAGAAAACTTTTCTCTATTGTCTTATTTCAGGATTGACACACACCTTTGGATGACCAAGCAGAAGGAGAGCAGGATTTTGCAAGCACAGGACACCATTGGGTTGAGGAACTGAGTGAACTTTACTATACAAGAGTTGCAAAAACACATGTATAAGTGAATGTGTAATAGAGTTTGAGCTGAACCAGTTCTTACTTGCTTCAACTTCTTTTCAATCCTTCTCATGCTCGAATAACAAAGGATAAATATTTCCTCCCTTACTGATGCTTCTGAGGATGTCCTAGAATGGTAACAGTTAATTAACTGCATATAATAGCAATGATCTGTGAGTGATCAAATTCCTTCAGGTATTTGTAACAAAGATAGTAACAGTAATAATTTCCTAATGTTTAAAAGCTTGAAAGAGTCAACGAGTGTTATCTTCAAAACTAGTATATCCAGCCAGAAGAGTTGTTTTTCTGAGTCGCTCATCCATATTACACAGTATCTGAAACTAAAGCGGGGACAATGAGGCCGACGGTGGTACCCACCATCCACCCCACTGCTGCTCCTAAGGCCGCAACTGCTCTGTTTAGCACGTAGAAGTCATTAGGCAGAAGCGATGCTTCAGCCGGCTTTTCAGAGCGGAGCTCAGAGACTCTGCCTGGAGAAGTGCAACCAGCCAGGCTCCGCATCGATGCTGTTTCATAGTAAAAAAACCTCAGCCCAAATCAAATGCGGGGCAGAAGAAACAACTGGCGAAGAGGAGAGGGTAAAGGATTTAAGTAAGATGGTTCCGGTGTTTTCTTGTGCGTTCGGTGAAATAATTTACCCCGGGTACCCTGCAGTTTTCCTGCCTTGGCACTGACAATTCTGAGCCACACGTAGTGGCGAACCGAGCAGCCCGGCTCCGGGCAGCAGCCCGCTCCCGACGCCGCTCCGCCCCGACCACGCCGCCGGATCGGAAATCGGGGAAAAAAAAAACCCTCGCCCGGGGCCACCCGGCACCCCGCAGCATCAGACCCCGCCCGGCTGCTGCTACCGACCCCGCCGGGACCGGGGGAACCGACCCTTCCCCGCAGCCCCCGCTACAACTTCCCCGGCGGCGGCTCCGCCACCTGCCGGGATGCGGCCGCGGGGACGCCGGGTCCCTTCTCCCCGCCGCCCCCCGCGTGTCCGCGGCGGGCCAGGAAAGCCGAAGCAGGCGGGGACCCCGCTGTGTGTGGGGGTGTGGGGGTGTGCCCGCAGGCAGGGCAGGTGCGACCGGCACCGGCACCGGCGGGGAGGGAGCGGGCCGGGGGCCGCGCCTCACGCCGCCGCCTCAGAGGCAACAATGGGCCGGGGCAGGCTCCGCGCCGCCGCCCCCCGCCCGTGGCTGCCGTGGGGAAAGGGGCTGCGAGCCCAGCCGGAGCCCTGCGCTCCCCTCCCGCTCCATCTCCCCGAGGGGGCCGGGCCGGGGCTCCCCCGACGGCCGCTCCCGGGACCTGCGCGCCCCAGGGCGAGCGGCGGCGGGGCGGGGAGCGGCGCCGTGCCGTGCCGTGCCGTGCCGTGCCGCCGGAGCCCCGGTCCATCCCCCGGCCTCACCTGTTCAGCACTTTCCTGATCCTCTGGCGCACGCTGGAGGAGGGCGCGGAGATGCCGCTCCTGCCGCCGCCGCTGCCGCCCTCCGCCGGCAGGTTCTCGATGGTGGCCACGACATGGCTGGGCTGCGGCGGGTGGTGCGGCGGCGGCTGCGGCGGCGGCGGCGGCGGGGGTTGGTGGTGGTGGCGGTGGTGGTGGCGGTGGCGCTCGGGGGAGAGCATCGCGGCGGGGGCTGCGCCTCAGCGGCGGCGAGCGGGGCGCATCCCGGCGGGCGGGCGCTGCTGCCGCCGGCGCTGGCTCCCTCGGCTTCCGGGCAGCGCCGGACCCTCGCCCGCTCCTCCCTCACTGGGCTGCCATGCAGCGAGGGGCGGGCTGCCGCCGCCAGCGAGTGCCGCTCACGGTCGACGAAGTGCCAGCAGTTTGGCGACCCTCCTCCTCCTCCTCCTCCTCCTGCCCACACCCCCCCGCGCCCAGCCGGTGCCTCCCCCCGGCGCTGCGCCGCCGCGATCCCCTTTGTTTCTCCGCGCACCCCCGGCTGCTGCCGCCGCGGCTCGGTGCTGCTCGGCCCGGCCCGTCACGGCGGCGGCGGCGGCGGAGCCCCCCGGAGCCCTGTGTGGCGGCGGCCGCCCCTGCGCTCCGCGGTGCCGCCGGGCGGGGGAGGCGGCGGCCGCCAGGGGGCGCCGGCGGCGGCGGCAGCGCCCCCGTGTCCCCCCCCCCCCACCATCACCCCGACCCCCCGTTTCCCCGGTGCCGGGCGGGATCCGCGGGGCGACCCGGGGAACCGAGGGTGGAAGGGGGGTACGGCACAGGGGGACAGGGAGGACGTGCCCCTCCCGGTCTCTCCCCGCGGGCCGGTGCCGCCGTCCCGCCCCCGCCCGCTCGTCCCCTCAGCCAGGGGGGGACCGGGGCAGCTCGGCCGTGCTTACCCGCTACCATCACCCCATTAAATACTCATCGTTTTCATTTCGGGGCGTTCGCTTGCCTTTTGGGGGTGGTTTTGTTGTATTGTTGTTTTTTTCATCAGTCAAAGGGCTATTGTCTACAGGTAGGCAACGCGGCCTCTCCTCCATCGGCGGGAGCACCCGGGAGCTGCCACCCATTTGTCCTGGGAAACGCGGCCGAGGCCTGTTCCTCCTCCTCGGAGAACTGGGAAAAGAGTAAATAGAAAAATGCTGCTCAACAAGACCCTTGGTCTCGGCGGGAGGGACGGCGGTCGCCGGGAAGTTCAGGGCTCCATGCGTTTTTGATGGGGACGGGGCGCTTCGAGCCCATGCCCGGGCGAGGGCTCGTTAAAGGGGAGTGTGTCGGTCTCCTTCCCCTGCAGGGAGTCTCTCGGAAAAGAAGTGGAACTAACATGGTTTTAATATTTCTTACTCTAAAGAGGAAGATATTTCATTTTAAAAATTGAATTAGGCTCAGAGGAGGTAGAACATACATATACCTTTTAAATCGATCATACGTCTCTGAAACATATTACCTGATTATTTTGCAAAGCTCTGTAAGTGAAATAAATTTGAAATTTCTCTTTTTCCATTCTATTGTTCCCCCCTAGTTATTTTTGTCACAGATTTTTTCCGTATATTCCTGTTTGTGCGAACCTTACAGAAAGGCATAAAGGTGAGAGGAACATTTGTAAAAAGCAGGGAAATGTGGTTATAAAGCTGTGGAGTGTCCCCTGGGGAAATCAGATAGATGTAATACTCGAAATTACTTTTGCTTTTTTTTTTTTTTTTTAAATGACTCGGTAATGTCTCTTTATAGGAACGATTCCTTTTGCCAATATTAATTTTTAATATGTCGGTTTACTCTGAGTACCTCAGCAGCCTCGGTCTAACAGGTCTTCAGACGAGATCCAGTGAAGCATGTTGCTCTACCAGAGGAATGCTTTTGAAGATGGGCTCACTCACTCGAAATCCTCTAAAGTTCATTCTCCATTCTGGGCAGAAAGCCAGCTGTTTTTAGCACGAGCCGAACCTCAGTTGAATCGGATTATGCTACTAAGAGATTCTCGTCTCTCCTGTTACCCCCATGGCAACCACATGTTTCCATAAGTGGAGAGAAGATGAGGTTCATTCTCCCTGGCAGCTCTTGGAAGTGGAAGGGCCAGAGCCTCCAAAGCCGAGCTGGTACGACGTTAGCTGCAGGGCATCGCTGCTGCATGCCCTCCGTGGGGGTCCAACCATAGCACCCCCGACCCACACGCTCATCTCTCTCTCCTGGACCTCTAGCACCTATTTGTTAATGTTTCCATGCCCTTCGTTAAACACACTGTTTCTCCAAACGGCAGCTGAATGGCAACAGCATCTATTCTGGAAATTCTGTGCCGGGATGAGAGGGTTTGGATAAGAGATGTGTTTGCCTTTGGGTGCTCAGTGGCTGTTTCAGACTGATCTGACAGCCGAGTGGATCCGAACAACAGTGTTTGTGTAACTTTGTTCCTACTGATTAAGCCAAGTGAATGCATACCTGAAGCCCAATTTGGGGTCTGCCGCCAAACGGGGGGGCTATGGGAAGCTCCTGTCCTCAGGACAGCCCTCTTATTTGGCAGCCCCCTTGTTACCGATGTGGAGGGAAGCTGTCGGTCCCTGCAGGCAGTCCTGCTGCCACCCCAACAAATGGATTTCTTGCATCCGCAGGTCTATCATAAATACGATGCCAAACTTTTGCTGTGTCCAATAAAATTGTTTTCAATTACTTTTCAGTTTGTCCCACTGCACGTGTTGCATTCCGCCATCACATGACTCCATGCATTCAATCTTGCGGCTTAGCCACGCTGGTTTTTTTTCCATGATTAGACAAAACTGCTGAGAGGAACAATTATCCTGGATATATTCTGTTTATCAGCGAATTGACTGCATCATACAATCAGTAGTGACTGATTGAGAACGGCATTTTTTAACATTTTAAGAATCGCTCAAGATGCTGTTCGTGTGGCTCAGTATCCCTCGTAGTCGGAGCACTCTTGGCCGTACATCAAACACAGTGCTGAGCATGTTCAGTCCTTATAGCTGTTTCTCAACGTGTTGACATTCAACTATGGCACACCTGGCATTTTCATTAATGTAACGCCCAACTGGATTAGTTCTACTAAAAGACAAGAATAGAATTTGTACAATTGTGAAAATGTATTTTTTCTTAAGCATTTCATCCCACTAACAACAGATGAATACGCTAGAGGTTAGTCCAATGGCTCCTCTTCGTGGTTCACACTGAAGAAGCTGCTTTGCCTTGTAGAGCAAAATCCATTTTTAAGTCTGGGATTTCCAAATTGTCACATGAGTTTGAAGCAAGGTTCTTGAAGGTTCTGAGTCAACTCAGCGCTTTTTGGTGCATAAATGAAACAAAAACACTTCTCACCTGAGTTCACAGGGGACCAAGTCTTTTTTACTTTTGAGGTTCTCTCAATGAACATGACAGAGCTGTTGGAAGAGCAGCCATGCCAACTTGGAAACACACTGCCCAACGGGCTGGCTCAAACCTAAATCCTAATGCCTGAAGCCCAGTGCTTAAGCTAAGTGGGGAAGTCCTCTCCTGGGTGTCTGACCTTGTAACTGTGTTCTGACCCCCCACTCAAGACCTTGCAGGACTTGCAGCAGGACCAGAGGCTAACCTGTAGCTAGAGGGACAACATGTCACCAGTAAAACTTATAAGCAGGGATTAGTGTCAACAAATGAGAAATTGTTATAAAGACGTGCACAGCCATCTCCAAGTAGGTTGAATGCTAGATGTGAGGACTTGGGCTCTCAGCAAAACTTAGCCAAATTTTAGAAAGTTAAAACTTAGTCTTTCCTATTCCAGCTGAGTCTCCTGGAATTGCTGAAATTGCTTCTCTGCAGTACTGTTGGCATCCCTTGGTCTCCAGCTGATGAACAGCTCCCATAAAAAAAACATGTTCCAGTGGTTGCAGTTCTGGCCTAAGACATGGAACAGCTGTGAGTGTTGTACTCCCAAGGCTGGTTGACCTGTCGTGGGGATTCAGCTTCTTCCATCACAGTTTTTCAGGAGTGGGAAAACTGAAGCACAAGCAGATCTGTCCAAGACTGTACATGGCCTGTCACTTCTCAAGCAAACACCAGGGCTACCAAGAGGAAGAGTCATGATCTCTTTTTCATCTGCCTGAATGACCATTCTGTATTTACTGTTTGGTTTGTATAAAAATTATACTTTAATTAATATTTAAATTTTAATAGTTGATACAACATTTTGTTTATATTAAACCTTTTTATTTGATATAAAAATTACATAATTATTACTAATAAATCAAATATTTCGTTTGCTTTTAGACCTGGAACGAAATAGTTGCAGCTGGATGGAATGAGAAGACCTTTCACTAGCACACTCTGCTGCAACAGCACGTGGATCAACGTTAGCTCAGAGCTGAGATTCATCCCATGTGTTCCTGCATGGCATTCCAGAGAAGAGGGGTTCATACCCTGGTGAGTTTGGGTTGAGCGCTGTCATGAAGCTGTAGTGCTTCTGCCTACCTTATCTAAAACCAGCCCAGGTACCTTGACATGCAGTGCTGCCTGGGGCAGTGGTGACAGCCATTGATACGGTGCTTTTGGGGGACAAGCAACAGCCACCAAGGCAAGGTGGCACAAAAGCCCTTTACTCAAAATCCTTCCAAGCCTCTCACCAGGCAAATTTCTATTACAAGAGCCCAACTGCTCCAGCCATCTCCTAACACCCTGAGAAAGACTCAAAGAAGTGACAAATTTCCAACACATATGGTTGACTATGAGGAAAAGAAGCGGGGGTAGAGCACACAGCACAACCTTCTTGTTAATCCTCAGCCTCCATGTGCCAATGTCCCATTTCGGCACCATTGTGGCTGTCCACCAGGTTTTCACAGATAATCAGGGCCTCACAAGGCAACTTCTTAGGAGATGAGAAGTCAGCAGTCCTGAATCCGGGTGTAGCGTCTTTATTCATCCACACTAGTGCATGAACAGCTGTGGAAAGGCAACACAGCTGTGGGCAATCTCAGCACACAGCCCACGTATGGGTCCTAGACAGCAGCTCTGCATCTAACAAAACAAGAGGAGGAGAGCAGGGAGGCAGGCAGAGCTGCTCCTCACTCCCTTGCAGCACAAGCAAGGTGAGACACCCCATCTGCATCACGCAAGGGATGAAGAAGGTTGTGGGTAACAATGCCTATTTTTCACACCCACCATAACAGTATCTTACATTTCTCATTAGTTGCAGGAGGGAATATGCCAACTGACTGTAATAGTTTTCTCTCTTGTAAGGGAATATTTACACTCGGAGACAGGGAGAATTACGCTGCAATACCATTGGAGCCTAAGACCAAGCAGCTGAATCCATATGAAAAAGATAGATTATACAATACAGAAAAGGTAAAATTAAACAGAATTTATTTGTTTCCATCACCTTGGGTGAGCAACAAAGGCGAAATAAAAAGTACAATAAATAATCTGCAAATGCCATAACTTAAAATAGTACAAGGTTCACAAGCAGTTCGAGAATGAAACATCTGGGATAGCTCAATTTCTCTGGATGAGGATGGGGAGAGCTCCTGTCTCACATCTGATTACCTTTTCTTCAAGATTTCTCTTGCTTCACTGCTGCAGATACTGTTTCAGCAGAGTTTGTAGTAGCCATACAGACATCGGTAGCTTCTAGACTGTTGCAGGCATTTATCTACTTGTTCTTTTCGTAATTTGCATAAAAATAAATGAATCCTGCAGAGGTTAATTAAGAAGTGTATTAACTTTCCTGCTTTGCTTGTAGCATAGGTCACTCCCAGACTCAAAACCTCAGACTGGAAAGAAAGCTGAATCTCAAAAGAAAGCAACAACAGCTCATCCTCAGAAAGCTGCAGGGAGGCAGATTGTTATTTCCCTTGTTGATATTCAGTACCAAAAAAGCAAGCAGAAAGAAGTCCCTAATCTGCTAGCAAAAAAGAAATGAACTACAGTAGTCGTGTGATGCTATTTTTGCACAGCCCAATAGCATTTTCAATCTACTTGTTCTTCTCAATAAACCACATTACAATTACTTTTATTTGTTTTATTGCATGCTTCCTCTCCTTCCTCATTGCATAATTGAACATCAGCCCTGAATGTACGACCTGATTTAAATGCCTCTACTTGTCCAGAAATAACAAGTTTTTTAAATAATCCTGGTTGTCTATGAAAAAACAATAACCCTTTTCAACCTGCTACTGTTCAGCGATCAGAAAATGTGATACACAGATGTGAAAAATCAAACCAATTCCTTTTGAGATTGAAGAAACAAGTCTTGAAAAGTCCTTTTCAGGAGCAATATGGCAATTGAATATTGCTTTATTTCTTTACTTATCTGTACTTTTTACAAAAACCCTCGGTCTTGCAGACTTTGTTCGCTCGTGCATCATCCCTAGTGCTCATGCCTGCACTTGGGAAACCCTTCTCCTGCCGTGTGAAAGGGGCACTGCTCCTCTGGCTGCAGAGGACAGCTCTTCCATGTCTGGGGGACTCAAGGGAGCAAGTCGGAGGCACGCTTTGACCCAAGATTTTTGGGAAACATTTAAGGGATGGAGACGGTAGACAGAGCCATTCTGTTCATCTAGAAGCATCTGTTTCCTTGCCTTAAGAATGAACCTTGCCCATGTCCCTCCCACGTGCAGAGCTACCCACATGTCTTAATGTGAATTCAGTCCATTTGCAAGCCAGATAATCAACAATCTGACAAGGAGAGGACTGGGTTTACAAAAGCGAAGTTGCCCTTGGACTAAAAGCCGTTACAGGGCTCCTGTTTCATCACACAATTTCCATACAGAGATAACTCAGTGAAATGTAGAGGCTTGTGATGTAGAAGAGGTCATACAAGGGGATCTTGAGGTCCTCCTGGCCACGCACTCTCTGAGTAAGTAGCATCCAAGCAACCACTTGAGGTGAGAGGACGGAGACACACTGCTGGACTCCAGGGCAAAGTGACACGGCAGTTTTGCTGGATGAGAATTACATTTGGAAGCAGGATTTCAGCATCTAAAGAAATTAGTCTTAGGAGAAGAATGAGAGTGCATTTTGTCTGGGAGGAAAGCCATTAGATGGGCTGTGGAGGAACTAAAGGGGCTTCCCAAACATAAAATGTGCTAACCTCTAGAGAAAAACAACCACTAGTTGTATGCCTTAGTGTTATTATAATACATTTCACTGATGAAATTTTGTCCAAGTTAATTACACTTCACTTCCAGAGGCCTCTGGGTTTCTAATTACTAATGTCATAGCCCCCAGAGGAAACAAAATGGTGGGGCTGAAACCTAAATCAAACCTGCCGGAGATGCGAGCAAAAACCCTAGGGACTGACCGAGGGCGGGAGCGGTGCGGTCCTCCCTCCTCCCCAGGGCCGTGGGGAGAGGTGTTCGGCCACCAACAGGCTGCAGGAGGCCGGAGCAGAAGGGTCAAGCTTTCAAGCAGCGTCCATGATGGTGCTGGTCAGTTTAGCTTTTCTCTCTTCATTTCGTCTGTGCAGCCCAGCCATTTGAAACAGCACTGTGGTGAGCACATCTGCATCTTCCCTGGCACCCCCTGACCCCCTGCCCTTCCTTCTCAATTCAAACTCCTCCTGCTGTCACTCTTTGGCCCTGTGTCCATCTAGTCCTGCACGCCTTGGCTCCTGCTGCACAGAGCCACCTTCTCAGAGCTGATCCATACATCTGTGACAACACAGCAGCAATTTAATTAATTCTATAGAAGGAGGAAAATGAGTGGCCTTTGCATTGCCCTTCCTTCTGCTTTTTTTGGTACAGACAGCATTTGGATCAGCTATATTGAAGGTGAGTAGGCTGTTGGAAGCAAAAATGTCTTTCTATCATTTCTAAATTCCTTTGGCCATCTGGGATTGTCAGGACCTTGGTTACACCAAGACTAGAGTCTGGGATACACAGGAACAAATATGCTCTTTTTCTAGTATGATGGTACTCTAAAGAAACCAAATCACATCATCTTTAGGGCACAGGCTACAACAAGAACTGCCAGGTGCTTTATTAATTCCATTGAGCAGCAGCATTGACTGCCCAGGATGGAAAGTCTCCATCCATGGGATCCTTGGAAGTTTTCAAGACACATAGGGAAAATGTCCTGAGGGACTGGGCCTCACCTCATGGCTCACCCTGCCATGAGTAGGAGGTTGGACCAGAGGCTTCCTGAGCTCCCTTCCAAGAAGAGTTATTCTACAGTCCTAGAAATTACGATTTTAGTTGTGTTGAGTTACATTTCAACAGCATGTGCATGTGTAACTGCAGGGTCAGAAAACTCCAGAAGGGGAAATAGCTGGGAAGAGTAACCTTTTCACTATTTTTTGCTTTGTTCAGGCAAAGTTACAGAAAAACACAAGCCGATGATGATCTATAAAATGACTTATTCCCACATGACATTATACAAGAGTGAAAATAAAATGAATGTAAATAAAGCAACAACAAAGTCCCTGACCAATGCAAATTCTTAATTACCCAAATTCATTGGTAGAAATAGTAGAGATTCATCTCTCTTGCCATGTTCCTTGCTGGCTTGGAGAGATGAGCACCGCTTGGGATTATTGCCTCAGTCAATATTCGAAATGCATATGACTGACTGGCAATTTAGGATATACATCAGTAGAGCTAGCAGCTAATAAAAACAGAAAAATCAGAATACTTCAGGAGCGACAATTATTGCTTTCAGGTGATTCTTGATGTTTGGTACATTTTTGCAAAATGTCTTAATCCTTTAAAAATATAGACTGATCTCCAGATACTAACAAGTTCTCCTCGTGAAAGTGTAAAGTGCCTTTCCATGTTATCTTTTTTCATGTGTCACTCTGTTTTGCAGGCCCCATTGGCGAGACACAACTGTAATTCTGCAAATGAGTGTGAGGATGGATTGCTGTTGAGCCAAGTCCAAAGGCTAGTGTTCTGAAGGTATTAAAAATAAAGACAAAATATATAGCCTTTTGGGGAAGAAAATCACACGTGCTAGCCACGCTTTGCAAATAGATCAACTTTTGGGGCGATTAATGGCAATTATCATCAGGTTCTAGACTTTATTCAATTGTTGTTTATTATTTTAGTTCTGAACTACTGAAATAGCAGCAGCAGACATGATTAACAGGACTCATGCTTAGGAAGGTATCACCTAATGAGGTCATTATGTCAGTATCATTAGTTCAAGATAAAGAGGGATACAAGGAGAGTGGAATTATTTCAGCAGTTAGTCCTGCTTGATTCCAGAGATCAGATTTGATGATCAGAGAAGTCATGTCCCACAGTACCCACTACAGTAAGTTTTACAGTCTAAGAATATGCTAATCGTTAATAAAAGATTCTCTGAATGAACAATGAATTTTGACAAGTGATACAGAAAACAGGGTCTGTGGGCAAAAGCACTGGATCAAATTCAGCTCTTTTTGCTGACTGGGATGCTAGCTCCTTTTGTCTTGTTCCCTTGAACTTTTTCTCAGAGCTAAACAACAGATGCAGGATTTAGGCTGAAATTTTACCTGGTTCCACACTTTTGTTGGAGGTGCATAAACTGTTCTGGAAATACAGGTTTTCTTCTTATTTCTATACACATTTGCATCTAACTGCAGAGCTGGAGCCCTGCCCTGCTCTGCATTTTGGACGAAGGGTGGAGGAACAGGATGAAGAATGTGCTTGTCCTGATGTAGAAGCAACCAGGATTTGCTCCTTGCTACACTGGGATTAATGAACACGCCTATCATATTCTGGAGAGTACTTAACTGCCATGCCAACTGAAGCAAGGGCTATCCTCAGTGATAAGAACTACTTAGCAGGCAGATATAATGCCTGTGCTGAAGTAAAAGCAAGTAAATCCCACCATAATGTGCTCCTGTACATACTGTGCAATCCTTCTCAAAGAAGCAGGACCTGGGTAACAGAGTTTAAATCCAGTTGGGATGACTGGGACTGCTTTTCAGCTTTGTCAGACTCAGAAACCCAGCACAGGAGTACTGGAGACAAAGTACCAGAAGGGTGCTAGACGTGCAAAACATTTCACAGCTGGACTTGAAAACTGACTCATACCCATTAAGATGTACTGCCTGACAGCTAATCCTTTAAACTGTTGCCTACTGTTGTATGAAAAGCCTGCCAGATACTGCAGGCCCTTCTGCTTGCTGACTCCTCCCTTTCCTTGGACAAGTGCAGAATCCATTTGCAGATTCAGATTCAGCTCTCTTCACCACAAACTACCCAAAGAGTTTATCAGAAAGAAAAATGGGCAGCCAGGCTAATGTTTCTGTGGGGCAAGTGTCCTTTCCCAGCCTGTGAAATGCATAAAGGTGTTTTAAATTTTACATCATAGGCTTTTAGTAAAGAGTGGAGATCTGTGATACAAAACCAAGGCCCACCCTGTGCTTGAGACCCTCTGAAATTGTACGGGGGCTTTGAAATTACAAGGAAGAGCAGAGGGGATGAGGCAAGAGCATCCTGAGTACCATGACCCAAGAACAAACCATGAGTTCCCCACAGAATGGCATCTGCCATGCAGTGAGTGTCAGCTGTTTAGTACTTTGCAGGCAAAAAAAGTGCTGATTTCTATGTTCTCCAAAATGCCATAAATGGTCAATGCAATAGCTGCATGTGGGATATCTATTTAGTCCAGGTGAGGATCTTCTGGGTCTCAAAAATTTGAATATCCAAGCCATGCCTCATGACAAGGCAGCAGCTCGTGTATTCATGGCAAACAGTGTATAAAAGCTATAGTGAATGAAGGAAATTTGAGGACTGCCGTAATTGATTATGGTATTTCCACTTGCTGGGCCAGCTGCTGGACTAGGAGTCCCTGTGTGGGTGACTTTCATCCCTGCATGAGGGGATGAGCACAAGAGATTATGTACTGAATTTGTTTTACTTAAAATACTGTTTCCAGTTTAAAGAAGAAAAAAAAAAGCTACATGCCACTTTTTTCCTAGGGCCTGGATGTCAGACAGGGCAAGAGTGTCTTCTTGCTCTGTACACTGCTTAGAGGCTGCAGTACTCAGAGGAAGTGTTTGCACTGAGTAACTGGACGTGAGCTGTGGAGCTGTGTTTGAAAGTAATGCAACAGTAATCTCTGCACAGGACAAGGTAGAAATTTTGGCAAACCCCTTACCAGCTGTAAGGTTATCTCACACTGCTGTATAAGCAGCTGCTGCAGCTTTTTGAAAGGTGTGGAGGGTTTAAGAGCTACATTGCAGCAGCAAAACACACCCAGAAAATGTCAGTGTGACAATTCTGTAGGCTTTCAGCCTGAAACCTGCACACCTCCTGGGCATACTCTGGAAGCCCAACTTTTTTTTTTTTATTTTTACAAGCCCCACCGTGTGCCTGAAGGTCATCACCACTGACGTTTCTGACCAAAGGAGCTCTTCAGGAATCTCTCGTGGTGTTCTGAGATAATTCCACAGCAGATGGAAAGGTTTCTCTTGGCACAGGGTATTGTCTGTGTACAGTAAAAATTAATGATGAGAAATGACAACTAAATGGGCAGAGCTTATGAGGTAGAAAATACAGGATTACAACTGTCATTGCTGCTCTCCAATTTTCCTGCTCCCCAAAACCTGCCCAACTGTGCCTGTTTTGTTTGTTTCTAATGTCTCTGTGCTGCTTTCTCTCCCTTGTTCCACCCTTTCTTGTGCTCTTTGCAGCACTCAGCATGGTACCAACAAGCTCCATTTTGCTCCTGCAAAGGAAGAAAATCTAAGTTTTGACTTTCTTCCCTTGCCTTGTGACTTTGCCAGTATTAGATGAGTGCACTGGTCAAAAAATAATCATGACTGGCATTTGTGGCAGAAGCAGAACTGATGCAAGATAAATCAATGAACATGGGTTAAACCAGCTTCAGTATATCTATCATAGTAATTTACGTAAGTTTAAATCAATTTAATTAAACTGATTCACTTTTCTGGTGGAGAGAAGGCTTTACAGTGTGCCAAATTTAATCCATTGACTGGATTAAAATCATGAAAAAGGGGTGGCTGGTGACTTTAAAATTTAAGATGATGAGTGACTGGTACCATCCTGGAGAAGGAGCCATATGAAGATAGCTGCATGTGCTATTAAAAGAGAAAAATGAATCAGAATGAAGAAAACTCCCTTATGATGCAGTGGTGTGTGATAAGCATGATTACTCTAAATTGTTAACCCTGTGCATTATCAATACCTCCATAACCGTTGTCTGTGACCTCTCATGGAAGCAAAAGCCTTGCCTACCACCTGAGACAGCATAACTGATCATTGCATATTCTTAGCTGGCCATTTTTACAGTGTAAAACTTCTTAGATGAAATCACTTTCCCCTTTAAACCACTTGTTTTTAGGGTAAGTCTTGCCCCTGGGGAATGTGCAATAATTCAGCATGAGTTTTATTTAAAAAGTTGTATCAATTTGGGCACCTGGACATTTAGCTCAGCACAGCTGATTAGTGGTAACTTCCTAAGCTGTCGTTAGAGTCTTCTAAACTCTCTAGGCCAGCCTAGACTTTGCTGACTCTGTGCAATACTTCCAAGTAGAATGTCATTTACAAACTTCTGTATCATGGGGTAGTTGGGAACACACCAAAATGTCCACCAGGGACCTCCTGGCTAAAATGCTCATAGAAAAAAATGGTAGACTATGAAGCCCTACACTTCCCAAGGAGAACATTTTGCTTATTGCTAGGACTGTTGTCATTTTTACCAAACCCAGTTTTGCAGAGCTCATTGGTTATAATCAAGAGCGACTTTATGTGAGAACTCTTCATCATCCTCTTTCCATTTCTGGAGACGACCTCCAAGGAAACATCATTCTCAAGCCCCTCCATTACAGTGAAGATGACTTGTTGGCATGTCATTACTACTGGCCGTCCACATGCCTGCACTGTGACCACTCTGGGGCTCACATCAGACATTGAGATGGTGTTTCTAACTCACAATTTTTCCCTGTAGAAAGGTTAGAGGTTCTATGCACAGACTATGTAATGATGTAAACATATTTGCTCTATTTCGCCCTAGCTCCCCAAAGAATGTCCTGTTTTTCTCTAATGCACAGTCCACTTTCAGAGCACGTATCATTTGTATGACCAGGATGGAATGTGTTACATGCATGTGGCTTTCTGTTCTTTGTCTTCTCTCCCTTCCCTGCTCCAAAACCATGTGGGGATTTTTGGTGCCTTGATGACTAACGTTTCTTTTAAAACAAATTATTGAATATTGTATATGTGCACTTTCTCATTCTGAGTGAGACTTAATTAACTTTCACCAGGCTCTGATTTCCCAGAAAAACAAACTATTCCAAACTCAATAATAACAAGCCTCAAACAAATAAAAAAAATCTGTTTTTTCTATATCTGAGATCATGTAAGATTTCAGACATTCTCATACAACTACTACTTCTGTTCTTCTGATCTCTTTGGTCCACTTACTCCTGTCTGGTTTCTGACTCTGTTTTTTTTTTTCTCCAGAGTGTGGCTGATATCTAAGGAGCAAATCATGGCAAATAGCTCCTGCCTTGTCTAGCTAATTGCTACACTGACAGTATGAGCAACAGCAAAAGAAACAAATGGGAATTTGAACAACAATAACGTGAAATGTTTGGTAAACAGGCATAGAAGGAAAAAGACAGGACCAGAAAATCATCAGTGTTGCTCCTGTGTCGCATCCCTCTTACCATGTTTAACAATTCTTTTTCCTAATCACGGGACTGACTGTCATAGCACTTCCTCAAGATAGCCTGCTATCTTGTACCTCACATATAAGTACATTTTGTTGCTACATGGAGACTTCCAAATTACTGGCCACTGCTCTTCCAGTAGTAGTGTGATGCTTTTCTCCATCCTCCATCCATCAAGCATTTTTGTTGTGTCCTATTTGCTTCTCTTATCCTTCTTGGCAATGTGCAGTTTAGGATAAAATGGTTTTGTCTGTCATAGCAAAGATGCGTGTAACTGCTGCCAGCTTGAGTCTTACCCGGTACGCATTTGAACTCTTACTGAGCTTTCGCCTTGCTTGGTGAAAAAAGGGAAGGTTCCCACTGTTTTCCATTACCAAGAAATAATCTTCAAACATATTTGGAGCTCTGTTGCAGTAATTTGCTGCCCAGCTGTAGTAGTCCATCAAAAAGTTAGGTGTTTAAAGCTGGCAGAAGACTAACAGCAAACTACATGGGTGGACATTGGCCTTTTCTAGCAGGGAGGTTACTGAGACATGAATCCATTCCTTCACACCCATCAGAAATAATGAGTTTGAATTTAGAGAGTACCACCCCTTGCACCAATATGGAGAGCTACAATGCAGGCACAAATATTAGGGCTCTAATTGGCAATAACTAGGAAAATACAGCTGGATTATGGTTCAGTCCAGCTGGGCTCAAAAAATTTGGACTGGTAAATTCAACTCAGAATCTGGGTATCCTGCACTGGTAAGCTCAATTTTGTTGAAAATTCTGTTTTCAAAGGAGGGAGGAGCTGTTAAACTTTGGACCATGACTTTGTAGCTTTATGAAGCAAGGTCTCACATGACAGTACCAGCCCAAGGTGATGATGTCCTCCTCTCCTCTTCCTGCTGCCCTGCCTTTTCCTACCACTCTGCTCGAACACATCACTGCCCAAGGTGCGCAGGCACAGTTGCTCCTACAACATGATGAACATGATGAAGGAATCAACACAGCTTCTCAAGGAGTCTTTTTAATAGGCCATTTTCAAGCCAGGCTGGGTCCACTCCAGCTTTGCTGGAAGGTCTCAGGCATGAGGGGAGGTGGGCAAGCAGTGGCAAGTGGGGCAGCAGGCCCTTAGCAGTGCTGATAGTTCTGCTGCTGGAGACTTCATGTCACAAAAGCACAGCCAAGGAGAGGACTGCCAAAGGGCTGGGTGCCATCAGGCTCCAAAGGCACAGGAAGAGCCTTCTATGATCCCCCGTCACTTTGTGTTTTTCAGATTTCTACTAATTCGGTCAACACAGAGCAGCACTAAATTAAACACTTGACTGTTAAGGTCGATTCAGTGACCTCATTTGCAGAAGTGTAGCTCCTACTAGTGTCACATTCTGGGTTAGAAGCCAAATTTCTGGAATCAGTTTTGTAATGTATGGGGCCAGATTTGGGTTCTTTCAGAACTACGCCAGCCAGAGGAGGGCTTTATGCCTGCTTCAGGAAAACCCTGCCTGCTGCCTGACGTTCG
Source organism: Gallinago jamesoni (assembly GCA_025769975.1). Taxonomy (NCBI): domain Eukaryota; kingdom Metazoa; phylum Chordata; class Aves; order Charadriiformes; family Scolopacidae; genus Gallinago; species Gallinago jamesoni. Next base: position 67,640,990 of record JAOQGH010000023.1, read on the forward strand.
TGCACAGAGATTATCTCTGCTTCCTCACCTGTAAAAAGATAATTACACTGCCCAAGTTTCTAAAGAGCCTTTGCGTCTCCAGATAAAATGTACTACAGAGAGGCACTACATGAATTATTCAGGCTAAATTAAATTAATGAAGACGGTGGAAATTCAGTTGCTTTTATTTCTTTTTTTCTGTACTAGGTTCAGATCCTGCAGTGGCCTTTGTGGTCTCAAAATATTCTGAACGCAGAGTGCTGCTAGCTCACAGCTCTGCTGAAAATATTTTCTTCATTGTCTGAAAATATATTAATTTAATTATTGACGAGCCCATTTGTGAGAGAGCTATTGAAGCATGACCAGCTCACCATGGTGTTTTCTCTAACCACAGGCTTCCACAGGGAGCGAAGAATGAAAAGTCAATGCAATCTGTGCGAGACAGCAAGATGGATTTGTGAGGAATTACAGGCTGGTTTATAAGGAAAAAATTATCACTTGGTCAACAATGTAGGATTATAAGGACAGCTCTTGCACTGTCCAGGAAGAACCTAGACAGAACATGTACAATGTCACGCCAGGATGCCTTAAATGCTTTGCAACAGTGTTTTTGGGTGAGCTGTGCCTGCTCAGGGCTTCTGTGCAGCCCCTCTTCCTTCCTCTGTCCCCAATATGCCAGGAGATGCCTCCTGGATGAAATTCTGCAGTTCTCACCCCAGAACTTGGGATATGGGGCTGCCAGCACTGGAATACGTAAAGGTCTCCTTTTGGCAGCCTAAAACAGCAACTTAGCTGAAATAAAAATATGATTTATTCTGCCAAAAAACTGCACAGTTCTTAGTAGAATGGATTTAAGAGAGGTGTCTTGCACGGTATTTTTGTACTCAACTTTTCTTGCTGGAGCTTAGGCAGACCTGGCATTTTTCCCCAGTATGGACATCTGGAAGCCGTCCATCATGCTTGCAGCCTAGTTCCCCTGATTAATTTGCAAATTTTTTAACATATCTTTAGCCTGACAGCTTTTCCCAGTCCATATGATCCCCTGCCCTTTCCTGGAATCTCTGAGGTGTTAGGGGCTCCTTTTAAAGCAGGCTCATCTACTGGAGGAGTGTCTCCCAGCCTGGCTGTGTAGATCCAGACATTGTTATCCTCACTCCTTTGAAGCCGTGTACCTGAGCCTGGCTTAACCGGGTCATTATTTTACTTTTCCTTGCTCAGATCTGTAACAAATCCTTTATTGCTTGCTTTCAATTAATTCTAAGAATTCAGGCGAGCAGCAATAGGAAATGTGAGGAGGGGGCATGAGGAGGTTTATAGCATTAATCAAAGGGTGGTGCAGGCGTTTTCCCACTTTGCCCCACCTTGTTAACATAGGCAGCCACATGATCCTGGAAACAGGGATTGTTGCCTAGAGCCTACAACAAGCAACCTGTCACTGCTGTGTTTCTGTTTATTTTAATTAACAAAGGGCTAATTTCTGTCTGGCACGCAGCAGAATGGAAAGGTGGGAGGCGACCAGGCTTGGCCATGCCAAGCAGACACTTGGCTGAGGCTGGGCAGCCAGGCAGTGCCAGGCAGCCCCTGCCAGACCCAACACCATGCCCAGGGCTGCGGACACAGCGGGGACATGGCCCCTGTCCTAGGGATGGGCAGGAGACTCATAATTCATTGGGAGGTACCTAGCTACCTACCAGCCAAGGCAGCAGGTTTATTTTTCCAGAGGCAGATAGAATCATAGCCATTCTCCACCCAACCTGTATTTGTGCCTGGGATTGCCACGTCCCAGGTGCAGGACCCTGCACTTGGCTTGGT
>JAOQGH010000023.1:67645361-67665097 GCA_025769975.1 Gallinago jamesoni
CCTCAGCCTCTCCTCGTAAGACTTGTGCTCCAGACCCCTCACCAGCTTTGTTGCCCTTCTCTGGACCTGCTCCAGCATAATAGCCACCTGCAGAGCATCTACGTCATGAGACATGATGTAGCTCCCACACAAGGCATCACTTGGTGGATGATGGGGGGACAGGGACAAGCCTGCGAAGGCTGGAGTTACCTGCACATGAAGTAAATTGTTTGTATCTCTGTGTGAGGTGATCAGAAAACGGACACAAAGCACAGAAGCAACTTGCAGAATGCAAACAAGACAGTCATAATGATGACTGATCTTGGTACAAGTCATATTGTTAATTCTCATTTTTCGCAAGTATAGAAATGCTGACATTTCTATCTTTTCTTTAAAAATTAGTTGCATACTTTATGAATAGGAGAGCTGAAGCCAGACCTCCATAACCTTCTTAGATTTTATTTTGTGTCAAAATAACATTTGGTAGAAGAAACAAGACTGAGAGAACACAGATTTTTATAAATATTGCCTAAACTGCATCCCTAACTTTCTCTTCTTTCCTTCATCCTCCTTTCTATTTCTTACTTATGCACTTCCTTTCATCATTTTCATTTCTTTCTGACTCTTTCTTTTATTTCTCAAAATCACTGGTCCTTCTCCTGGTTAATTTAAGCTTCTGAAATAGCTATGAAATAGCTTTTTTTTTCCCCAAAGAAAAAATAAAATGCTGACATCAGAAAATAAATTACTTCTAAGAATACCACTACTAGCATTTCATATTCAGCAATAAGAGACACAAGAAGCAAAAAGAAGTTAATTTTTTAAAAGTCATTAATAGAAGTATGGTTTAAAAAGTCTTATTAAAAATATTTTTTATATATATATATATGAACAGGTAACTGCAAAATATCTACTAACTGTGAAACAGACATCTGGAGTATCAGATTCTCAGTCTAGTTCTTCCTTCTCCTTATGTGAGTTCATTTTTTTCTTCAAAAAGAATTTATCAAGCACAAAGCAGATATTCAATTTGTCTTTGATTGCCCACAGTTTTCCCCACTGATGCTAAGTCAGGGAATACCCAGAGGAACAAATTCAAATTATGAGGTGACATGTGGGAAAAACAGAGAGAGCAATTATGAGTGGAATATTAGAACTGCAGTTTTACGTTTGCAAAATCTTGCCTTTTCCAAGTCTTACTCTGAGGGTGTGATTCATGTGACTTAGAATCACAGAATCACCTAGGACCACAACCATGTACAGCTCTTGGAGGTGCTGTAGTGTCACACCAGTCTCCAGATGCTGGTCCAAGCCATCTGGCAAGTTCTGCACCATGTCTTTCAGCCTTAAGCAGATGTTTTGTGTACCTGAAACAGCATGTGTTCCGTCTGTTCAGGCACTTGAATTGCTCCTTTAGTCTCAATGTTGCAAAAATGTCAGTGGCAGCCACACAAAACTTCCCTTATCAAAGGACCAGTAAAGACACCGAGAAGCTTGCAGGACTGTGTCTCTCACCTCATTTTATGAATCAGCAAATTATTTCAATAGTGCCATGAGGTGCAAAAGAAGGTGGATTGCATTGTGGAGTAGAGAAGCGTAGTGAAAGGCAGTCCCAGAGCCTGTACACAGCCAAGAACAGATCCCAGCCTCAGCCCAGTGCCCCTCTGAAGAGGAATGTCGCACTGTTCCTGCAGTAGAGTGAGCCATGGCAGCCTGTTAAGCCCTGCACAAAGTGCCAGTGAAGCAGGTCAACATGACAAGGAAATGCAATCCTGATGTCTTGTTTATCTGTTAGTGGATGAGAAAAGATGCTGATGGTGGTTGCAAATGAAAATGTGTTTTAGTACAACAGTACTCTCTGGAGGGTTTATTGTATTCACCCGTCATTATTGGTTAGCTACGTGTCCTGGCATATATCGGGTGTGCTTCAGAAAGCTCAGATTCTAGACATTTCCTACATTCCTAAAAGTTAAAAACTATCTGATCCCCCACGGGACAGCTGGATTTGCAGTGCTATTCAGCAGTTACAAGTATTCATCCTCAGCATTTCATGAAATACTGAGGGGATGAGCTGCCACAATTAAATGAAAGAAAACATTTGCACGTATTAAGAAACCAAGGGAAGATGGAGCTTTCTTGCAGAACACTCATCTGCTTGGGTTTGAAATCCCATAACTTTAAAGAGACTGAGTAGAAACGACAAACTAGAAATATCCTTTCCTACAAAAGTATGGCACCTACCTGTATTTCATAAGCCAGAATTGTGAATGCCACGAGAAGCAAAGGACGTGCAGTCGGTTAATTACAGATTAAGTTTACCGACACAACACTCTTACCCAGGAATACTTGGAATACTTACGTCATCAACAGAGATTAATGCCGTCTTTAACAACCTGATTTAGTGGATGCCCGTTTTTGCTATAATCTGCCCAGCAGCTGTGTGTCCGAAGGAGCACCCACCTCATCTGGCTGCTGCTGGACAAGCAACTTGGGAGTGGAAAGAAAGAGGAGAAAGTGAGTTTTCAAGGGATCTGCTCAAGAATGAATTTAACCAAAATGCTAAACCCCGCAATAATCTGTCGTGTCCCCAGTGTGCCTAGTTGAAGTACAGGTGGTACACGGAGCCTGATTAAACCAGTGGATGACTCTTTCCCTACCAAGTTCAGAATCCTTGGTTTAGACTGTTTTTTTCTTCAAGCTGCCTTTTAATGTAGAGGGGACTAGTGCATCCACTGTCAGAAAAACAATACAACCCACTCCCTCTGCAAGTACCACTCAAAGAAAGAGCAAATAAAATCCAGAGGCTTCCTTTGTCCCTATACCAGGATTCACTTTTTAATCCCCATTAAAAGAAATAAATCTCAGTCACGTAGCACCTCCAGCCCTCACCCCTCTGCCGGCCCATCTGCAAGGGCTGAGCTGAGGCAGGGCAGGCACAGGGAGGGAGTCTTGGAGAGGGTCACGAGCTGCTTTGAGGGGCGCTGACACTGCAAGAAGTACACACATAGAAGCAGATGTCTGTGAGGGACAAGACCTAGAGGCAGGGAGGCAACTCACTCTTTTTGCCCAACTTTTCGCCCAATTGCGAGGCCTAATGGAGCACGGGCACTGATGAAAAGATGTTACAGAGACTGCTTTTGCCCTGTTTACACTCCAGCAAACTTCCTTTTCCTTCCTTCTATCTAACTTGGCTTGCAAGTCACTAAAGCTGGCTTGGCAGCTGTTTGAGGGGGAGGCAGAGGGCTCCTGGCACTTGAAGTGGAACGGTGCATCCTGCGAAGGGGAAGCTCAGCATTGAAGGCAGCTCGCCTTTCACATTGCAGCGCACAGAGGCAGTGGAAATTCATTCTACACTGAAGAAGTAATTCCAGGTAGCAGGAACTTCAGCTTTACTTTGGCCAAAATTGTTTCTCTAGTTTTGTCTACTCACTTCCACACCGTAGGACGCACACTAAGAGTGGTGCCTGGGGCTGCTAGTGATGCAAATCTTCCAGTGACAGAAGTTGCCTCCCAGGATAGAAAACTAGTATTTCTTCTGTTCAAAACACTATGAGACCTCTTTTAATAGTTTTGTTTCTGTTGCCTTTGCCTTCTCTGAGTGCTTACAACACAGGTTGGTAAACAAAGGCACCAGTTTCCTTATAACAAGGCATTGTGCTGACAATACATTGCATTTATCTTCAGGCTTCACTAGGGTGCTTTGGAGGATGTCCAGACTCCTCCAAACTGCACTTTCTTTCTTTTATTATAACATGGCTTTGGAATGATCAGTGTCCCTGGAGTGTCTGTTACTCCTCTTCACATTGAATGTGCAACCCTCTTTTTTCTTCTTTTTTTTTTTTTTATTTGCCTCTTGAGAAGGTAGAAAAATCAATAGAATTGTTAAGAATGAAATCCTTTTTTAAATAGTTTTGAGAGGTAAATATGACATAAGCAAAATAAATAATTACTTTCTCAAGTCAAATTGGCTCAATTCTGGCTGATTGCTTTTTTGAAGCTAGATTTCAGTATAACTCTGATCAGATCAGCCATTTTCCATAGCTAGTATTTTTGGCCTGTGTGTTATTTTAAGCCTATCATTACCATGGGACTTGAATTCATTTGGAACTCATTAATAATCAGTATAATTCCTTTTCATTAGAAATTTCTTATTGGAGTAACTGCTTGTGATGTAAAATACAATTCCCATGAAGTGACCATCTTTGTAGATATATAGCTGGTGATGATGAATTAATACGTAACTTTATATTAAACTAATATTCTTCAAAATAATAAAAAGACTTAATATATTCCATGCATAGTTAATATGAGATCAGAAGGATGAAAGGTACAAGTGGAAATAAGATCATTTTCTTGGTTATCAGAATTCCCCGTTTTTGGTGTGGTACACTAGAGGGATTTTATGTTGCATATATGCATCTTTCTCTGCTCCACATATTCTTCTGCCATGTATAATGGAACGCACAATGAGAAACAGTGACACAGCCAATGAAGACAGAGTCCTTCCCAACATGAACACAATGGCTGGCAGTTCATCATGCCTGAAGAGAGATTTTAGAAATCAATGACACTTGAAAGCCTATGAAAGAGAAGGTTAAGAAAAAAAGAGCCCTTTCTTCTTGGAGAATGGATTGCAATCTTCTCTGTTTTCCTCTAAACTTTCACTGGGCAAATGTATCTATACTTAGACCCTCCTCACAAGTTATAGTTTTGTAGAAATGCTTTTATGCAGGCTAAGAAAGCTGAGCACAAGTATTCATGCTACTCTCAAGGGGTGTCAGTATGTCACATTTCCTTGAACAATAATGGGCTGTAGAGGGGGAAGAGATTTTAAGTAGCTTTGAAAGAATGTGGAACAACCCCCTTGTTTTGTATCTCTTCCATGTGTGTAACTACTCCCCCATGTTATCACATAAAACAAACACAATAGTTCTGGCTAAATTTGGTGAGACTGAAATTTAAGAAAGAGCCTTTTCTATGGCCACACTTCTGCTGATAACTTTTCAATCCTTTTCTGGAAGATGAGGAGGAAAAGTGTAGTTAGGCTGGGTCTGGAAGCAGATCCCCTTTTTGGAAGGAGGGGTAGGACAGAAACAAGGTTATGTCCCATGAGCAATTCATTGTCTCTTTTGCTGTCCAGCTTGATCCTACTCCAAATGGTGGCAAGCATCGTTGGGCTAAAATTTCTTTCAAATGTGTGCAATCACCAGGAGCATTTCTGTTGCAACAGATCAGGCAATTTTCTCAAGAAACTTGTGACTGCCACTAACAGTGTTTGATGACTCCACTTTCAGATTACTTCTATCATTCCTTCTACCTCTGTGGAATGGAATGGATGGAATAGGAGGCTGCCATTAACCCATTCATATTAGCTTTAAATGTCAGCATCATCCATGGGAAAATAGTTCCCATTGCAGCAATGGCCATACCAAAGCAGCAATGGCTCCGTGCCAGGTTTGTAGCCTGTAGCCAGGACTGTGCCTCATCTGCCCAAATGTAATGTGGACAATTCTCTGCAAACTGGTTGCCTAAACCCCTCTGCGGCCCATGGCAACAAATGTTTTCTTTCTAAAGTGAGCATTTCTACAGAGTTTGCCTCTAACAGCTCTCACCCTGGAAGTGCCAGTTTCTTTCTGTGCACCTCGGTGGAAACCCAGCTGGCACCTTGGGTAGGGGCAGCTTCCCTGTGGGAGAAATGCTGCTGGGAGAAGCCAGTCCCACCCCCAGCGACAGTGCCCTGGGACCTCCCTTCAGTTTTCAGCATGAGGAGACTAAGCTCCTGATACAAAGAGTTGCCTTAGACTCTTTCACACCTCAGATACACTGTGAGAAAAGAGACCTTCATCCTCCTAATGAGCAAATGTGTTCAGAGTAAACGCACTCCTTGAAGGGCGTTAATGCTTTCATCACCACTGGCTAATGAGCCTGAACTTGCACCTTGTACTAGATACTAATCAGATTCCTCTTTCTGTACTCTCTAAAGCAGTGCAATTCGGTCTGCCAGCTGGCAGTGATGCTATTTAAAAATAACCGCTCATGGGTGTTCTTATTCAATATTTCTGTCACAGGAGTTGGTAAAGGTCTGGTCTGGGCCCATTTTAATATGCATTGCACTCTTAATTTCTTTTCAGGTTATTATTAACTTATTCCATTTACAAAATCAAATAGTAAGCCTTTTAATGGAAGAGTAACTATTTCTTGTATAGTGTAATTTCATTTTTTCCCTCAAAACTTCAAATTACTCTGGTCCTTTTTTTTTTTAATAATCATTTGCATAATCTACAACACTTTCAGGACTTTCTTACTTTGCATAAATCAATTTCACTTCTTGTTCACCTCATCACTTTCAAGGGGATTCTTTTCTGCTTTACTGGACTTAAATTAATCCTCTGGAGGAAGCAGTGTCATGACTCGGCCAACATCAAAATCTGCATAATGAAAGCAATTTTTTCCATTTAAATTGGCACTCAAGAATATCACTGCTCATTAGCAGACTTTAGATCTTTTATTTCATTTTAAGTGAGAAAGACAAGCGTTCTTTCCCTAATATGAGTTTCTTGCATAAGAATTTATTCAGAAACCTTTAAATATATTGCAGTGCAAGTTAAGTGCCTAAATACCTTTAAAAAACAAGTCTATGTGATTTGTAGAGTATTAACATCGCTAGCAAGACCATCAAAATTGCCATACTTGATCAGGGTGGTCATCTGTCTCATTTGGTTTCTCTCTGGGGTCAAAACCGACCTGAGAAGATGGTTAAATAATGGATGAATGTGGAATCATTTATGATGAAAGGGAAATTTCCTTCTAATTCCAGGCACTCAGCAGATGCTTTTGCTGGTGGTGGTCTTAGATGAGTCTTAATACCAAATCTGTACTGAAACTTACAACTGAGAGGAGTGCTCAGTATAACAGAAGGAGAGCTTCAGAAAAAAAGCTCTTAGGCTGGAAGGGAGTGAGATGCAAAATCTGTGTTCCTTGTCTGTTGGGAACACACCTGCAAACCAGCCACATCTGTTTCACTGGAAGCCTCTGGGGCTGTTTAGCCTTCCAGGGTAGATGCTCTCACACTTGCCTGCAGTCTGAAGGCTTTATCATTAACAATTCCCTATTTATCTTTCACGGTTTCAAAACAAATATCCGTTTGTGGGGAGGAAGAGCGCTTCTTGCCCTTGGCCCTGTAACACAGCTGCAGATGGTGCAGCTTGAGCTCCTCATGCCCGTGTAGGCTTGGTCAGGCTCAAGAGCCAGAGGCTGCCCACTGTTGGCTTGTCTCTGCGGCCTCGCTTCAGGCTCCGCTGTACCAGTCGGGCATGACTCGACTAAGGTGTCCCCAGACAACGCTACTAATTTAATGATCCCCGGCAATTTGAAGTCCGCACTGATCTTTTCCATACTGTCCTGTCACATTTCTTTGCAAAATGTATGTTTTACTGGTTTTGGTCCAGTTGTCACAAATAACATTCTCCTTCTTTGTAAGATGAAGATTATTTTCTTGACCTTTCTTGCAATTCACTGTTTCCATTTGAGCATTTTATGGGATTAAATAGCAATGGTATCTGCTTGCCTTTTGTTAAGTTTCCTGAGTTATGAATGAAAAGTCGCTTTTGTCTGCTAAATACAATGATAAAGTGCATTTAAACACCCAGAAGAAAGTGTCAATGCACCTACTTCTTCTGCATAAATGTGCATTTTCCCAATCATTGTGTATTTCTTTGTCGTTGCCATGATGTAGAAGGAACACAACAGAAAACCCCTTCTGATAGGAAAATATATGTTTCAGAAAGAGCATTGAAAGTTATGTTTAATTTGGTAACGTTTGTGAGAGACTTTTTTAAAATTACTTTCCTAGTTAGTATGTATTATTCCAAAATACATATCTTTGATTTTAGAAATTGTCAGAGGAAATGAATAATTTTGCCACAGTTGTTAAATGCCTTGTTTGTCTTACATATTCAGTGCCAAATAAAAAAATCTGTTTATGCAAAATTTATTTATGCTAACTCTTGAAAAGGTTTACATGTTAGAAAAGCGGAAGACATGGTGATCTTTTTTATTGCAAGACACATTAAAAACAAAGCTTCTGTCTGATGTATTTGAAGGTACACATTTTTCTTTTGTCTTCCATCAGTCTTTCCCTAATTCCCTCATCTGCTGCAAAATAAACACAGTAGCAAAGTAAGTGCTTTTAACCTTAGATCAGCATTATTTTCTAGTTTATTTATCAAATGTTTTTCAAATGAGATACTTTGGCTTGTCAGATATATAACTGAACAGAATTAATCCCTTTTGGAACACATATCCTATTTACCCCAATGTCTTTCGAGAGTTGTATTTGTGAAGGCACTCGCATTTTCTGCGCTCATGGACAAGATGCCTGGAGCTGGGGTGAGAGAAGAAGAGTGGGGATAGTGGCAGTCCTTCATTTGGACACTGGCAGAGTGGAGAGGGGGAAGCTGAGTTTGGTTTCTTCACCCTGTGTTATTTTTGAGCTTAGGTTGAAGTTACTGGGTAAAATGGTCATTGCATGCAAAGGCATGGTGTAATTTGGACCTGAATCTTCCATTTCCTTGGTGACTATGCCAAAGTCTTCGCAAGAGGGGAGTAACAATGCTATTGAAAGGTGGGCACTTTGTTCAGCCCTTTGGATAAATGTGCTGGCCTGTGGGTAGAGGCACCTGCCAGAGAGATGCAGGGTTTTGGATACAGGCTTGTGTTCAGCATTTTGTCTCTGTCAGCCTTGAGCATCCTCCTGCTGACAGTATTATCACTAGGTGCTCCCTGTTCAGGCTGCTGTTTTCTTAGTCCCTAACCTTCTCCAAGCCCTGCACAACAGGGAGCACAGGGCTGATTGTTCCCCTTGTCTGTACTTCAAAACACTGAATTTCACTAGCTGAGAATAAAGAATTTGACTTCTACCAACTCTGAAGTTTTCAGCCAGGAGAAAGCAATTTGGCCATTTTATGCCATTATAAAGAGCAGATCCTTGGACCATGGGGGTGCAAGAAGGACAGTATACTGCAAAACAGTAAAAAAGTTTACTGCAAAAAAATTATGGGCCTAGTGGAGCTGGAGCTCCTACAGTCAGGATGGAAACTCCTCTATCTCCCTGAGGTCAGCTGATCACAGTAATTGGAAGCCAGAAAAAGATCCTGCTACAGAGCAGTCAACTATGGCAAACTATAATAGGGTGAGTTTTTTTCTTCTATTTGTTTTCGATTTTGAAATAAGAAAAGAGAGCATGCTCTTCATCCCAGGAGCTTTCACTCTAATGGGCTGTTAATGAGCTATCAATTACTTATGCAAAAGGAAACACACATATGCACACATTACTATTCCTTAACTGAAGGTTTGATGTGTTTAAATGTTGGGGGCTATAACCTTCTCAGCTGGTGCACTGGCCCTGCATACATCTTTGTCTGCATTCACCCTATTACAAGGTCTAGCATGTAACACTTCAAGCAAAATTGTGTATCTGAGGTTCCTGGAGTCATGTTCTGATCTCATGCAACATTGGCAATTCCTTGGGTAAATTGATATGTAGCACCATTCTGCTATCGAGCAGTCGCAGCTTATTAATCAATCCTCAAGCCCTCTTGTGAAGCACACTAGCTGTTAATCTTATTTCTAGAGGCACCGTCTCCTTCTTGACTGCGGATTCTTGAATTACAATGGCTAAAAAGTATTTCTGTCCATTCACAAGGGGACCAGAAGCTAAACTTTCTTCCACCCAGCCTTTGTCATCCACACAGTGAGGACTGATCATTGTCATGAGCTTGACCTCATAATTAAATCGGTGACCTTGAAGGTGGCACAGGCAATACAAATCCTCTCGTTCACCCCAAGTTTAGAAGCCATTTGCCTGACTCCTTTGATCAGCTGCCTCATGAATGAGGAGCCCTCAGCAAGACCTGCCTGAACCACTTAAATCGCTCCCTCCCATATGGCACAGAGGAAGCATTTGTGTGGCCCAAGAGTATCAGGACACGGATTGCTAATCTCAGTACTGGGCTGTTACTACGGAGACTTTTCTTTTCTCAGTGCCTCTGCTACATTTCCCTGCATATTTCACTCCCTGTTAAACCTGTAGTCATCCCTGGGGTAGCCTTCAGCTCAGGGACCAACAGCATCCTACCATTCATTGCATCCCCTGCTCCATCACCTTCATTGCCACCTGCCAGAGCTCCCACACCCAGGCTGCCTGGGCAGAGTCGCACACAAAGGTGCTGGCAGTGGGAGTGAAAAGCAAACAGAAAGTGTAAAACAGTATAGAAAGGAAATTTTTATTTTAAAAATGCATTGTTTTTTTCCTACTTTTGTATGTGTGCGTGATTAGACCATGTCAAACAAGCTTAACATCCTGGAATTAGCCAGGCTGCTATTTATGAACTTGTTAAGAGATGGAAGTATTATGCACTGTTCACAATGTTTAAATTTAATTGCCACACTAGAGAGAATCTTTGATTACATTATCAGTTTATTCTCATTGAATGTTAGTTGTTGTATCTTTTTTTTACAGTGTTATTTCTCTGTTAGAAAAGATATTTCTCCTAATTTACTGGAAATGGAGGATTTTAATTAGCCAGCCTTTTAATGCAGAAGATTCCAGCTACTGAAATCCTGGGCCAGTATAGGGTTAAATGTCAGTTTAAAAGATTAATGACTTAGCTGAAAACATTTTATCACAGATACAGGAAATAAATCCTGTTCCCAGAGAGCCACAAACCGTGTGTGCCACTGAGGAAAGGAACTGCACAAACCAATAACGACTGATTGCTCCTGTACCAGAAACAGCAGTGATAAGACAAAAATCATTGTAAGGATCAAAGTGACTGAGCTCCTTGGCCAGTGCTGATGCTGTGGGGCTGAAATATGAGGTGCATTGCCTACCTGGGGGTGCCTTTCTCCAGAGATGTTTAGAGCCTGTGCCCTCAGCTGGCTTTCTCAGCACAGGAAAGCAGGGATATGTGCTGGGTTTACGTGGGTGAGAATACCCCTGCAGCAAGGGTGGCTTTTATCCAGAGTTTAAAGCTCTGGTTTGGATTCTCAGAGGCTGCTGCTGGGATGGACACAATGTGGACTTTGAGCTTCAGAGCCCCAGCCAGAAACATATCAAATTTACAACATCTCTGAATTAAGCCTTTTTTTTTTAAAAAAAAAAAATAAAATTCCAATTTCTCTTCCTTCCTTAAAAGTAACAAAACACCACCTCCATTTCACCCCACACACTTTCCCCTTCCTTGTATCATTCAACGCACAGCTGGCTATGACTATGACAAGATTTCAGCAAATGATGCACCTACTGACTGACAGTTGTGCCCGGAGAACATGCAGGACCAAAATGGACAGAAATTTCTCCTGGAGCACAAACATTTAGTAGCTACAAGAACAGCGCACAGAATATTACATAAACGTTTGGCTGCATGTGTTTTAAGGCTTGCTTGCCCACGGATAAGGAAATTAATCTGATGTTTAGATTAGGTTCATGTCTACACACTGTAAGTACGGATTTAGTGGCTTTTTGGCCAGAAATTAAATCAAAGATGATCAAACCCACAAAATTTAAAATGTTCTCTCTTTTCCAGGACTAAATCCTTAAGACGTTAATTGTTAAACAGGCAAAACTTTGTCTTGAGAAGGACAGAAAAATATTGGTCCTTCACCCACAGGAAAATGTATCTTGGCTGTGTGGGTGACTCCTCTGAAACTGCTGCCTCACCGTGAACCTGCTCAGGAAAAAAAGTATATAAAAATAACTCCTTCAGGGCAAGACCTGCATCATTTTACGTTACACTTTCATTTTTCAATGCAAGATTGCTCTGTAATTTTGCAAAAGCAGCTTGCAGTAGTGGTAGCCATCCTTATTCTAGCAGGCTGAGAGGCATAAAAAGTCCTAAGCCTCACGGAATGCCCTGTACACCAATACCACAGACACACACAAAATACACACCTACTACTTCAAAAATATTAGGCTGCAAAAAATACAGGCACTGAAAAAAAAAGGTAAAGTGGTAGTTCTTTGGACTACTTAAATTCAGTCTACTTGCGTGACTGTGCAACAGCACAGTCCTACACAACATTTCTCCCTTGCTCCCCTGCACTGTGAAGTGCACAGGGGAAGGCAAGTTGCTAGTTGAGTAGATAGTCAATATTTTATTTTATTTCCTTTTTTCTCCAGTTTGTAGCCCCAGGCCTTGTCTACTGCAGACTTTTCCAACCAGCTCTGAATAAAGATGTGTCTATTTTCTCCTGGCCTTTTCTTTAGCCTTCATCGTTGTTACTTCTGACTGCTTTGGACACTGGTTGTTTTTCACTGCTTTGTCGATACTGCCTCCTTTGGCAGGTGGAGGACTGAGGCATTGAGAGGTCAAGGTCAGGGTGGTGTGTCCCTGACCAAGGCAGCTGGACCTACTTTCCCTTGAGCAGCAGGTTGGGTGTTCAGTACGTTGCTCCCATCTATTTCAGCTGCAGCTATTATCATATCTGCAATGCAGAGGGGAAGGGAAAAAAAGAGGTCCAGGATGATCTGGAGTGACTGGACTTTGTAGTGATGAAGAAAAATAGTTGAAAGATGATTTAAGCATAGCCAGACTCCAGCTGGTACTGGTGCACCTGTAACAAAAGCTCTGCCAGGCCTCAGCTGCCGTTACGCGCTGGGGAGCTCCAGGCTGGGGCATGTCAGAGGAATTTAACTTGTCCCAATGTGGTGCATGGTTTTTCTTCCCAAGAACAAAGCCTGTGAGAAGATTTGCCCCACCATGCGGCCCAGCACAACTGCCTGTTCCTGTCACAGTCAGAGGATCTCCTCGATCAGGTCCCACCAACAGGAGATCTGCACTGTAAAGGGTGAAGGAGGAGCAGCATCGCTTTGTGTGGGAAGGGGTCCTACTGGCACATCTTTGGTTCCCAGTTCTCCTGTACTCTATCCTGAAGTAATGAGCTGTAAGAAGGAATCTTCTTTTTATAGAAAGTTACATAAAAGGAGCTGCACAAGTTCTTTGGTTCTGACTTTGCATCCCGAAATATACAACTTTCTTCCTGATACTGTATGATCTTCAGTTACCATACAAAAATAAATTATCTGCAGGAGAATGAGGGCAAGCTGAAAACTTATTTATCACCCAACCATTATAATGTGGTTGATGATCAAACAACCTGTGAAGCTGAGATAATTTTCTTCATCTTCAAGTAGCCACTGGAAAGCCTCATTACATGCCTGAAGTTGCATTGCTTAGCAACAACATTTCAGAAATTCAAGTTATCAGCATGATCACTAATAAGACAGTAAGCTGCAAAAGAATCCTGAATAAACTAGATGCATTTGCATTTCAAAATAAATGAGAGTAAATGTCAGATTGTGTTTTGGAGTATATGAGCTCTTCTTAGCATAGATATATTGCATTTACTCAAGCTTTTGTACGATGGAGACAAATCTGAAATGTTTCTAAAATTTTATAAATACAGCATGTCTGTGAGCTCCAGATATTTTACTACTCTTCGACTGTTAACTTTAGTTAAAGAATTCTGCAGTCAGAAGAACACGCTGTCAAAGTATGGCACACACAAGAACAATTAGAAGTGGTATATTCCACCGCAGGGCATGACTATGAACAGGATGAAGATACAATTAGCCTGCTGCAGTGCACAGGGTCCATTTGACGGACCATTTGGTTTATTCAACTATAGTTTGGGAACACCCTTTTAAATTTTAAATGTTAAATTTTAATTTTTTTAATTTTAAATACTCAGGAAGAAACTTGTTAAATGTCATATGAAAAACCTTCGTGGCCTCTATGTAAAAATGTAGACAGTTAAGAGTGGTTCACAAAACCAGAGTAAGTCTGGGGCTTTTCTGTAGCCCTTGATTTCCGGTGGACAACCAGAAAACAGAGCCATGGGAAACGCTTGGTGAAAGTAAAGGGAATGAGAGCCCAAGCCTATCATCAGTGTCACGTTGCCTTTCTTACCTGGTCATAATACTGGGCTGATCAGGAACTGAGCAGAAAAGTACCTGTCAGTGACCACAAAGCAGCTGGTTTGAACATGTCCCCGTTTTGTCTCCAGGAAATTAACTTGAGAAGTTATTGTCACTCATTCACTGACAGGCATAGGATTTAGGGGAAAACCCCACTTCTTCCTGTTCTCTTTACAGGCAAGCCTCACCTGCCTACTGTCATCGTACCTACCTACTTGTACCTTCTTTAGCCAGCACGTGTATGGATATTCAGGCATTTCCAAAAGGTGCCACATCCCACTTATGCAAAACCTCCTCTTTGGCTGCAGAGGAAGCCTTTTTTTGCTTCAAAATGTACTCACTGAACAAGAGGATATGATTTTTTTTTTAAGAACACCATAGAGGATAAGCAGAGCCAAGCACAGCAGTGATGGCTCTCAGAGTAGGATGCACAGGAATGATCTTAGATGAGCAGTAAGGTTGTGAGGGAAACAGGCAGAATGGAAGAGTCAACAGGGTGAAGGTTACCACCACAGCAGGACCTTTCAGGGCACTTTCTTTCCCATAGATCTCCTTGCTTTATGTAGGACCCAGGACACAGGATGAGCAGTATTCACATGAATAGCAGCTGAAACTCTCAGCTTTATTCAGTAAACCCTAATCTTTATTCATATCAGGCCTGAATTGCTACTTTATTCCCTGTGGTAAATCTCAATGATTTTGGAAGTTGTCTTTTCAGGGCACTTTAGAGGTGCAAAGAAAAATATCTGAATAGTTGGGTTTTACTGGTGGGAGACTGATGCACAGAGACATTAATTGGGCTGCACAATCTGAGAGGTCTAGAAGGTGATTTCTCAGAGATCTCAGCAGTATGTATCGCTGTCCTGTGTCCAGAGCATGACTTGTCTCCGTTATGCTGGCAGCCACAAATTCTCAGCACTTTTCCAGTCAGGAGCCAGGGTGTCAAGCTTAGCAGTTAGGGATTATCTGTGAAAAGTTTGTCTTCATAGTCTTGCCTTTACTTAATTGGACATGTCAGATAAGCTTAGCAAAAGACAAAGCTACTGACCCTACCTAGACGACAAGTCCCCTTTTGCACCCCTGATGGAGTGATCTTATTCCTCTAGCAGTGTTAAGATCTGTACTTGTATAGCCTGTATTTTT
This sequence comes from Gallinago jamesoni, assembly GCA_025769975.1. Lineage (NCBI taxonomy): Eukaryota > Metazoa > Chordata > Aves > Charadriiformes > Scolopacidae > Gallinago > Gallinago jamesoni. The sequence goes on from JAOQGH010000023.1 coordinate 67,660,459, forward strand.
ATAGTTCTACCCAGGATGAGTTAGACATTTCCTTCAGAGCTTCCTCCCATGAAAACAAGACTCATCCTTCTGGCTTTCTTTTAGTATCAGTTGTCAGCAAATAAAGACAAATTCCAAGCCAACTTTTCTCTAGTCTAGAGGTCATTCAGCAGGAGAGCTCTTTTCCCTACAAGGGAAGAACATGAATCCAAATGACAGGTAAACATATCTGAAGGAGAGAAAAAGAGCTTGGTCTTGCAGAAGAGACAGAGGTAAGGTTGTTTGGATACTTCAAGAATATGAAGATGCATAGTTTAAATGCCATGCTTCTTCCAAAGAGTGTTTTCAAAACACTTCTTGTAAAGTACAGAATTATTGTTTCGGTGTAGTATTCAGGTCTTTTCCAACTTGAAGACCTAGCTTGAAGCTGTCTTGTCCTGCAGAGATTATTTTAATTTCATAATTTTTATGAAAAACATAAATACATGTGAAGTGGTATTTCCCCTTATTTCAAAGCCTAATGTTGGATATAGTTTGGAAAATGCTCTGATTTTGAATACTGTAAAACCTCTTGTATTTTGACACCCACACACAGCCCTTCTGGTCTACAAAATAAGGTAAGAATGGGAAATAGCTCATTCTAAGCTTCGGTCACGTTTAATGCTGAAAATAAAACACATAGACAACCTTATAATTCTTATAAATAATGATTCTACAGTCCAGAGCAATAAATGTGAAAACTATGGTTTATGATAATGTATTCTGCAGTGACAGTAGAAAAATAGGTCATCATTTTGAAAAGGAGAGAACCTATCTGTCATGTTGAACACTCTAACAGGAAATTTGAAGTAGTTTCAGAGGCAGTTAGTCCAAGATATTGTTCCTCTGACCCCTGTGTCCCCAAGCACAACACGTGAATGAACAGCTTGTCATGGCCATTGTGCAGGGAAGGTTACTAGATTTGTTCATCCCAAGGCTTGTCATATTTTGTGTTAGAAATCTACCTATCTGTCTGTATTGCAGAATATTGATCTGAATGCCATTAAACAAACTGCATGAGTTTTAGAGTAAAAAAAAAAAAAGAAAAAAGAAGGAAAAAAAAAAGAAATTAAAGAGAATTGTTTAAAGAAGAGAAGTTGCTATCGTTAGCTATGTGAAAAGCATGCTTAACTGCAAGCTCCTGCAGGCACAAGCTACCACAGAGCAATGAATCATGTTTTATCTTTACTCAGTTATACACAGTTGCCCCAATAGGTCTAATTAGCCAGCTTTTCAGGCAGATAATTAACACTTTGATGCCTGGCCTATAACCAAAACATGTAGATTACAGCGAAAAGTATGTTCTGTATGTACCTCTCAATTAGCACTAGGTGAGGATGGTGAAGTCTCCAGCAGAATTTGGTTTTACCTTTGCCTACAAGTCTCCTCAGCAACATATTTATCTGTGCAGGTGCAGGGTGTGGGGGGAGGCTCAGTTCTACACAACTAGGGCAGGATGCTGAGCCAGTGTTTTAATAAACATTTGACACAAATCCTTTTCCAGCCAGCCAAAGGCAAAGATTCATTCATTTAATTGGTTTTCCAAATTGTCAATGTCTGATTCATTTTAGTCTCATGCTTTAATTTTTCTGTGATAATTGATTTATATGTCTTATCTACTTTATCATTAAGTTACAAAAGAGGAATTCACCAAATTCCATTTTATTATGCTTTTGTTCTGCATTTTTCCCTTCTACACTCTCTAAAGCAGCTGCTTTTCAGCAGGAAAAAAAATGCTCAGACTTTTCCTTGCTCTCAGCCTTGTTTATCTTTACCCAGTGTTCCTGAAAGTGCACTGCTTATTCAGTATCTCAGGAACAGTCTGCTTCTGCAGACTGATCTCTGCATAAACTCACAGTAATTGGCCTCCAACAGCCAATTTAACAAGTTCAGTGAAAGTCTTGCATCTGAACTCTAATTTTGGAATAAAAAGGTTAATGGCAAAGTCAACTAAGACTCATTTGTTACAAAAGTAAGTAAACTGGTTTGACTTTATTTGACTTTGCATCAAATAGATGTCTATAAAAGGTCCAAAGATAAATGTGCATTGTATATATAGTTCCAGAAACATTGAAACAGACATTTCTGGCCAGGAAAGAAGGGCCTCTGCTCACCAGCAGTGGATGTCTAAAGGTTGGTAGTCTCAAGCAATACTTTGGGCTTTCTTTGTATGCAGCCTTGAGCAAAGAGTGCTTCCAGAGGGCTATTCACCATCCTGGTCTCAGACATTTTTTTATTCTGTAGCAGCAGTGTCTGCACTCCCCTTTGCAATGAAATAACTGACATATGTTTCACTGACCTCATAGCAAGGTTTAGACTTGACTTAGTGTAACCCATGCAACACTCCTCTGCAAAAAAGTGCCTTCAGAGAGTGGGGCTTCAGGTTCCAGTTGTCAGAATTATTATGAGTCCTGTTTTCATCTAATTTGACATCTGAATGGAGAGGCTGGTGAGTCCTCAAAGTATAGGCATATATCATATATGTTTATGTTCTCTATATATGCAAAGGTGTATAACAAAGAGTTATTCACATGCCTAAAGAGGGAGGGAGGGAGGAAGGGAAAAGGTCTCCAGCATAAAATACTATTTTGAGTGTTTTCTACACAAGCAACACTAAATGATCCAAATCATCCCTCTTGCCTCATTCATTAAAACAGCCTCTTCTTCATCTCATTCCTTAAATATATGTGTGGCTTGGCTTACCTCAGACTTTAAATCTACGCATCTATCTTTGACTTGTCCTAGAAAAAGGGAGAAAGAAACCCGCAATTCTCATGAACCTGAACCACTGCCTAAAGGAAATCCTCCCTAGAATGCTAGTTCACAGTGTTAGACCCTTCAGATGACCTTGCCACCAGGTTGTCTCCTTATGTATTCTAAAATATTCTCTGAAAAGGTTCCAAGGAGGAAAACAGGCAGGTGCACTGGTGTTTTAAAATGGGAAAACCCAAAGGAAGCAGGAGTTGGAGGAAAGAAATCCTTGAGGGCAGACTTGTCAGAGACTTCTGTGTTCTCCCAATCTAGCGGTGGGAAGGAAACAGGATTGAAGTGAGCCTGGGAATTTCCTAACCCCAAGCAATAACAGCAGCCAATTCAGCATTATGTTTTTTTATATATATAGTTTTTTTCACAACTGCAAAATGAACACTGGGAGATTTCAAATTTCTTAGTACCTGGCCTTCAGACATTCTTTAGCAGCAGAATTCACTGCCACTTTTGTTAGCTCAGCTTTACTCTGGTCTATTTAAAAGTTATGTTAAAGAAATTTCTCTTTAATGATATACATAATATATGGATGCCATAACAGTATCTTAAAAAATAAGCATTTGCTGCTTCACATCAACATCTTCTCAGGTTGTGGTGTGTAAGTTTAAAAATTGACCCAGGCAGCTGAGACGTGATATAAAAATCTAACTGGGTTCTCAGGGGGTTGTTATCAGTGCCAGAAGAGCTTAACAAAGAATTGCCTCATATTTTTATTTCAAAAACTATCCTAGAAAACTCTATGCTGGACTTGAACACAACCGCTAAAGAGACCAAGCTGCTAATAATTTTCATTTTAACTGCTTTCTCATGGCTATCTTGTGGTTTGACTAATAAGGCCCCCAGGGATGTTAGTGTTACTGCATGGATTTCCCACACAATATATGGTATGAGTCTGATTTTTGTCAGAGTTCAGACGGCTTTAGTTGTTAATATCTGCAAATTCCCACTGACCACTCATATGTGCACAGTTCTCTCCTTAAAAGCTGGTTCAATTAGCCTCCTCTGTCATTTCTCTTGCAGAAATCAGAAGATGTTTTAAGCTATTCTGGAAATAGACTTTTGGCGGTGGGCTCAGTCCCAAGAAAATAAGAATCTCCTCCTTGTTCCCTGTGTTTTTCCCAGGGAAGGCAGTTTTCTGGCCAGCGAGAAAAATAAGGGCACAAAAATACTTCACTTAAAGCAGCATAATTTAACATTCTAGTTCCTACTTCAGCAGTTAGTATTTTCTTGTTTTGTACTTCTTTCTCTTTCTCTCTCAAACTCTACTCTTTTTCACTTACATTTGATTCATCACTGTGTTTTACTTAAGAGTAAAATGCACTGTTTCTGCATCATTCCTAGACACATTTTGGGCGGGGGCGGGGCCATTGATTCCTTTCTCCTTAGAAGGTATTTTAAGCCTTTTGCGACAAAATTATGATTCAGGTAGTTCCCCAGGAGCATGCCTATCCTCCCGTATTCCCCAGGCACGGACAATGCCTTTGCTGTTTCACATGGGAGACTCTTGGGCTCCATCTTCTGGAAAATCTGGGATAAACCTGCTTTTCCCAGCTGATTCCCGGGAAATCTGGGCGGGCTTGGGTCAGTGGCGAGCCTAACCTGGCAGAGCACTGCTGGGCAGATATGCTCCACTGCCCCCCAGGGCAAACTCCTCCTTGCATCCCTTTTTCCCACGTTCTCGAAGGAGAACCAAAGCTTCTGCAAGGCATTTGGAAAATACAGGTAGAGCTCCAAGGCAGGTACCACCCAACAGATTGCTTGGGTGAAAAGCCCTTTGATTATTTTCACAGAATCACAGAATCACAGAATCTTAGTGGTTGGAAGGGACCTTTGAGATCATCGAGTCCAACCACAT
>JAOQGH010000023.1:67665197-67754580 GCA_025769975.1 Gallinago jamesoni
TCTCCTGTTGACCAGGATTGTTGATAGATAATAGAGAGAGGCTTGGTGAGCTCTCCTGCCAGCTCCCTGAGAACTTTGATACTGACAGTGGTGTCACAGGTGGGTGGAAATGGCCTTGCAGACCTATTGCTCAGAGTCTGAACACCAGCACAAGCAGGTTTCCCCCAGCCAAACGTGAGTCGACATAAATACCTTTAACTGTGTTTTTCAGCCTGTTGGATGTTTTCCGTGCTTTGGCTTCATTGAGGTGTAGGTGATTTAAGAGTGCTTGGCCAGTGCTGACAGGCTGTTTCTCTTTGTTACAGGAGAGGCTGAAACAACAGTTCAGGTTATACTCTTACCTTGATCTCCCCTACTCAGCAGCCTGTCTTTTCATGGTGATTTCAGTACTGCACCATCAATTGTAAGAGCTTCATTTTGTTTCTTCTGGACCACTTCTCCCAGGCCAGAGTGAAGGCAGCCTCCCTGCACCCCTGCCCTGGAATACCTTCCAGCTGAGCAATGCAGGCTGAAATGCTGGCACTGGCTTTGCCAGGCTCCACCACGAGAAGTCCCGGTAGCCACAACCTGCTCCTTCAGGGACCACAGTGCCAGCACCCCTAAGCCAGAGGGAAGGAGGGGGAAGATGGTCTCCAGGGCATCCTGAAAGTCCTTTGGTCCCAGCTGGTTCCAAAAAATGGTTTTCCTGATTGTGTCCTGGAGAGGGACAATGGAGCAGGACTGTTTTCCCCATGCATGCAAGGGCCAGCACATACCAAGGTACAGAATCAGCCCCCAGAGATTCTCAGGCATTTGAACATTTTTGCTCCATGGTGCTGTGTATTTAGGGGTCCCTTGCCCCATGTGCACTCCATGGGGCCGCAGCTGAAGTACTGCATGGGAGCAAACAGCAGCAGTGCAGGCAGCGCTGGGCCTGACAGGCAGTGAGAAGAACCAAGATATTTGAAGAAAATGTCTTGCAGTGGAGACAGCAATACACTCAGTCCTCTCCTTGGGACGTGCTTGGAGAAAGGCATTTTCACGACTATAGTAGCGTCCAGAAGCACCAAAACCTGAAACAAGCATATCAAAAGAGATAGTTACTGCCCAGAAAAGTTTAATATTTCAGTACAGGAGGACAGTGGGATATAATATGGGCATCGATAAGCAGAGAGATGCTATGTCCTTACTAGGCTAAGCAGGGTTGTTTGAGACTATTTAATAAAAGGCAATTTTTATTTTAAATATTTGACTTTCATAGTAGCTGGGTGGGAGCAGGAGGGGAATTTAATGCCATTAAAAGAAATGTGGATCCAAAATTTCATTGAATCTAAAAAAATTTATGTTAGGAGGCCATGTAATCCAATCATCTCCTGTGCTTTGGGGTCCCCAGGTTGTCTGGCACCTTCTCCAGCAAATCTCCAGGGTTGGAGAGGTGTATCCTGCCTGGGTCCCAGTTCCAGCAATTGGCCCTCTCCCTGAGACATCATTTTTCCCATGTGTGGGTGGAAAGTCCCTTGCTGTAGCTCGTGACTGTTGCCTCTGGTCCTGTCACTGTACATCTCTCAGAAGTCTGTCTCTGTTTTCTCCATAGACCACTAGTAATTTGTTACTTAATTTCAGAAAGTGCTCTTCATTCAGATGAAAAGAGTAGAGAAGTTGTACTAGCTAGGATAACAACTGCACTGTCAACATGAAATGTTTTGTTTTCTTTGTTTAATTCTGAAAAAAAGGGAAAAAAAAGAAACAAAGCAGTGCTTTCACTGCCTGAATGTCAACAACAATAAAATTTAAGTTTGCCATCAGCCTCAGATTAATTCAATGTTTTCACTTTCAACAACACCATTACAATACTAAAGCTCTTCTGATACAGAGTGCTAACACTTGATCTAGCAGTGATCTAGGGGACTAGAAAATCCTCTTGCACTGCTATGCCTTGAAGACTTCATGAAAACACATGACTTGCAGCAGAAATCAAGGTGCAAATGGGAACCCCTGGTTAGATTGGATTTAATTTAGAATAGGTGCCCACTGTATTTACACTAGTGGTGTTATTATGATTTAATGTGATCAAGTTGTCTTATGGGGATGGTATTCTGATTTAATGTGTCTATTTGCAGAAATAGAAGTTATATATCTGGAATTAGATCTGAAGGCTAAAATGAAGGGAGTCTACTTTGAAAAGAGTTCATCAATTGCATGTGTGCAAAAATCCTGTACTGAACAAGTCCTGGATGCATTCAAAGATTTAGCCCATTTGGACAAATAATCTCTGCATCACAAACACTGCAAGATTTTCCTCTCAAGGAAGGGAAGGAAAAGAAAAAAAGGGAAGTGGGTCTTTACAAACATGATGATACTTTGAGCTGTTCCCGGGAGGCTATTGAAGGCTGTAGGTCCTCAGAAGACAAGAAAAAGCAAGTTCATCTGAGAACTGAGAGACAAAACAAATTCTCTCTTTTCAACTAATAACATGCAAGGAGTAGATTTTATTTCCTTCCAATTTTTGACAACTTCCCCTCAAATTTGGAGCAGCTAATCTGGCCAAGATTCACCCAAGCTCATTTTAGCTCCCCCTCAAGGCATCCCTCCAACACTCCCCTTCTTACAGGACAAGCTGTGAGTGCAGCATGCCTGGCCAGGGGAGCGGGGCTCGGTGCTGGAGAAGAAGTGGTGTCTCCTTTCTAGATCTGCCAGGAAGATGGGTCTTGTGTCCTGTTTTGCTATGTTTTCATAGAACCATAGAATGGTTTAGGTTGGAGGGAACCGTAAAGATCATTTGTTTCCAATCCCTCTACCATGGACAGAGACACCTTCGCACAAGAGGTCTTTTGGACTCTCAGTGTTGGCTGTGTAGTCCCACATAGGGTATATCCCAGCACAGGGTATGGCCTGTAAGCACAGCTGTGCCATAGAGGTTATTAACAAAAAGTTCTTATTTTCCCAGCACCCTCAGGACTATGGGGTAAGCAGAGGCCTGGACAAAACATTACTCAAAGGAAGAGATGCAAGTACTCTTACCCCTTCCATGAGACACCTACCAGAAGGCACAGTCCTCACCCTACATGCGGCTGCACAGCGAGATTAGGCTCCTTTATTACAATAATAGCAAGTTCCCAGATAAAATCGAAGTTTTCTTTTTCCGTCTCAAAGGCACAGTGTTGTTCAGGAGCTCAGGGAATGCCAGTGGCTTGGAGGTGTCTGGGAGCAACACTGAGGAGGGCAGCTGGTGGCAGGTGAAAGGGGGAGGAAGAAGAACATGGCGGCCCAGGGCTGGGGCCCGAAGCAACCCAGAAGCAGCTGGGCCCTGGGGGAGCAACGGGGCCAAGGGCTGGCAAACCTGGGAAGAAGGAGATTTTCTTCTGCGGCCTGCCCTGAGGGAGCTGCAGCTCCCAGAGTCCTGGGCTCAGGCAGAGGGAGAGCCAGGGAAGGCCTGCTCATGGCTCCTCCGAGGCCTCTCCTGCAGTCGCTGTGGGATCCTGCAGTGAAAACTGGAGGAGCTCTCACGGCTCCTTGTTGCCTTTTCCCCTGCCATCCACAGTCTGCACAGTCATCCGGGCCCTCCCGCTCTCCTCACACAGAAGGCAAGATGAAAGCCGTAGACCAGAGCATGGCTGGTGTGATCCTTCCCACAAGACTTTCCTCTCTCCTGCTAAAAACGTGGTGCCTGCTGAGGGCCCAGGCACCATCACCCAAGGCTTCCCTCCTCGCCACGCTTCATGTAGCATTCCAGATGCGTCAGGCAGTAAATTTCCTGTGTTCTATTCTGGACACAGGAAATTCCATCTGAACATGAGGAAAAACTTCTTTACTTTGAGGGTAGCAGAGCACTGGAAGAGGCTGCCCAGGGAGGTGGTGGAGTCTCCCTCTCTGGAGATATTCAAAACCTGCCTGGACATGTTCCTGCCCAGCATGCTCTGGGTCACCCTGCTTTGGCAGGGGGTTGGACTAGATGATCTCCAAAGCTCCCTTCCAACTACTACCATTCTGTGACTCTGAGTCTATGAAATGTGCTGTTTGCTATGGCAACGCAGCCAGGAATACAGATTTTTCTAGATTTCTGAAGTGGTTTTAGTTCATTTCCATTCCCTGGCAAGCTTTCCCACAGCAGAGGCAGGACCACTTCCTTTGCAGACATGGAGTTTTTCTGCCTGCATGGCCTCACACACTTTTAAACACGAGGACTTTGGCAAGGAAAAGGTGAAGAACACGTTTTCTTTTCACCACAGCATGAATCCAGCAATGATTGCTTTTCCAGAAGCAAATAGACCCAAAGGAAGAGAGATTTTTAAAACTTCAAAAGTTGGAAAGGAAGGCTCCTTGACTTTTCAGTTCCAATGCACAGAAATATTCCCCATTGGTGATGAATAAGGTCCACAGGAGGTTTCAGCTGGCAGCTTACCTAAAATTTCTCCACCCATATCTTATCTGGTGCAAACCATTCTCGCTTAATCTAGAGCCAGAATTCTGGAGGGCCAGGAACAATTAAAATAAAATATCTAACAAGGGATTAATTATTTCTTATATGGAAGACCACAATCATAAATTGATTTCTCTCCCCACATTCAATTTTTTTGAGAACAGGTTTAAGAACAAAGTGAAAAGAATGCAATGTAAAGGCAACCCCCTTTTTGCATCATTTGCAGCTTCTTGGGCCTGGAAATGCCCTGGGAAGTGCAGTGTAGCGATGATACCGTCCCCTAATTCGCAGGTGTGTTTTCTTCAGCAATTCTTCTATGTGCAAATTGTTGATAAGTCTTCCTGGCTTTAGAGCACCGTTTCTGAAAGGCAGACTTTTGCCTTCTCATCTCTTTCAATGCCTATCTTTTTTTTTACTTCAGCTATATAATTCTTCTCCTTTCTGCTTTGCTAGTTTTTGCATTAAATTAAAGTAGTGTGCATGCTTTCCATTACAAATATTGTTTCAAACAGAAAATTTCAATCAATTTTGATTATCCTAAGTACATTTGAAAAGCAGCATATCTTTCTTGAAACCCCATTTTTGTGACATTCAGAAGCAACACCAGCAGTTTCAGCTACAATCCTTTTAATTACTTTTTGCTTTGATTAAGACAAATTTATTTCCTGGAGTTATGTGTTTGCACAAAATTAGAAAAGATAGAAAAATCCTAGATCAACAAAATGACAGTGGTTTTGCAAATTACCCCAACTGCAAATATTTATCATTTGAACGTCTGTCAGAGCTCTGTCTCCTAGTAACATTTAGACTAAATTTTTGCCTAATGCAGGTGGAAGAATAGGTGACGAAAGGAGCTTAGAGGCAAAATTATACAGCATAATAAATAAAATCTAATCAAGTATCTAAGGTACATGGATATTAATTTTGCCTGATGTGCTTTCCTAAATAATGCTCAAGGTTTCCTGTGTTTTTTTTCAAGTTTCCTTCATCTGTTGCCTCAATTCAAGAGGTTCAAGTGGAAAAGGATGACCATAAATTTCTGGACATACTTTCAAATAGAGCTAAAATAAATTTTATTTTTTTTTCAGTGGAGCCCAGTTAAAAGCCAAACCCAGTATTATTTTTTATATGAAAAAATCTGCATCTTATTAAAACATGAGAAGGTGTGTGTGTGCCTGGGAAGCAGTTGTTGAAGGACCCAATCTGTATCTACTCCATCCCAAAAGATCCAACTGCTATCCAGCTGACATCCATTTCCTGCACAAATTTTAACTTGGGTCTTTATGGTCAAAATAACAAGTGGCTAATGAGTTTTCATCCTGTGTTGGAAATGTGACGTGCTCTCAACAAACATCTTTGAAAAGGCGGCATTAACCAAATATTTGTTCACTGAGGATAGGATTGTCCTAACTGAATAAAACACTCATAAAGCTTCAGGATGTTACTGGCTCTACAAATTACAGTTTGAGGTGCTCTACTGGCTGTTGAGGGGCAGAGTATGTGAGCACCACATGCCAGGTCTTTCAAGACAAACATCTAATAGGCTTAAGGAGATTTCTAGGTTTGCTGTAATAAGAACCTGAGAATGGCCCTACTGGGTCAGCCCCAAGATTGTCCAGAACGTTGCCTCTGGCAGTGGCCTGCAGCAGATGACTAGGGAGGAATGTAACACCTGGGTGACAGTGTATGGTATGCTCCCAGCCTCCGCTTGTATTCAGCTCCTGAGTTGGAGGTGTTTTCTTTGCATTTAACAGATCTCAATGGATTTTTCTTCTGTGATTTTCCTTCTTCAGACTCCTATGGGCATTGGGCATTGTCAGTTCTCTCTCTGCCATTCCTGCTTTAGTGAGAGGTTTGTAATACACAGCCTGTGCCACCTGGGCTGGTGTGGGTATTTCTGAGAGGGTACGGAGACAAACCAGCCTGCTCCTATGGGAACAGCTTCCCAACAGTCGCCTGCAGGATGTATCTGAGTGTCAGAAAGGCAGATCGGTGTAGCAAATTCACCACTAACCAGGTGCAAATGCACTAGAAAAGACATTCGAGGAACCACTTGTGGGTTTTTTTCAGAAGCTAAAGGCATGTTTTAAATTTCACAATGACCTTAGGCCAGGTAAGGAAGACCAAGTCCTTGGACAGCCAAGCTGAGGCACAGCAAGGTCAACAGAATTGCCTCTCTCTGTGTGACCTGGGGGCAAAACTGGAGTAGGAAATCATTGCACTCTAACCACAGCATGAATGCCCAGCTGGGGACAAGGCATGGCTGTAAAAGCAAAGGGTATCTCCTATTGGCATCTGAATGCAAAGAAGTTTTTTTTCCCAAACCATGCTTTTGAAAGCTGAAAGCACTTTCCAGCATGAAGCGGGAGCACATGGCCAGTTTCCACAGCTTCCTTTTTTTTTTAGGAAGACTACTCCATGGACAATTTCTGACTATGCATTTACAATAGGGATGCACCAAACCAACAGTCTCCATCCTCCTTTATACCCACAGCAGCTCTTTGATTTTATCATTGTGTTGTTTTATAATGGAAATTCTAGTGTTAAAACCAGAAATACTGGATATTTCCCTAGCTTCCTTATAGATCCAGTGTATTCTCTATAGCTTTGAAATCTCCTACACTTACAGAAATTTTTTTTTTTTCCCCTATATTTTACTATTGCCACCCTTCATTGACCAAAAGTGCTCAGTGGCATTTGGCTGAGTACTAAACCATAGTAGCTGTAGAAGCGGCATCCAAAGCTGGCAGCTCCTTGGACAAGGTAAGTTTCCCAAAGCACACTGGGGCTTGTGGCTTCAGGTTTGCTGCTGGTCTGGGCAGTGTAAAGGTACTTTGTTAAGGACAGCCAAGGCACAAACAAAATTTTGAAAAGTGGTCATTAATGTTGACTGTCCCTAAAAGGTCTAAGTTTCTGGAAGAAGATGCTCAGCACTTTTAAAAAAATCATATTTATTTCAGACTGGGTTCCTGAGAGCATGAGTAGGTCTTGGCAGCTCATTTTTGCTAGTGAGGGTTTTTTGGATGCCAGTTCAGCATTGCACTGAACAGAAAATGCAGTATTATGCACTAGTCATGGAAAAAGCTTGCTTTTTAGGTTTTTTTTTCACTTTATTTATTTGGGGGCATGGAGTTGGGATGGTGTGTACTAGACCTGCAGCTTCTGTGTGGCCAGAAAATTTTCATTTTTTTTGTTATTTAAATTTCTGACATCTCTGAAGTTAATATCTTGCTATACTCATCCCCACTCACAATTGTTGATAAAAAAAAAAAGTGTTACTGAGCTATTTGCTTTGAACCTGCTCTTTCCTTTTTTCTTTTTAATATCACAAACTGCAACATAGGATGTCCTCCCGTTGTCCTTGTTTCTGATGTTAAAGCTGTTCTATCCTTTTGCAAGTGACTTTCTTCTATCAGCCTGCAAACAACAAAAGAGGCTTTAAAGATAAAAGGAAGAGGAAGCCAGATTCACTTTTTAATAGTCTGGGGACTGGACACTATCCCCTGGAACAGTGGAGTTTGACTGCAAAAGCCTAGAAATGATTGAATTAAGCTCACACATGTAATGTCTTGTTCCCAAAGGACAGCCCCTGGTGGACTTTCAGCAATGGTCTGTTGCTAAAAAGATATATTTTTAAAAACCCAAACATGGTCTGGAATCTATATAATATTATTCTTTCTTTTCCTTGCTTTCCACTTTGCTGTTTTCAGCCTGACAATACCATAACCTTCGAAGTCACCTCTGCAGAGATGCTGCTCCCTCCGGAGCAGCATTGGATGCTCTGCAGCCGTTTGTTTCTTCCCCAAGGTCAGATAACAGAAGTCACACATCTAAACATTTGTATCTTATGGTTTATGCTTTTTCTGGCTGAACATGGAATCTGTACAATCTTGTGCATTAAAAAATGGTGCAGATTTAAATCGGATATTTTAATTTTCAATGCTTCTTTTTTTCTCAGCATACTATGGCTCAATTTGTTTTCAACAGCCTTCCTAGAATTTCCTCTTTGTAGAGGGGTGCTGGTGCCCCCTATGTTCATATTAACTCCTTCAATAATAGCACTTCTTTCTTCACAAATGTGCCTTCTTTGACCATATCAGAGCAAATATTCAAAGCAGTTTTCTAAAAGAAAAAAAGACCCCCAAGCCTCTTACACAACAATTTACTGTTTCACTCTTCAGATATAATCTTATTAGACTGATAATCTAACTTATTAAAGAAGAACATTCTATCACACTGTTTAGGAATATTGCAATTCTGCATCAATAAAACTGCAGCCTTTTTTTCACCTGGAGAACTAGGCTAGGCCACTGAAAACCACCCATATATTTTTGGAAAGCGTTGTTCTAAACACGTCAAAGCAGCAGCATTTATTCAGTGTTTGTATACAGCGGAAATTGAAGGTGCAGGATGATATGATCATGCTGCAGTTTTCATTTCCTGCATAAAAATAAACTGCATACTACAGATTAGAGACATCAGACAACATTTAATAGATTCCCAATTCAAGAGGTGTAATGATCAAGATAAGCTGATGTGATTCCCTGAAGAGTAAGATTGCGAATGACTTAGGGTCAGAATAATGTTATGACAGGTCGCTCATGGGCCTGTTGTGAGATGATATGTGCTGGCCATGGAGATTTGAGTTACCTGAGCCACCTTTATTGCAACCATAATAAAAACGAATAAGAGTAGGTTGTCTCCCATTCACTGATTTAATGTCAAAGCTGATGCTATCTTATGGTCAATGTCTTACAGTAGGGCAAGTAGCAAGTGCTGGGAGGCGGGGGTAAAGCACCTTAAGAGCTGCAAGCATTGCTTTTACATTACAACTGGGATTGCAACTTTGCTGTCCACTGCCTTTGATATCTGCTATCACATTTTGCAAGGCTTTAGCAGCTATTTCACTAATTATCTAGACAATTAATTAATTTCTAAGGCCCTACATGGGACAATTTATCGCCTGCGAGGAGCTCAGTGTGCAAAGTGACCTCCACCTCCCCGGTCCCCTACAAAACCAGCACTTTCAACAGACACTAAAAAGAGCAGAAATTAAGAGCAAGCTTATAGCAGGCTTGTGGTTGCTAGCACAATGCCAGCCCAGGTGTGGTCAGAGTCTCTCAATGTACATGCCAAACGTGCAGAAAGCTGCTGTCTCTTCTAGCTCCAGGTCTCCAGAACCTTCTCCACAAGCTGCACAAGCTTGTATGTAATGCAAACAACACTTGCAATGGCTGTTCCCACCTTGTGAAGGCAAAAGACCCTGTAAAAAAATCTCACCTGCAGTAACAATCACAGTTCTTGCTTCTGCTGTAGGAAAGATAGATTAATTTGAGCAGGTCACAATAAAATAGTAGAATAAACTAGGTAAACGCAATCTCAGTGTATTAGGATTTAAATGCCATAACCAGTAAAATGAGGGAGAGCAAGAAGCAATAAATCTCAGCACTACTAAACCGTTAGTATTGCGCATCCATTATGGTGTTAATCAGATCGTTTTGCATATATACAATGATGCGTGTGGTACAGCTGAGCTGGTGTCAGTTTTATAAAAAGTTTTATCTTTTCACTCCCATTCCTATGCGCTTTAAAATTCATAGTAGAGGTGATGCATAAATAGAAATTTAATTTTCTTTCCTCTTTCCATTGAAAAGAAACACACAACCCAAAGCCTCATATGCCAGCATTGCTGTCACCTCCCACACATTTCACATATTTTAAAGATTCACTATGAATAAAACCACGCATTCACTTTCAAAATAAGCCCGTTTTTAATTTCTTTTGGAAAAAAAAATAATAATGCTCCTCAATGAGGATAGACTGCTTGATTTGGAGATCGAGAACTTGAAAGACTGGCTAGCGAGGGCTGCAGTTGTGGTACCACAGGCTGCTGCTGGGAGCCTACTGTGGGAAGACAAGCATAAGTCCCTGCAGGACGAGGGGACCTCCAAGGAAAGAAGCTGGTCCCCAGCACCTGTTCTTTTCAAGTGGGTTTGAGTCATGAGGGAGCAGGAGGGACGTGCATGGCCAGGTGGGTGCTTCCTGCCCACACAGGAGAAGTGGGGTCTTGCAGAGGTGAGGATGAGGTGAGGTGGCTGTGGGGAGGGGAGCAGTGGCTGGGAGAAACGGTGCTGCACTGGCAGGCACCACCTCACCTCACCCTCTCCCCTGAGGTGGACTGGCCAGGCTGAGCCCAGCTCCTTCCTGGGCACAAGCACTTGGAGAACTAAGTCAACACAACCTTCAGAGGAGTGGAGCATCTGGAATTGCTTTGAGCTGGAGGAGGCTGCAGGCTTCCACGGCAGAGACTGTTGTAGCCAGACAGCTAAATAAAACATGGTCAGAAGCAGCTACACGGAGAGAATTGCGAGGCACTGATCATCATCAGACATGCTGTTTTATGCTCCCAGAATATACTTGCAGAGAAAGGCTCATGCAGACTGAACAGGGCTTCAGTAATGAAGGCAAGGTGTAAGAAATAGTCTTGGTTTTGCCAAGCAGCGTGGGGGAAGTCCTGCCAGCCCCATGCCACCATCCCTGATGCTGAAGGAATGGGCTGAGCAATGAGCTGAGCCCACCCTGCGGCTGATGTGCAGCACACACAGCGTTTGCCAGCAAGCTCCTGTGATGGGCTGTGTGCGTTGTTGATGTGCAAGGGAAATTAAAGATCATAAAATCACTGAATCATAGAATACCAAGGTTGGAGGGGACCTCAAGAATCCAACCTTGCCTGATAAAAGCACAGTCTAAACAAGAACGCCCACTACCCTGTCCAGCTGAATCTTAAGTGTCTAATGATGGGAAATCCACCACTTCCCTGCAAAGATTATTCCAATGCCTGATCATTCTCATTATGAAAACATGTTTCAGATGTTTCAACCAGTTAAAACTACTTTAAAATATATCAGCTGCTCATAAAATTTACAAGTTGTCTGTGAAAAACCAACCTTCTGCTCTTAAAAAATACAGGGGACCAGCTTCTGTCCAAACAAGAAGGGGTTCTGCCAGGGCCTTCTCCGGGACAAGTTCCCCAGGCCTTGACACTTCTTCTCCAAGCCCAAAAATGTGTGACAGTCTTGATCTGACAGTGTCCACGGCAAAATGCTCGGCCTCATCTCTGAAACCTTCCTGAGTTTTCCTTCACACATGAAAGCTGCTGGTTTGGGTGCTGAATTACAGCAGCCCAGCTCTGCAAGTGAGACATTGCAGGGACGGACCACTGGAGGAGGACTGAGACAACCTGAACCCCAGGTTGGACTAGGTGATCTCCAACCATCCTCCTCCTCCTGAGCAACATTTTCCTGTGATTCTGTAATTCTCATCACTTACTCTGCTTTCTTTCAGCGCCAACAAACTACCAAGAACTGGGGTCAGCAGATCCTTAACTGTGTAAGATATCATTATTTCTATAATGCCAATATGTCCTTCTAGGTTCCTGACTGGTGATGACTGCTCCACCATGAAAGAAAGAGGAGATTTTACTTGGAATTCAACTTTAAATATTGCAGAAGGGCTCATGACATCAGTTTAACAAAAAAAAATCCTTGCACTGCCAAATTTAGAGAGAGGGTCCCTTTTAAATGACATTTTCAGAGACCCTTGTGTTCACAAAAAAAACATCAGGCACACTGCCAACAAAGTGGCAACTTTTGCAGAACTGTAGAATACAAAGTCTAATGGGAAGCTTTTAACTTTGATAGCTGGCTCAGAGAGAAATTTTCCATTAAAATTACAAAGAACACCTGCAGCCAAAGAGTTAAGACAAATGTTTTGTTTCAGTTTATCAGCTACTGGGCTTCTAATGTTCACAATGTGAACCATTTACAAAACTGTTGTACGAGTCATGTTTCATTCAATTAAACATTCCCCTAAAAATATGCTGTCTGTAACATCAATCCATTAGGGTCTTCTGCTCTGGGGGATTTTTCTGGGGGGTGGGGCGGGGCAGAATTTTTGCAGGCCAAGGAGATATGTGCAGAAAACAACAGTACTGAGACCTGACTGGCTGCTCCCAGTTGGAGAATATATGGTGTAGAAAAGCAGAAAGGCTTGCTGGGGAGATGGAAGAGCTCCGGCTGGTGTTCGCATTCAGCCAGTGAGATGGTACAGCAAAAACCTCAAGGCAAAGGGTTTCATTAAACATTAATGTGTGAAGCGCTTCAAAGTTAAGGTTGAGGCATGCTTCTGTATAATATATAATATTATTAATCATCTAAAAAAGTTGTTTTGGATGCAATTAAGGCATAGTCCTACAGCTCCCAGCAGAGTGATTCAACAGAATTCAGGGAAGTCTTGCATCATTTAACACAGACAAGCATACAGCAGGGGAAAGGCTTGGGAGTCTCTCTCCCTTTTAATTTGGCAGATCTGAGGAAAAAAAGGTTGTGTAGTGGTTTAAAGCGTGGCCTTTGATTCATTTGCTCTAGAATTTCAAGCTTATCAAAGTAGCTTTGCTCCTAAAAGACCGCTAGAAGTTGTTTACAGTCATTCGTGGTGTGGCGAAAATTGGACAAACGGTAACCTTCCCAGCAAGACTAGTGGAAAAGTTCTGCACAGGATGGGCTACAGTTCAGCTTTGTTCTCCAGTTCCTTCCTCGCTCCCGAGCCGAAGCTGCTGCTGTTGCACTTAAAGTGCTGAGGAGCAGCAACGAGAACCTCTTTCCAAGAAAGCACGCCGAGAGCAGAGCCGTGGGAGGGCTCAACCCCTGCAGTACGGCAGCGTGGAGCCCAGCACGCTGAAGCAGAGCCCCCCTGTCCCCAGCGCTCCTCCTGCCAACGGTGCTGGCACAGCCCCAGCTGGTGATGCCAAGGCTGCGGTACAAGGTACCTGGGGATCACCAGGCGGGAGCTGAAACCACCCACACGTGCCCATCGGTACGGACAGGTGCACCTGCCTCGCAGTGCCAACAAATAAACACGGTTACTGC
Source organism: Gallinago jamesoni (assembly GCA_025769975.1). Classification (NCBI taxonomy): domain Eukaryota; kingdom Metazoa; phylum Chordata; class Aves; order Charadriiformes; family Scolopacidae; genus Gallinago; species Gallinago jamesoni. The sequence goes on from JAOQGH010000023.1 coordinate 67,678,524, forward strand.
GCAGCATTCATTCAACTGTAAAGACAAATAATGCTTAATCTATACTACCTAATCTAACAAACGTCCTTATTTTGTACGCCACTCGGGACTATTCATGGTTTCACACACAAGCTGAATTCATGGAACATACAGGAAATCCAACCAGCAGGTTTTTCGCTTGTAATCTTTGTGAGCTAGCTTAGAAAGCACTTACAGATATAAGTGTGTAAGAATATACTTTCTCCTAAAAAGAATCACCTTTTCTTTGTGTTCTACTTGCTCATCAGTCTTCACTCCATGCAGCATGCTATGCTGTACAGCTGCTCAATGCATGATCGTAACAAGAAGTCCTAAAAATCACTATAATTTTAAGAACTGCTTTGTAGGCCCATTTCCTGTAACAGCTGCATTACTGACCATGTCCCCAAATTCCCTGCTGCACAGCAACTATTTCAGAATCTCATCTAGTTCCTTTACTAGACATCTACTACTATGCACCACTGGAAGGGGAATAAGAAGAGGAAAGATGTAGAAACTTGAGTGATTTGTTAATAGAGTAGCAGTTACTGTGAGTCGGGGGCTTTCATTTACAGTGGGGCAAGTTAAGATGAATTTTCCACCATACAGTCAGGTCTACTATTTTTCGTTGTTGAAATTACAAACTAACTGCCGTAAGCCACCTTCACTGACTCCTTCAAACACCAGCTGAGGCATAAGAGCCCAGCAGCACCATACCAGCACTGCTCTACAGCCAGTTCCGGTTTGGAAACTACTGTTACCTTTACAAGCAGGCTGTGTCTATGCAGGTAATAACTCAGAATGCGCCTGAGACACCCAAACGGCTTTTCCACAGCCAGCTTAATGCTGGCAAGCGTGAAGCGAGGGGTAAGCCCATTCACTGAACAGCCATACGAGTTCCTCCGCGTTTATTGTCCACCGAGTTGCACGGTAACAAACTTTTGGTATCATCTAGGGTATACACCAAAGAGCCACCTTCAATAACGTAACAGTTTTCTTACCAGGAGTTTCCACATCTAAGGAAACGGAGTGCCAGCAGCACTAGGTAAGGAAGGAAGGAAGGATGAAACAAACACCTGTGATAACAGAGAACACGGAAGAATCTCTGTCACAAAATAACTGAGCAAAGAATTACAGTTTTTCTGTCAACAGAAAATGGGGGTTTTGAGACCGAAGTGTTTATTTGTGAGCTTACTGAAAACTCACTGCTGTCTGTGCCCCACACGCTCTTCCACCTTTGTGAGTGGGGTGTTCCTACCAGCCACAGCAGTGCTCCACCACCACCGTTCTCCTCTGGGTCCATGCCTGGGCAGTCACAGCCAGCCGGGAAGCACCATGCGCTGGACTCTGGCCACAGCAGATTATTTGCCCTAACCCCCCCCAGCTCTGTAAAACAGCTCATCTGCCTCTTCAGTTTTCCATTTCACAGCACCGCTGAGGTTAAAAAGCACCTCCAGAGATGATCTACACCCATCCAGCCCACCCCCACGCATCTAGTCAGGCTTTGGAGGAGACACCACAACCTCTCTGGGCAACCTGCTCCACTGTCCGACCACACTCACAAGAAAAAAAGGGTTTTTTTTTATGTTTAAATGAATTCTCCTGTATTTCAGTTTGTGCCCATTACCTCTCAGCCTGCCACTAAGCACTACCAAGAAGAATCTGGCTGTTTTTACTCCCCCTCCACCATGTATTTATAGACGTTGGTAAGGTCCCTCCCCTGAGCCTTCTCCAGGCCGAGCAGCCCCAGTTCCCTCGGCTTCTCCTCATACAACAGGTCCCTCCGCTCCTTAACTGTCATCATAGCCTTTTGCTGGACTCACTCAATAAGCCCAAGTCTCTCTTGTCCCAAGGAAGCCCAGAACCACTCCCAACACTCCAGATGGCTCACCAGATCAGAGCACAAAGGGTCACCCAACTTCACCCACAAGCAACGCTCTTCCTCCTGCAGCCTGGGAGATCGCTGGCCTTTGCTGTAGGCCAGCTCATGGCCAATTGTTACCCGCTATGACCTCTAGCACCTTTGTACAACTTGACAGAACACAAGCTCCCCCTTTTCACAGAATCAAATGGGGTTGGAAGGGACCTCTGGAGATCATCTAGTCCAACCCCCCTGCCAGAGCAGGTCCACCTAGAGCAGGTTGCACAGGAACTTAACTAGGCAGGTTTTGAATGTCTCCAGAGGAGACTTCATCACCTCTCCGGGCAGCCTGTTCCAGTGCTCTGCCACCCTCAAAGTAAAGAAGTTCCTCCTCATGATTAGGTGGAACTTCTTACGGTCAAGTTTGTGCCCATTTCCTCTTGTCCTGTCACCGGGCACCACTGAAAAAAGACTGGCCCCATCCTCCTGACACCCACCCTTCAAGTATTTGTAAGCGTTGATCAGATCTCCCCTCAGCCTTCTCTTCTCCAGACTAAAAAGACACAAGTCCCTCAGCCTCTCCTGGTAAGGGAAATGCTCCAGGCATTCCATCTTCGTAGGCTTCTGCTGTACCCTCTCCAGCAGTTCCCTGTCCTCCTTCAACTGGGGAGCCCAGAAATGGACACAGTATTCCAGATGGTGCCTCACTAGGGCAGAGTAGAGGGGCAGAATACCCTCTCTTAACCTGCTGGCCACACTTTTGATGCACCCCAAGATGCCATTGGCCTCCTTGGCCACAAGGGCACATTGCTGGCTCATGGTCATCCTATTGTCCACCTGGACTCCCAGGTCTTTCTCCTCAAGAAGGTCTTCTCCTTCTTGAGGCATGTCTCCCACCACGGAGGCTCCTTCTGCAGCCTCACCTGTCCCTGCAGGAGGCACTGGCAGGAGGCCTGGCCCAGCCCTGGGACTGACTCAGCAGCAGGGAGAAGAAACAAGCTTCTCAGTAACCAGGATCAAGTCCAGCAAGTTCCCAGGACTATCCAAGAAGTATTTTTTATGGTAAATGCTTTACTATAAAAGCTTCTGTAAGAGCTTCTAAGAAGTTGGAAGCAGCAGATACAAAAAAATATCCCTTTCTTACAATACAAAAGGGATATTTTAAGTTCTCTTACTTTCCCAGAGCACCATAGCAGTATGACTAAGGCTCTACCTCCCCCACCAGAAGTACTCATGTATCACCATAGCTTGTAGAAAGATTGTAGTCTTTTATTGATTTCTCGGTTTACAGATTCAGATTTAACTTTTCAATAATAAAGTTCAATAAATTGATTCCCTAATCATAAAAACTTGTTTTACACATTATGTACAGGTACCCAGAGACTACAGCCATACAGCGTGTCACAGCTTGACCACAGCCCCTCATGCAGAACAGGCAGGGAGAGGCACTAACCGCCACCACCTGCCTTCGGAGATGGAGTTGTGGATATGCACGGTGCGGTTGGCACAGCTCACTGAAGATTGCCCACACAGGGACAGTAAAATAATCCCAACTAAGTGATAATGTGGATTAGTTCAACTACATTAATTCCAGGAGGAACGCTTAATTCCCAATTAAACTAGCCATCAGAAGAGATTTGATTAAGTTGAATCAAATGCAGCTGAACTAATAATTTTAGTTTCATTAAACATCCCTCTATAGACAAATCCTAGGCTTTGAGATCTGTCTCCAATATAAAACAAGACTTTTCAGTTGAGATATGCAGAAGTTTGAGGATTGAGGGGAGGTCAGGTATTAGAAGTATTCTTTGGTAGTTTGATACAAATATAAAAAATAGATTACTTTTGAGGACTAAACTAAGTTTTTCCCATTTTCTCTCTTTACTGCCAGCACCAGAACCGCTTCAGCGACACAGTAACACTTACATATGGTAACTTGAACACAACCTTAAATTTTAATGACAAAATTCATATTACAAACAAACTTCAATATTCAAGATAGCCTGTTGGAGAATATCTGCTCCCCCCCAAAAAAGTTAAATTTAACATTCAGTGAGAAAACTTTCCTACGGCAATGGCAGAATGTAGAGAACATGACTCTCCATCTGATCTACAATACAGCAACTGGCAAACACCAGAGACCAGTCTGCAAAAGACAGCCAACTGCATTCCAGCTCACATACAATACTATTTGATGTCAAAATTATTAATTGATTAATCATCCCCTTCTCTTTCATGAGTTGAAGTAGACCACAGCATTCTCCTGTAACTGCAATCTGATCTTAGTATGATAAAAAACCACACCAGAATTTATGCAATCTGCTTTATAACATTACATCAAGCTACAACAGTTAAAATACACTGTTTCACAAAGAAGCAGACATTCATTTAAAATCCAGCAATTCCTTTTTTAAATCAGTTGCCTTGCCTTCTAGTGGCCCACCCTGATGGAGATAAAGCCAGACTCATTTTGAAGAGGGGAAAGAAAAAAAATAATAATAACTAAAGACTTCCAGACATAAGTGCCCAACAGCTCTACAGCCTGCAAGGCAGAAGGCTGCAATATTCATGTTTGTCTCCAGTAATACAGCTCAAAAGATACTGCTTTATCCAAACGCTGCTATAAAGACTTTCAATTTCAAACTCCTTCCAACAATAAGAATCTAATTTGAGCAGGACATACCACAATGAAGACCACTTAGCCAATGTAACTATTTAGTTATCTTGGTTTTGAGATACAGTAGTGCAGCTTCATCTTCTTTCATGTCTGCTGCAGGCTCCCATTCAAACTTCTAACATGCAGTTCAGAACAAACCTAACAAAAGGCTGAAACAGACACCCCTGCTGGATGCACCACCACAAGAAGCCATAGGAGTGAAACCAGTTCATTTTGAGATTTTTTTTCAGCATGTGATGCCAAAGCCTTAGCCAGCTTGTCACCTCAAGTGAGAATTTTATGGGGAAAAAAGTTATACAAACAATACACAGTACTGTTTATGCTTATTCCCTATGGAAAAGTTACCTGAAGTTAAGGGAAGTTTCACTGAGGGCTGTAGGAATACTTTGATGTTGCCTCTTCAAAAAAAAAAAAAAAAGGATGGATAGTGCTACACAGACTGCCAAATACACTTACCATAGAAGCTCCCATTCCTTTTTATGGAATCTTTTCAGTATTTCTATGACTTGATACCTACTGCTGGCTTAGTCATCGCAGCCAAATAGCAGTCTCTATGCTCAGAGTTAACAGCAGAGGTGACCCCTCTGAAATCACATATTATATAATAAATACATTTGAAGATAAACCAAGTGATTAGCTCTGAAATGCCTGACCAGGAAGAATTAAAAAGAAACAAGCTACCATGTGGTGTTCTTTAGATTGAACAGCTTTCATGCCATGGGAGTCCTACCTATGTTCTCCTGTAGATTTCACAAGACTTAATTCTTGCACGTTCTTTTGGTCACTTGGGCATGAAAGTGAGGATAATTCAACTTGAAACAGCTTTGCTTGTAATAACTGTCTTCTTCAAAAAGGAAATCTGTGAATTACCCCCTCCTCATAGATTCTCACGCACTCACACAGACTCTCTAGAAAGGTAAGACACTTTATTGAATTTGTTGATAAATTAAGAAAGGACTATGAACCAGACATATGGGTCACAGGTGCTTGTAAACAGACATCAATTCCTTCCCACAGAAAGCCTGACTCCATGTGCTCAGCCAGAGGTCACTTTCCCCAGCGTTGCTCACAGGCTGCATAGTGATGGAGGGCAGAGAAAAAGTCTTCATAGCTGATGTTCAGGTGGGAAGGCAAAGAACTGAGAAACAAAGTTAGAAAAGTTAAAATAAGATTTTATAAACACTGCACAATTCATATAGCCAGTCAGGAATATGGAATATTCCTTTAAGCCAGCTTAAAGGAAGCTATTGTCTCAGTAGCTTCATAAAATTGTTCTCAACACTGTTATTGTCACTCAACATTATTAGCTAAACTAGCCGTTAGTATCTTGTCACCCTCTAAATGAAAACCTACCTATTAGAACACACAGGGCACTCCAAATTAGCAATGAAGTTGGAGAAGCACAGCTCTGCCCAGACATTTAAGTGCCCTATAAACACTCTCAGATTTAAGAAATACAGCAACTCTAGTCAGTTCAGTTATTGCCCAAATTCTTACGTAATCCAGAGGCATGATCATCTCACATTATCCTATTTCCCTTACATCCTTAGTTTCCCTGATAGAAACCTGTAAGCCACTCAAAATCCACATAATGAACACCAACAGAACTGAGACTGGACCAGAGACTAGATGGTGACAGAAGCTGTTACTTAAACCTGATAAGTAAAGCCTGCTGTTGCCTAATTGTGGCTGAAGGATCAACAATGACTGTTTGACAGGTTTCACTTAATTTTTAAATACCCTCAAATCAATCTCCAGACATTTGTTTAGGTAGATCTCCTCTTAAGACTATTTCCATAAAGTCAGATAAGGACTTGTTTGGTTAGATGTTATTCCAACCTGTTTCACAGTATTTACAGGCAACTCACACGATCTCTGTCAGTCTGATGTGCCACGGAAGGAATCCTAATGTGCTGTCCACAGGACCAAACTTCAAGACTAAATCAGGATCAGGAAATCCATTTGTACCTGTAAGAACAAGTTATATTAGTTTTTTCAAATTCAGCAGAAGATTTGTTTTAATTCTAAACCCTAAGGCATCTGCTTTTTCATTAAATGCATTTTTGTAAATGAAGTGAAGCTTCTGAGGACAAGTTCACTATTATAAGCCCAAGATGACAGACTGGTCTTGCACCACCTGAACAGGACCAACTGAGTAAAAGCTTAGGCAGCCACGGCATGCCCAGCTGGACTGTTATTTTATGTTAGGTAGTTTTCAAAGACTTGGTAAGGAAGTGACAGGAACAGTTACATTGTTTTGAGTAATAGCAAACCTTAATAATGCTGTTCAAACTGACTTATTCTAGTTTTGCCTTGGCAAACTTGATTTTAGTAGCATAGAACATGCTGTACCCTGACCCATACATACTTCACTCCTAACTCAACTACATGGCATTGCAGTCGAGTAAAAGGACTATTACCAAAAAAGACTTAAGGAGGTTCCACTGAAGAACAAATCAATTTCACAGACCATCAAGAGAACAAGTTGTAAAAAAAAAAAATAGTCTGTCAGATGAGTTGTCCATTTCTCAGTATGGAGCTAAACAGATAATTTTAAAAAACAACTATTACTATCAAACTATTGCAGGTGATATCTTTCTGATTAGATGAGTGAGGAAGAGCAGGGCAATTTTTACTTTTTTGCCTGTTACTAAGTGGACAACACAACCCATCCCTGAGCAGGGCTAAGTAACACTGAAGGACTTCACTAGATGCCTATGCTCTTACTACCCATACCTTAAAACCCCAGTCGCTATCACTCCACCACTGAGAGCACCCTACTGATCTTCCCAGGTTGAAGACAATCAATGACCAAACACCACTGTCTCTCTTCCATACACTTCTGCCATGCCTGAGCTACTCTAGGCTCAAATTGACAGATAGGCAATAAGCTTAAAATGAACAGCTTCAGTCCAGCTTTCCCTGCTAATTCTAGGAAGTTGATTAGGGCAAAATATAAAAACCAGTATAGTACCCCAAGGGGACCCAAGAAGGTAAGCTGTTCTTCATGCACCTACCTAGCACATCTGAAATGCATTCCAGCAGCCATAATCCTATTTTGCTATAATGCTGCAATTAGTCATGATTTTCGCATGCTATTTGTTACTCCTTCCATTGTTCAGTAATTCTAAAAGTTAACTGCAAAAGTACTTACATTGCATAATGCCTACCTTTAGCAGATAAAGTTTAATACTGCCTATTTGCTCTGAACTTCAGATGTTATTTCTCAATTCTTTTCTCACTTAAAGAACACAAACCCCAAACCAGTCAAGAGCCTTTTACAAGTTTAAGTTTAGTTTGTAGAAGAACTTAACTTTGGGAGTGTAACAGAAAAGGAAACTACAGTCCTACCAGATTTTGCTCCACCCAGGTTTTGAAACTGAAGCTGGAGATTTCAAAAAGTTCACATCCTCCCTCCCCCACTGAATCATCAATCATAATCTTTTTTACCAGAGGTAAAGAAGCTATTTTCCCAAGCATCTGCATTTCTAAGGAAGGGTGAAGTATTTAGATATGAGTGCCTTGTGCCACAGTCCAAATCTCAAAGTTAAAAAAAAATAAAGCAAAAGCCACTTCCGTGTTCTGAAGCCAGCACGTTAGTATGAAAGAGCTTTGCAGGGAAGCAGTAAATACTTGGAAGCGGGGACTCTTGAGGAAGTGGACAGCTTTACTCATCAGCTGATTCAGTAGCTGAGTACTCCTCAGCTGGCCAGTCCAGCAGCAGGATCTTCAACACTGCAATGCCTTTCAAACAGGAAAAGGCCTTCAGAGAGCCCAGTTAATGCTAATATTTCCTTCTGGTTCCTATCTGAAGGAGAATGAAAATGTACACTGTAGTATTACAGTCAGAACAGCCTACTCAAAACACAGTATTGTGCTTTCCCCTCTGCATCCATTTCTCTACCTAAACATATCAACACTACAGATACTTTACATGTGGAAGCTCTCAGAGCTGCTGGAGTTACAGCACTCAAAGTTTAGCACATATAAGACAGGAGCAGACTTGGGAGGGCAGGTGGGAAGGACACAAAAAAAAAAGGAGGCACAAAGATGTGGACACTCAAGGGACAGGAATCAGGCAACTTCCCTTCTAGGTCACAAGTTCTGAAAGAGGAACAAGAAGGAATCTGTAGTGCTGACAGCACTACCCTTCTCCACATGGATCTTATAGGGCAACTTGAACAGCCTTAATTGATACTCATGTTCTTTACTGGGAAGGCAGACAGCAAGTAGAGACAATATTATAATGCAGGTGGCACCTACTTTTCTGAAAACAAGCTGGTTACCTGAGGCATTGCTCAGAAGAAAGTACTCTTATGCTGAAGAAAACTCAAGCTGTAAGAATTAGAGCATGACTGGATTAAGAATCATAAAAGCCACATGACAAGCTGGAGCCATACTATTTTAGGTCTAGACTTCAGTAACTGCATCCTAAATATGAACAGAAAATTAAAAACCTACATTATCAGGTATTTAAATCAAAATGTGAAAAAACAGAAACCTACATAAGTCACCGTGAACACAAACGCTAAAAATATAACTGCTCAAGTACTGCTTTTCAGAACTCTCAATTTGGATCAGTAACTCACAGATGTTTACATTCAATATCTTGCCATTAAGGGTGCACTGAAACTAAATTTGCCTACAACTAAAATGAGTAGTTTCATAAGCTGCTGCTAAATAAGTAAAGAAAGTATAGTTCTTTATCTCCAACTGTCCTAAATATTTAAACCAAGCAAATTAATAAGCAGGACAAGTTAAAGATACTAACCTTAGTTATTAGCAACATATTCAAAAAGCCTGATTTCAAAGTTTACAGTTTTGACACATTAAAAGTCTAGGATATTCTTCTTTATGCACTCAGCAACCATGCATTGCTTGAACAATACATCTGCTCAGTTAAAGACTGGACCTAATGCTTTTAACAAATCCAGACACTTAAATGCACAGACAGAAGATCATTAATAAGTGCTCGAAAAGCTCCAGTCAAACATCACTGGCCAAAATACATATATGGGTATCAATTATCACCAATTCTTTATTAAATTAGTGTTTTCAAGAAGCAATTATTCATTTCCTTAAAATGCCTTTGGGGTATAACAGGGTAGATGTTTAAGTTACTTCTTCAGGTGCCTTACTAAATACATATAATAATTCCATTACAGTGAGATACTATTATGCAGCATGCTGACAACAGGGATAGAAATCAGTTTGAAATGGCCACAGTAGTCAGTCTGCAGTGAAATTCAACTGACCACCTATTTGAAAAAAATCACCACTCTCTGAAGTCCAATTAACAGAAGCCCCAATAACGTGTCTGCAGACAACCAAACCAAAGTGTGCAATCTGAAACCTGAACATTGCCAAGCTAATTACAATTGCAATTAACATGCATGGATCACCTAGGAAAGCTGAGCAATTACTACAGCTCCATAGCACTACTTGGGAAGTGGAGGCTTGTTCTGAACTACTTCTCCGAAATGTGAGATTAGGGCAGCCCTGCCTTTCTCATAGCTATTGTAGCCACACACCTCAGTGCAGAGTCAGTAATCTGCATTAATTAGTACCAAAGATAACTAAACTAGGGTGAGTTATACAGCAGCAAAAAAATCAGCCAGGTGCTCCTTCATTTGTGCTCAGAGTGGTAGTTCGGCAGCTTTAATTGCTGTAACTAGATCAGGAAAAGCCTCTCTGCTCATACCCAGGTTTGCAGCATGCTAACTTGCAAGAAGTTAACTTGTAATAGTCTACTTCCAGGGGATCCCAGCAGTACTTTTTCTTTTTCAGAAAGCTCATCGCAGAACATCCCACAGAGGTTGTAAACTCTGAAGAGCTGAAACTCTGCAATTTAGCCTAAGGTTTCTTTTTTCTGCTTAAAGAAAAAGCTCAAAAGGGAGTAAACCAGTATGAAATTTTTAGCAGAAGCCTGAAATCAATGATCATAACTTACCCTGATAGACTAAGCAACAAGATGCATACGTTCTTAGCAATAAATATACTAGAAAACAAATCCATTACAAACTGAGTTCTCTTCCCCCTCCTCCCCACAGACTATGTCATACTTACTACTTAGTAAGTTGTCTAACACATTCACATCCAGGTCTGTGTATGTTCTTTGCTGCTGTGCTACCAGCTGACAAAAGTTCTGAGCAGCTTTTACTATGTCTGCTTTTCCATCTTCTGGAGACAGCACCTTCAATGTAGATTGGCAATTTAAAACTGAAAGTACAAAAACAATTTAAAAGCAACAGAAATATAGTTGTTTTGAACACGCTTTAGATATTCACGGGATATGACTGAAAATAACTTGTACTTTACTTCACGTATTATGCAGCTAGTAACAGATATACCTCATTCGTCGTTTACAGAAGTGGGTAAAAATCTCCTGGATTTGCTGTATTACTAAAGCACAAGTTTAAGGTGACTATTTTGAGGAGTCTTGTGAAAAGTGGCTTAATTAACGACAGTCTTGAAATCTAGAGTCTTTCAGGGAATTTGCATTGGTTCTTATGCTGTCAGGCAAAGTAGAGAGAGGAAGGTGCCTAGATAGTAATCTGGGGGGTGCTAAGCAATGCAGAAAGACTTTCAGTTCAGGGAAAGGAAAAAAATATCTAATCCCTACCCTGAAAGAGGAAGGTGTTTTAACAGCTACTGCAGATGTTCAAGTGACAATGATTAAGCCAGGGCCCTCCCGGAATATGATTGCAAGGTCTTTCAGCAACACTTCATAATTGATGCAAGAGTTACAATATTGATCTACAATTGCTACAGAGAAGCTAGGAACCAGATATAGTACCAGAATTCACCTATTAATCTGTAATTATGTCTGTGACTTAAGAGGTCATTTCAGAACAATCTTGTTGTCTACACTATCACAAGTGTTCACACCCTACACAACTTACATCATTGTCAGTTCTGCTGAGGTACCCAAGAGGTAAACTCAAAGGAAGCAGAAGGCTTAACCCAGTTTGAAGGGTTATTAGTATTTACCTAGGTTATATACTAGTGTGTATTATACATTATATAGATCTTATGGTAGTTAGAAACTTAAAAATAGCATCTCTTAAAACTGCAGAACATAACTACAAAGGACACAGAATACAGTCATAATACGCTTAAGAGCACCTAAAATCCCTCAGTCTATCCAAAGCCACCACAATGAAATTAATTGTTCCTTAATATTTTTTGATTTGTCATATGTCCTATGTTAAAGAATATTTCTCTAACAGTATTTGTAAGTGTAAGATGTGTCATTTTGCTTCTCAGAAAAGGTGAAAAATTGCATTTTAATACTATGAACTGGATAGATATCAGCTGAAAGTATGAAGCACTTGATCTGACTGTTGAGCCTTCTAAGTAAGAATGAAAAATTCTAAACAGAACAGAAAACACCTCCACTTTTCACAGTCTCCATCCTAAAAGTTCCTGAGACTTAAGTCTACCCTTTTGGTCATGAATTCTGAACAGTCTTTCAGTAATTCATTTGGTATGGATGTAAATATCCTGATTTAGATAGCTGCAGCTAAGTATGGTAGAGTTTAAGACATTAATAGCCTGTTTACCCCATTTTCTACTGGTTATTTCAACCTTCACAGGAATAAAAAGAAATACCATTAAACTTGGGTGTTTCCATGTAATGCTAGCACCTTCGGCCAAGTTGCTTGTAAGGCAAGTTTATTCTACAACATTTGACTTTATACTGGAAATTTGGCACAAAGGATTTCACCATCCTATCAGTCCTTGTAGGGGAAGCAAAACTCAGCCAGCAGCATCGTAAATGCAGCTAAATGTACTACAGCTTGTGGAGTGTGGTCTTTAAGTCTTTGAACTATGTAATACAATTGTCTTAAAATGTGAGGGTTGGTTTTCTTTTTTATGTTTCCTATTTAAATACAGCTCTCCTAACTACAACTCATAGTAAGTATCAGCCTATTCCTCTAAGGTAAAGGCCTGCTTCACTAAATATATGCTTGAGATTTACTACATTTTGAATAGACTCCTAGCATTTGTATTAGTCAACATACTTAAATAAATACTTACAGCAGGTAGTATTGAATAAGGAAAACTAACCTCCAAACATATTCTGTTTTCCCCTTCTATTACATTAAAAGCTGCTATCACAGAATTTTTTATTTTATTTTTTTTTTTAAACTTACGCCCTTTACCTTCCTGGTGACATTATACATTGCCGTTGCAACATTGCTCTTCCTCCCCACTTTGAGGTACAAGTTTGGAAAGATGGAAGCACATGTGTCATTAACTTGACATCAGTTCCCTTACACTTACTGCAAAGCTTTTTCAACTCTCTCAGCAAAAGAATTCGTCTCACTGAAACAATGTGGAGTTGAGCTACACTGATGCATTAAAGGGGTCACAGCACTAGAGCTGGCCTAAGGGGAAGATCAGACTATCCAGTAATGATCACTATGGGAAGGACAGTGCAACACTTCACTATTAGTTAAGAAAAAATAAGTGCAATGAAAGTTCAATACTAGCCCAGGAACGCTGCGTGTGCTCTGATAATCAATGCTTAACGAAGGGAAATGTCACTATACACAGGTAATGTGTTTAAGTAAAAGCAGAGTTAAGACTTACCTACAGCTATTTGAAGTCATACCAACCCACCTCTCAACCCACCACATCTTACCTTGATCAGCTTTGTCTTGATTTGCAAATTCCACGGTGTACTTGGAACAATCTAGTCCTAGGAGTTCTTGCTGCTGTTTTAAAATTTCATCCATCAATCTTGAATTATTCCTCTTGAAAATACCTTTAAAAAAGGTTGCATGTCAGCCAAGTCCTACAAAGAGTGTTACAAAATAAATCTGACACTAGCCAGGAAGAAAAAAAGAATCAGGTAGTCAGTACTGGTTTCAAACTGGAGTTCACAAGTACGATAAGAATCCAAAGCAAATGCTACTACATGTGACTACTTTCAGTGACCTTGTAAAGACAACTCGTGATTTTGTTCCTCTTTCACCCAGCCTGGTTTAAATAGCAAGCTGTAATTGCATAAGGGATAGTTTGAGACTTACTTCATTGTCCTTAGTACACTGGCAATAGTTTGAAATAGCAATACCCTACCAGCACAGGACCACCAAAGTCAGACTAACACCAAGTTTCTTTAATGCCTGTGTTGCTGTTGATTTGCAGCTGAAGTCTATTAATGCTTACTGCCACACCACTACGGCTGCAGGCTAACAGAGCAAGTCACCAAAAAGAACCAGAAGACTTAATCTGTGTATCAGGTCACAATCATTGTCCACTCCTATGCCCTGGCCAATGTCATGGATTTCCTAATAAGGAGATTTCACAAGCTGTATGTTCCAAGGAGTTAACGCAGTCCCCAATGCTTTTTTACACTTACATGTTTATGGTAGACATTTTGAGTACAGGAGATTACAAAAACCTTCTTAAGCAAACATACTTTGGTTTCTGTTCTAAAATAAATTTTAGCTCTTAAGAAAGACCCAACACAATTATTTCTAACTAAATGTCACAGTAAAAATTGAGTGTTACAGCTTATATGTTTACAATGCAAAAGCACAGCTAGGTATATTTACTTAGGACCTGATAACACTTTTATCAGTTTGTATTCAAGGGTTGTAAATAAGAGTCTAAATTTCTTTCAGAAATCCTATGCCAAGCACCTCTGTTGAGCAGTCTAAAAATGTCCACATAGTGATGTTACAGGAAACACTGAACTTGTCCACAATTTTATGATCTGGCTTATGATCCATCACCTCCACCTGATTCTGGGATTAGAAACTGCTACAAACAGTAGTTTCCACACCAGTAGCAGTCACACAGTGTATAAGCATTGGGTTAAGACCGTAAGACATTAGGAATTAGCTTGCAACATGAAGTGATACAACATATTTATTTAATATGTTAGCCTTTTGGCCTAATGAGTCAGTATCTTTACACAAGCTTCATTAGAGGTTTTAACAGGTGGTAAGGCATCCTGTTTTGCTCCTATCCCAGATACTTCATTACACCTGTGTTAGTGATGCTTATAACTGATTTCACATGTTGACAGACAAGCTAATCTCAGCAAGGCAGCAATCTTAATGGTGAAAGTATTGTAATGCTTTTTTTAAGTCCAATCTAAAATTCAACTATTACACATTGTGCTCCTGCTTCCTAGTGTACATTCATACATATTAGAAATTGAGAATGCTGCTTTGAATAATAGTGTTTGACACAACTCTGCTTGGATGAGTCTGTTTCATGCCAGAGTCAGCACCGATTGTCTTCCTTACTCTTAGGGTCAAGAGCAGCACAGCTACTGCAATTGCTAATCCTGCACCATCTTCAAGTAAGATCTGTAAAAGGTTGCATGTGCCTCACCTCTAAGAGTCACTTGATTTCCATCCACTTTTCAAGATGAGGAAAAAAAAACTGCACTCAATAGTCAGAAAAAGAGTAGGCATAATTAGAAAAGCCTCCCAATCTGGGAAACAGCTGCTCTCTTCTTCCCCTTCCCAACCCAACACTAATGATATCAATTCTTTTCTCATTAAAAGTTGTTGCCTATTCCTGTCAAAGATTGGAAGAACAGATTTAAGAACACGGACACCAGCTCTAAAGTAAATGAAGGCATTGAGGATAACGAGTAGGAGAAAAGACTAAGGTGCCTACTGCTCAGTAAAAAGGGACATCATAAAAAGGACTTGGTCCAGCTCTGAAGTGAAGGTCCTTAAAACACACAGTGGATACTGAAGGCATTAGATGTGCTCTTGAGGTTTACCTGAATATCAGCTGCATTCCTCTTTTACTGTCCTCATATATCTCATCAGGTTATTCAAACCCAGGTCCTGTGCTGCTCTTGAAATAGCAGTTTAATAAACTGGAAGCTAGTGGTAGTTGTACTGTACAGTTGTACGTCTTTCTTGGAAGGACCTCCACACTTAAATTCCAACTAATCCACCAACCTTGACACACCTGCAGAGGAGACCCTAAAGCACATCAGGTGGTCATAAGTATCCAAACAAACTGAAATCTTCATTTAAAACAAATAGCATTTAGGAACTTCACTCCTTCAGTGTTTTGTCTCTCACTCAGTGCACAAGGAACTTTTTCCTATGGATACATACAATGGAAAGTAGAGTCCTGCCAGAAGCAATGTATATGAGCCAAATTCACACCTGGCTCTAAAACTAAGTTACACAGTTGTGGCTCGGATATACACCCCCTTCCCTTATAGAATCTTAAACTCCCATTTGTCTACATGGTTCATTTTTTAAAACTTTGAAAATATATTCAAGTTAGTTCTGGAAGATGCTGTTGCTAATTTATACACGATAAATATAGCATGCAGAAGCGCACAAGTAGACCAACTCATTGACATTATTCAAGTGCTTCTAAGCAGCGAGACTTAAGTCTTGACTTAATGCGACTTTCCAATTTTGTTCGCAGTCTTCCACATAAGTTGAAAGCAAGTCCATAGTATGATTTTAACATTATAGAAAGTTAATGTTTGACAAGAGATACAATAAATTTTAGCAATAATACAGCTGTTTGCTGTTTAGCAGGGAAACTACTGTTTCTAATATGGAACACAAACATGAAATTGTCACTACTGTATTTCACTAGAAACAATTTTTCTTTCTGAAAAGCATAAACAGTTTTGTTCAGTCAGAACTTTGGAGTCTTTTCCAGCTGGTGCAAATTTCTATATTCCAACAAATGAAGTGTTTTAAGAATTAAGCATATTTAAGCACTATACTTCCCAAGCACTAGAGTATAAAATTTCAGCTTGGTGTTTTTAACACCAACTTCAGTTGGTGTTGTTTGGGTGGGGTTTTTTGTTTGTTTTTATTTTTTTATTTTTTATTTTTTACTGAGAACTTGACACATGAGCTGTTTCCAGGAATAATTTTTGGTTTTACAACACAAGCTGCAAACCTGCTTTTGATCATTAGTTACCATTACAGCTGACGCAAACCAGAAGTATTTTAGCTTCCTGCAGCAGTCCCCCACTACACAGGTCCTTTCCAGGGCACATGCCTTTGGCTCAGTTTTACAATAGTTATGAGCCATGCCCCTTTGTTGTCAACTGTTGTGTTGCAGCATTTTAGGGTCAGAGACTGACAAATGCAGTTTGTAACTAGGAGGCTGCAAGTTCAGCAGAAGCAAGGCTCAGAAGTGACAGGAACTGTGAACTGGAGGGGCACAACTGGCACAGAGGAGCACCGGGTGCTATCAACCATTGGTTTGTCTGGCTAGACTACCACAGCCACCACCTGCTAATGCCTTGGAATCATCTCAAAGTTCAACATTTTCACTTGCCCTGCTTTTTAAAGCAGCAGAATCTGATAAATGCAGACTAAGAGTCAGCTCTTCCTTACAAGAGAATACCTTAACCAAAGTTAAACCTAGGAAAGAACACATTTCCACAGTATTTCAGTTATTTGCCTTTAAACTCCCTTGCAGTACCAACAACTTGTCCCAAAAATATTTCATGAAAACTTCACTAACAGTCACACACTCCAACTCTGCCGAGTAGCAAAGTAACTTTAACAGAAGGTTAATGTATGTAACACTGGTCAAAGGCTTCTGCAACCCAGAAGATACTGTAACTGCTACCATATAATTGCATAATCAGGGCCTCCTGACAGAGGAGACTGCATTATTGCCTCAAAGATAAGGTCCTGACCAGCATGACAGGCCTTCCACTAAGTGATAGGATTGCCAACATACAAATCCACAGAAAAAAAGCTCTTGATCAAGCACCTAAAATTTTAGTCTATGTGGATTTAATAAACTTAATGCTAAAGTGTGCATTTTGGTTATTATGGGTTTGTTGGGTTTTTTTGCATGTCATTGAAAATCAGGAAAATGAAAAGGGCCCCTAAATGCCAGAGGCAAAGTATGCCACCTTACGTCTCCAAGCCTGTGGGGGCTCTCAGTTTTGAGCACTGCAACTCACAGCACCATATGTTTTTTACAGTACAAGATAGTCACTTATATCACAGTCCTCTTGCATTCTGCAAAGACCTTTGTACCCCAGTCTTCTGGCATACTGATCTTCCTGCATTGAGAGAAGACAGCCAGGTACCTGATCACCTTCCATAATTATTAACTGATACACTTGTAACATACTGGGTTCTGTGACTGCCCATGAGAATCAGCTCAACTCCAGCCAAAGCTGCCCTTACAGTTACTGGTGCAGCTGCTGTAACATACTAGTGTCAGCAAGGATGCAGCTACTCAGTTTGACACCAAGAATACAGATGCAACCTTCTATCAAATTTTATTAAAAATGTAGAAATTCACTACTATAAACAGATTATCTGGCACTTTTTTAGAAAAAAGTCATGCTTCCTTCTCTCCCCTACAGAAGGGGCTAAGGATACTTTTTTAATTTAAGCCTTCTACAGGAAACTGAAGCAGTATTTCTCCCAGACGACGCAACCATGGAAGACTGCTCTTGTAATCAAAGTTTCCTGTTGCAATGAGAAGAATCTCAGTACTACAAACATGCAATAAAGGAAAAGGAAACAAATTAAAGTTACTTAAAGTTACCTCACTCCATCTAACACAGATTCAAAGCACTTGTCATTGTGTTTCCTTCTTTGTCCCAGTTAGCATCAGTGGGAACAACGTATCTTTGATACGCCAATATTTGGTACAATTTTATGAATACAGAACCTTACTGAAGCAGCTCAGCTGACCAAAAGTAAGTCCCACCACCTGAGAAAACAAAAAAGTGTGTAGCATAATTAAGCCTTACCCTCTGCTACTGATAAGAGCAAGCTATACCTCACTTTATTCACCTGCTTTATCCACCTTCATTATACTGGTGCTACTGCTGAGGGTTCCAGACATCACTATTATTCAGAATCGGATTCAGCAACAACTGCAACATCCTACTTAATGACAAGTCTATCTGGAAATGCTGTATGCTCAATCCAAACACCATAAGGAGCTTAGCACCAGAAGAAAGGCATCATATCTGATATTACCGGAAGTAAGCATATACTTAAGCCATATGAATGACTATTTGCTCACTCTCTGAGACCAGTTTAAAAGGCTCAGCTGACAAGATGCTGTGCAAAAAGCAGTCATGGCTGCTATCCCAGAAAACCCATTGTACCCCCATGAAGAACATGCGTGTGTAATGGCAGGTTGCTCTCATCAACTTTGAGAGTTTGGCAGGAGCCACGGATTTAAAATGTTTTAGTTGCTCTGCACTGTCTTGACTTCTTCAGTTATGTTCCAACAAACTGGAATTCAAGCCGACAATTAAACCAGCATATTCTGGTATCAAAAAAACAATAGAAGAATGAAGTACTGAAAAGCAGTATGTCTTGATACTAAAGCATTGAGATCATAGCTATAAATTCAGATTTCAAAGGTGTTAACCTCTTAATGTGTAACTTCAGACTGACTGTAACATAGAAACAGCAGCAAATAATCTCCAAGGTATTTTTTTTTCCTCTTTCTGAACTGCCAAGAAAGAAAATTGTTCTACAAGGTTATTTCAGCTACACTGCTATTCAGAGGATATAACCTTGTCATTTCTGGTCATCGTATTTACAGTCTTCTAACAGTCAGCCTTTGATCTGACTGGATCTCACCACGTGTACTGCAGAAGCAGAAGCATCATCTCCTCAATGAAAGCACCAGACACTACAACAGCACTGGCTCCTCCCTGCAGACAGGATCTTAAGTGACAGTGGCTGGTGCCTTCCCCCTCCTCAGTGCTGAATGGTTGCACAGTGAGCAAACTGAAAAGCAAGACCACCAAGAAACATGACTCTCAGCTGGATCTGTCCCTCAATTCAGTTCTCAAATATATAATTTGTGCAGCACAAAGCAGGGATCTAAAAAAAAAAACTAAGCATACACACATAGCATATTAGGCAATATTGCGGCTAGCTTAGTTGAAATTTGATGGAAATTAGAGATATTCTACAATAAAAATATCTCTTTTCAGGCTGAGGGAAACTCTTGCTCTTGGTTGGTACTAACGTTTGCTCTGCAGCATTCAACCTGGTTGAATACTTTCCAAGTTGACAGTAAAAACTATCAACACATACATGGCTTTTCAGAAGGTGCAGTCTTCTGTGTCCTTGAGATGTTATGCAAATATTGCATACCATTCCTTGACTTACAAATGAGGAAGTGATCTCCCAGTAAAACACAACATAATCAAGTTCCACAACAGCCTAGCACAGATGGCCAGTTTAAACTGCTAAGTGACTGGTATTAAGCCCTGTTTCTTAATAAGATTTAGAGACTTTCACTAAAGTCAAGCCAGCTGAGTCTTCCATCACATATAACAGACATGAAACAGAACTATTAATGGCAGCGGTTTAAAAAAAAAAATCTTAAACGCCTATGCTCAGGGAAAGGGCTGCATACCTCAGTGCCTTTGCACACCTGACAAAAGATTCTACCTACTCATATGGGATGAACTGTTGAGTCTTTCCTGAAAGAGCACTAGAAGACAACTATTACAGACTGCACCTCTAACCTGGCATAAATCTACAGTTAATCTGGTTTCCATGAGATCTCTAGAAAGCCATCAGAAGTGGCTCAAAACAACAGTTAAGCACTAGTCTCCTATAGTCTCACCATTGATAGTAAAAGCACAGGGATCTTCAGCATGAAGCTTTCTCCTCCAGAGAAGGCAGGAACAGAACACAGTCCATCCCAGGTATTATTAGCCTTTCTGAGTTGACAGCTTGTCTAGTCTCAGTTAGAGATCACCTCTTAACAGCTAGGTGGAAAGCTTCACCTAAGAATATCTTGAAAGCAGCTGGTTTCACCTCCTCAGTAGGAAACAACAGATATAAGGACGATAGATTTGTTCCATGATTATTCCACAGAATGTTAAATCCAAGCTCTGAACTTATCTTTAAACTACTCAGTGATGTGGAAACAATGTACCTGCAAGAGCAAGAGTTCAACAGTCTTACCTCTGAGACATTGTAATGAATAAAATCACATAGCAGATATGAAAACACACCAAAGTTAACTCTGAGCCAGCACTCATGAAAACTCAAACATGAAGGAGCACCAAATGCAGACCATGTAATTTAATTTTACAACACTTAGAGCACACATGACACACGTGTTTAACTACCTTTCCACCCTGTCTATTCCCATGAGAAAGGGTATGTGAAAATAGATAGCTACTCTCATTCATCCACTTCTGGAAGTCCAGAAAGAGTTCATAAACAGAGCTAGTAAGAGCAAGGAGCCTACAGTTCTTCTCTAATAACAGCCCATACCCCCCTATAGGGCCACAGCTCCCAGACGCCAGCAGTTCCTGTCAGTCCAGCGCTGGGTACAAGGCTCTAGAAAGGCCCCACCATCCGCCCCCTCTGGTGAGCAAACAGGATCCGATCACCCCAACCCAGGGGCTGGGGCAGGACATTACTCAAGGCAGTCCCAGCCTTACCAGGGCCAGGAGCTCTGCACAGGCCAGGCGGCTCCGGGGACAGGAATGGAGGTGGCCAACAGTGAGACTGGCACCCGGTTCGGGCAGACTCCGGGAGAGGCAGGAAGTCCCCTGACTCCACGCCAGTGGCGCAGCAGGGCCGGCCGGCGCCTGCCTGCCCTGTGGCACTCCTTAGGGCAGCCACCGCCCGCTCGGGGAGCCGGAGAGCCCCCGCGACACGACACCCCCCCCCCCTCACTCCCCGCCACTCACCATTATGGTCGTAGACGCTGACATAGGAGATGCCCACCGCCATGCACCACACCACCAGGCTGGCCATGTCCGCGTAGCTCGGCTCCTCCTCCGTCACCACCAGCCCCATGTGCACCGGCAGCTTCTGCAGTGCCCGGCCGTCCGAGCGCCACCGCTGCCGGCCCTGCACCGCGCCCCCAGGCCGCCGCCGCCGCTGCCACCGCGGGGCCGCCCCGGCCTTACGGAAGACGAGAGCCCCAGCGGCGGCGGGCGCCAGGAGGGCGCAGGAAGCGGCGGCGGAGGCGGCGCGGCGCCAGAGCCAGGCACCGGGCCCGGCGGCGGCGGCGCGGCCGCGCAAGCAGGCCAGCAGCGCGCGCTGCAGGCAGAGCAGGGCGCGCAGCAGGGCGTGCAGCGCGCGCCAGGCCAGCCCGCCCGCCCCGCTCATGGGGGAGCTCACCCGACGGGGCGCGCGGAGGGAGGTGGCGGGGTGAGGAGCGGGGAGGGGGGATTTGCCTCAGCCGCAGCGCGCCGCCTGCCTCGCCGCCGCCATCCCCTTCACGGAGCCCACGTTCCCCGCCCGGCAACCACCGCCAGCGCTGCCATCTTCCTGCCGCCCCGCCCGTTCCCTCACCTCTCACCCCGCCACACGCACGGCGCCGGTTGGCCGCCAGGCAAGCTGGCGTCACTTCCGTCCGCGGAGAGCGAATGACGTGGCCCTGAGAAAAGGGACGGGGCAGGGAGGGGCGGGGATCAGTCCCGCCTCCCCGGTAGTGGGCGGGGTCTCGGGACGGTGGGCAGCGCCCCCTGGCGGCCGGTGCCGGGCGCGGCCCCGGGGCGGCAGAGGGAGGGCGGGAAGGAACGGTGGGGACGGGGCGCTTGGGAAGGGCGCGGACAGACCCCGAGGAGCCTCGGGCCTCCCACCTCTTCCTTGGGGCCGGCGGCCCAGTCATCATCTCACCTGAACCCCCGCCCTCCGCCCCACCCCTCGCCTTGGGGCTCCTGGCGCCTTGGCCCCCTGGCCTTTGAAAGGCTTCACAGGTGCCTTTGGGACCCCACCTGGAGCCCTGCGTCCAGCTCTGGAGCCCTCAGCACAAGAAGGACATGGTACTGTTGGAGCGAGTCAAGCAGAGGGCCATGAAGATGGTCAGAGGGCTGGAGCACCTCTGCCGTGAGCACGGATGGAGAGAGCTCGGGTTGTTCAGCCAGGAGAAGAGGAGACTCTGGGGAGACCTTCTTGTGGCCTCCCAGTACCAGAGGGGGCCTACAGGAGAGATGGGGCGGGACTCTTTATCAGGGAATGTAGCTCTAGGATGAGGGGTGATGGTTTTAAACTGAAAGAGGGGAGATTTAGATACTAGGAAGTTTTTTACTATGAGGGTGGTGAGACACCGGAAGAGTTGGCCCAGAGATCTTGTGGATGTCCCATCCCTTCCAACCCAAACCATTCTATGGTTCTTTATTATCTTATTAAATGGTACGTTCAGCCTCAAAGCACACTGCAGATATTCTGTGGGTGGTTCTGCAGTACAGGCATGGGCAATGAGGGACGCGCTGAGCGTGGCCCTGCAGTGGCCGGGACAGTGAGGCCTCAGGGCTGCACGTCCCAAATTTGCCATCTCCCACAAAACCCGTGGTTCCCAGGTTTTTGTTGTCTTGGCTTGTAACAGCCCACAGATCCGGAGGTACAAATCCCACTCCAGGCAAAAGCAAGAGCAAGAGCTAAGAAGCCAGCCCTGTGCCATCAGACAGATGGATGGGCAGAAATGACACAGGGAGATATTTAAAGTACTCTATTAAAAGAATCTGCCAACATGAAGCTGAATGAAAAATTCTGTATCACAAAAATAACTACTTCCCAGACTTTTAACACAGACCAGTGTTAGCCAGCAAAAATAACACCGGCAAAGCATGAGGAAGGCTTGTGCCATTCCATAATTGCCTAAATCTTTAGCTACCAGAAGTTTGGGTGGCTGATAATATCTTAAAAAGTTAAAATGCAAAAAGTCAACTTAGGTCTTTCTGTTCTAGTTGTACAGCTTGCTGTGCTGGTGCCTAAGGAACCCAGGCATCAATTGCATTTGCATAGGCGACATAATCAAATCGCTGCACTCTGACAAAACAGCCTCTGTGAATGTGAGTGATTACTCAGATACTGAATGCCAACAGAAGATAAAGAATAACAGAAACTGTTTGCTTTGAAAAGTAATTTGCTGGTGTTAGTACTCCTCAGTTATCAGCTGAGATTTATGAACCACCGGGAAACCCCTTAGATTACTCTTTGTAAGTCACTGGTTTTAGTGGTCTCAGTAATCCAATTTTGTTTAGTTTTCAAGCACTTTGGGAACTGCTTGATAAAATTTGTACATACATCAGAGTTGATGCATATGCCATTAAGTCTTTTTTTTTTGGCATGCAAAAGTCTGGAAGGTTCCAGCTGGTGAAGGGGGGCACTGGCTGTGTGTGCTCCCATGTGAAGTACTTCTAACCCGTCGGTATACACACAGCACATTGAGCTATATAGTAGTCAATTCACTCTTCAGCTAACAAAATAAACTCTTCCTAAAACTTTGTCTCACTTGATCTTACCCGAATATTTGCCAGAGGTAGAAATCTATTTCCTGAGAATCTCCCTTCTTCTGTTTACAAACTAATCAAGTTGACCCCAGTGTTTTCATTCCTCACTATTAATTAACGTTGGAACTAGTATTAAATCTCATTAACCAGGACACTGATTCTTCTGTTTGTTGCATTTGCTGTGATGAAGATGAGCCTTTTGTGCTTTGCCTGCAGCTCAGCTAATTTACGCTAATGCCATTCAAAATAGTGTAAATTAAATAAAAGAGGCAAATACTTCAGGAGAACTGAAATGAATTTCTCAAAAGCAAGAATCTCTGACCAATCCTAAGAAATTGCCCACATCAGTGTAAGCCTCCATCTTGGACTGCAGACCTGTGATTTGAATGTGTTGAATGCCAGACTCCTAGTGATAGTATCTTGCAGTATTGCAGGATTTTATTTATGGGGTTTTTATGCAACTATAAGAATGTTCTACTATAAAGAGGTCCATACGGAGTTACAGACTGCTTTTCTAGGAGAAATTGCATTCTTACTTCCCTCAAACTACATAGTACTAGTGGCATATAAAAACAACTATTTTTTTTTTACAATTTTCATTTTACAATGGCATCCTTACTATAGCCCTTCTGTCACTAGCTATTACCTCTTATAATACAAGTTAAAGAGGAAAAGTTAATGGCAGACCAGCAGGCTGGCTGTCAGTAGAGACACTGGTGGTAGTGGGCAGCTCAACACAACTTAAAGGTTCACCATAGATTAACCATGGGGTTAATCTAATTCATAATCATAGTAATCATCATCTGTGTTTGCTCCAATGCTGGAGGCCTCGCTGGGTTTCATTTTCTTTCTATCCTCTTTGCCTCCTTCCACGGAAGACAGATTATCTTCACACTGCTGCAGAATCTTTTTGGAAGACATCCAACTTTCTCCTCGGCTTTCCGCTGGCGCTGCGCACTGCCCTCCCCTGACATCCGTGCCTTTGGCCACCAGTGCTCTTCTGGTTCTGAGAAGCTCACAGGTGCAGTTCCAAGGGTTTCCATCTAAATACAGGTGACGAAGACGAGGTAAATACTCTAAGACTTTGCGATCTAAGGCAGATATCTTGTTATTCCGTAAATTTAAAACCTGAAGCTGTTTCAAGTCCTTCAGCTCTTGTTCTCCAACATCCTCTATGTCATTTCCCTTTAGATCCAATCTAGCCAGGGTGTCTGGAAGCCTGAATAAAAATAAAACAACACAAAGCTGTTATGTTCATCATATCGATTCTCTTTGTGTAAGTGTTATTTGGTGGTGAGTTATTTGCCCAGGTACCTCTGACATATCAAAATAAAACTATTACTAATAAAAAATGCAATCTTTTGCAAAAAAAAGATGTGGTCCTGAAGTGTTCCTGTCTTTTTTTTTTATGTTATAGGAATACTGTATACACACACTTGAACTGCTTTCCCAAATTATTGCAGTTCTGACCTGTACTGACTATATTTGTGCAACTGAACTAAACAGCAGTCCTACTGTACTGTACCAGGAAGAAAGTTATATGTTCAATTGAGTGTCAAGCTTAAAAATGCATTTTATACTCTTCAGTGCCATAAATATGCCGACAACCAAATAATAGTACCATGAAAGACCAAAAGATTAGAGAAGTACAGAGATGCTGCTCCTTCTGGTACTTCTATATACGATTTGTTTAAAATAGTTTTTTAGTTCATAAAGAACTAGATTTTTTCTTCCATTTTGTTCTCCTTCTCCCATCAGATTCAAACACTATCACAGAAGTAGTCCATCGGATTATATCCTCCTTAAGAAACCAGCAACAGGAAAAACAGAAGTGCTTTTTGATGGTCTTTTAAAATAGTTCTTTAGAGAATGAAAACTGGTTACATTTAAAAGGAAAAAAAAACCAAATTGATAAATCTCTGGATATAGACTGGTCAGTCTCATTCTTATTTTCATACATCTTACAAATTTGTATAAGACTGTTTTATTTCAAAAGTGTTGCTCATTTATGATTTTCTAATTTCCTCTTTTCAGTGACAAGTGCTTAACAGAAAAGCCAGTTAATTGGCATAGAGTATTTTAATAAAGTTAATTTGAAAGTACCTTAAAAATCATTTTACCGTAGAGTATGCAAAGTGATGAAATTAAAAGTCCTGGTTAGAAATTTAAGGAAACTTATTCACTACAACTCTCAGGGAAATTATAACTAATACTACCAAGAGCTACTTTGAAGAGCAGTGAAGGTGAAGGTTGATGTGATAGTTTATCTCAATGTAATGATATGAGACACCTTTAAAAATTACTAGGAGTGTTGTGACCCTCACCGGTTGCTTTTTGTGAGGTTGAGATTGAGCTCTTGGGCTGAAAGGTGGTTGCCATATTTGTATAAATCTCCCAACTTAAGTGGTGCTATTTCAAGAGCGGGGAATTTCTGTATTGTGCCGTATTTCCTGGGGGAGACGAGAATTTCACATGTTGATATGGTGAGTCACTCCACAAAATTTGATCTTACCAAATGCTTGTGACTGCAATAAATCTGTTTTGAAATCTAGCCATGGGTGATGATTATAGTTGCCCGATATATCGTTAGAATGGTACTGTGGGTGGAGTAAAACCCTAGTGCTGCTGGTTTCAAAGGCAGTAGGCTATCACCTGAGATGTTTATCCAGACTGACTGCAGTCTGGGTAAGTCCTAAAAATCCTGTGAAAAGTCTTATTGTACTAATGTTAGACTGTATTGTTTGACTTCAGGCTGAGTTGATCTTGAGAAAATAATCATAGAATCATAGAATTGTCTAGGTTGGAAGGGACCTTTAAGATCCTCGAGTCCAACCATCAACCTAACACTGATGATAACAGCACAGTGATGAGTGATCCTGCTGCTGGCAGAGAAGCCATGCTCACTCGAGAGCTGGCCGTGGCAGCCATACTGCACTGCTGCCCCTCCAGGGAAAAGCATCAGACTCTTCCCGGCATTCTCACCACTCCCTGCAAAATTTTATGGAGTACAGGCTCTTCTGTATGACTTTTGAAAATATTTAAAATGGTGGATTGTTTTCTTCTCAGAAAAAAACAAAAGAAGCCTTCTTTACCCTCATTCCTGCTGAAGAACTACTAAGACCCATTAATTATTGCACATTAACTATATTGTTTAATCTTTGACACTGGTTACTGAGGTCTCAGATAACTGTCAGAAGTAATACTTTTATTTCTGTATATCCAGGCATACCTGGTGATCATCAGACAATTAAACTAAGTCCATGAATTTTACATCTTGTTAATTTCCCCCCCCTTTTATGTTTACAGCCTGCCCTTGAAAACTGTATTCATTTTTGAGTTGAAAATAAAAGTCCCCAATATTTCCTTAAAAGCTGTAGTGTTTAAAGGCTAATAGAGAACTCCTTCCTGTTAATTCTCTTGACTACAAAGGTTGTAAAATAAGATGGATTAGACAATACTAAAGTAACTAGAAAGCATTAAACATTCCTGTCAAGCTAGACTGAAAGCAAATATTTATACACCACTAAATCACTTTCTGATTATAAAGCTGCTGCCAAGTAGATTCAAATGCTAAAGAACTTGATGCTAAATGAATTGAAATTTTACTGCATTATTTCTTTGGGCTAGTTAAACCTGTCCACAAGCGATAAAAATAAAATTTAATAGTGCAGTTGTGTTAAAGAAGCTGATGCTAATCGAATTACTTCACTATTTTTATGCCATTTTATTGCACAGCTTTTTGAAATAATAAAATTGCTGTTTTATATCAGACCAGCCTCCATTTGGCTTAACATACCATTTCTGATAATGGCCAGGACCAACACTCAAATGAATGCACAAGAACCTGTAAGCAGGGCATTAATGAACACAGTGTGCCCAAGGGATGCTTCTTCTGTGCTCCTTCGACTGGAATTTTGCTTATAGCCTGAAGCCAGAGAGCTTATACACACGCCAAATACTTTGTAATGTGTGAATTTAATGAAGTTGGGAATGCTAGTATCCACTGAAAAAAATCTCATTCTTTTTGACCACTCTCAGCTCCTGAAATCTTAATAACAACTATAAACTCCATGTAGGTTGGTAGAAACATCAGCTTTAAAATTGCTGTCTTTCATTTTTATTGAATGCTCTATTAATTTTGTGTTATGGGGGAAGATAAATCCAAGCAGCAGCGTAACTTCTCTGCAATCATTGTTATATTCTCCTAGCAGGTTCCTCTTGTGCATGTGCTAATTAAACAAAGTAGTCTCACTGGCGGGGAGAGACGTGAAATGAGTAGATTCACTGGGGGCTACAGATGTAATGAAAACAGCTCTACTTCTATGCTGAGACTACTAACAAGAGTGCTAATTACTGCCAGTTATAGCAATGGGTTTATGTATGGATGGACTTCTATAATGACTGGGTCTGAATACATTTTTTTTTTCCATTTTAGCCCTCATTCTTATCATGTAAGGAAGGAGAGATAACACCTGGGAACCACCTGCCCTCAGATCCACTTGCCTCAGTGGAATAGAAATGAGGAGATTCTGTTCCAGCGCTAGATTTGAAAGCTGCGCACACTGCTGGAGAGCTCCTGCCTCGAACGTGCTAACAGCGTTGTTGTCAAGAAACAAGTGCTTGAGGTCTTGCAGTCCTTGGAAGTCCTGCGCTGTCACCCTTTGAATGTGGTTATTGCTGCAGTCAAGTTTCTGCAGTCTGCTGGGCAGCCTGGGTGGCAGAGTGTGGAGCTGGTTCTTGGAGAGTTCCAGTGTTGTTAAGTTAGGAAGGAGCTGGGCACCATCTATTGATGACAGCTGATTTTCTGACACGAAGAACTCGGACAGGTTCTCTAGGTGTTTCATGTCTCGAAGTCTTATTGTTTTAAGTTGGTTTTTCTCTAATTTTAGTGACAGTAGAGATTTAGGTAGGTCAAGAGGCACCTTTGTCAGAAAGTTGCCACTTAAACTGAGAAACTGTAGATTTTTGAAGGATGCAAAGAAGTTGGCTGGGAATGAGTTTAGTTTATTATCAGCCATGCTCAGATACTTCAACCTGGGAAGCTTCAGTGCTGCAGACAGAGATTCCATGTTGTTGCCATCCAGAATCAGACTCTGTAAATTGAAAAGGGAAGAAAATGCACTTGCAGGCAGAGTCACAATCAAGTTGTTCCAAATATCAAGCACTCTCAGTTTCATCAAACCTTCAAAATCAGTTGCATGAAGAGTGTTGATGGAGTTATCGGCGAGTTTTAAAATTTCAAGGCCAGAAGGGAGGAAGGTGGGTATTTGCTTTAGCTGATTTTTGTAGAGTTCCAGGGACTTCAAGGTGCTCAGTGCTTTGAAAGTGTTGTTTTCTATTGCTTCTGTGCCACTGCATGACAGGACCAGCTCTTCAAGGGCTGACATTCTCCTGAAGTCAGTAATCTTAAAGAGAAAAAAATAATTCACGGGATAGTACACTGTCTATTTATGGATCTCCTCACTTGTTACTTCTTCTGGCTGCTCTGACAATTGTTAATATATATTGAGAAACTACATATTTAGAATGAGAAAGTAAGAAAAATGGTAATGATAGAGGTGTTACTATATGTATCTGAAGTTTGCCAGTATTTACTTACATTTATAGAATTTTGTTGTTAAAGCCCATATTGTGTCTGTATTTCGAGCAAAAACACATTTGAAGAAGGAATATTCCTTTTATTTCTGCCTGGTGCACAGCCTATATAAAATGGAGAGCTAATATCACCAGTGGCAGAAATCTTTGCAGAGAGTAGATAGTTGTTAACGTTCATTGCGCTCAAAGGAGCTTGCTGGAGCAGTTTTGAGTTCATCAAACAGCCATTTCCATGTATCAGCAGTATCGTCACTGCAGCGTGTATTCCCCAGAGGAAGTACACATGGATATCATCACCTCTCCCTATTACAAAGTTTTGGCAGGAAACTAAAATCCGATGCTTATATTTTTTCCCTCTCCCCACTCTCTCTCCTTTTCTTTAAAGTAAAAACCTCACATATCAAGATGACAAAACCGAAAGTCTCCAATCAGCTTGGTCTGAAAACCACCTCTGTGGAACAGATTGCTTTTACAGGAACTTAGTTTTTGTTACTTGGTAATAAACAGATGCTTTGCAGTGGTAAATGGAACTTAGATGTTGACTGTGACTATAATACACAAAGATGTGCTAATTGTTTCATTATTTTTCTGCTCTACTGGAACCTGCTTGTTTACAGACCTCACCATCTTGTGTCTTAAGAACTTAAGGGAATCTGGCAGTTTCCTCTGAGCTGAGATATGAGGTAGCATGCAATGAGGGTGAACCAGGAGTTCTCTAAGCACACCAGTTGCTTAAACAGTAGTTTTCTTAAATTATCAGAGATGTTGCCCATTGACATAGGTGCTCGATTTTTAAAAATTTATTTATCTGGGAATCACAAAATGCTCAGAGCAAGATGAGATGTTCTGCACAGGAGAGATGGAAAAGTGTGTCCTTGTCCATTTTCCCTTCCCATGTCCAATAAAGATCTCACTACAGGTCTTTCGAGTGGTATCAGTAA
The DNA here is from genome assembly GCA_025769975.1 of Gallinago jamesoni. Classification (NCBI taxonomy): domain Eukaryota; kingdom Metazoa; phylum Chordata; class Aves; order Charadriiformes; family Scolopacidae; genus Gallinago; species Gallinago jamesoni. The sequence goes on from JAOQGH010000023.1 coordinate 67,708,811, forward strand.
GGGATGTTAAACTAATACTATAGTCTTCATGCTATTTCTCCCACGGCTTAGTAGCTACCAGCACATTTCACTCTCACTGAGAGAAGCTATAGAGCGTGTTCTACAGCATAACCCCTCATCCCAGTCAGGAATCAACACAGAAGACAATACAAGTCCTTTTGCAGCGCAGATACTGGGTAGCAGTTTTGTTCTATGATCCTGATTGAATGCATTTGGTGATCATACTTGTGTATGTGAAATCAGCTTATAAAGGTGACTGTTAAAAGATTCCTTCCAGCTTCTTTTAGCCAACTCTTGAATGTTTTTGAGTTGTATCCCTTACCTTAGCTACAAACTCTGCATAACTTCTCTTAAAATTAGAGCCCACACAGCTGTGGAAGGGGAGTCAGGTTTCATTTTGCTTTGGTATCCTTAGTTGTCACTACCTTCTGATTACTTTTATTCTGCCTTGTAAAGTCATTTCCAAGCACTGCAAGATATGATGCAGTCAGTGAGAAAGCATAGATATGGAACCTCTGTTGATGCAGATTTCTCCATCAATTACACTGAAGTTCAATGAGGGAATGTACCTCCATAAAAAATGTATCAACTCAAGAGTAAATAACAGTTATGTTATTTGTTGACCATTCTCTATTTTTTCTATTAATGCAGCTTTGTTATATATATATATATTGCTACATATCAATGGCAGAATTGCATGTCCAGTTTTGATCATAATTAGGAGGCTAATCTTGCAAAGCTTTATCATGAGAAGTCCCATAGGAATGAACAGTATTGCTCAAGAACAGAAAGGCATAGTCCTATGTAAGTGATAAAACAGTCATAAGAAAATTGAAACAAATGTGAACCTTCGTAAGTTCAACACATTTTCTCCTATGAGTTCAAAAGCAGTATTTCTTGCTTTTCTTCAGTTGATTGCTTTGTGTCTCTAAGAGGCTTAATTTTCATCTCATTAAGCAACAGAGAGCTACGTGAAGGTCAATGTATGGACATTAATTCTGTAACGATGTTTGGCTTTTTAATGAGGATTTTTATAATTTCTATTTTCCACCTATTTAGTATGCTTTGCTAGGCTTTGTGACTGTGCTGTTTTGAGACTTAAACATTTATCCATGCTGCTACAAACCACCCAGTCTTTCTAATAAGAATCAAGACATATTTGAAAGCCTATCAGCTTTCTTTTTGCTATGAAGTGTTTTATCCTCTAACTGGACTGTCTGCAAAGTGATGCTAATATAGTTTTACATTTAAAAAAGTAGATCTCCTGAAAAGGGATCTAAGATGCTGTTATTTTAATAGAAACATTTAAATAATGTTGTCATTTTTTAATGACATTTTTTTCCTTTTAGAATTTTTGTGAACTGGGATTTGTTATAAGCAGTTTCTTAAACCAGCCCTCTATTGTGGGGCCAAAATAAAATTTTTATTTTTAGCAGGTAAAAACCCATGAATTAATATAGTTAGAAATAAATTAACTCTTAAAGTGAGAGCAAACAGGTTATAGTTTGTCTTTAAATCAAGGAGGAGGCAGAAATTATTGAAAAAAAAAATGTTGAAATTAATCAAGTTTTGTTATTACGAACTCTGTTTATAACAAACCCCAGTTTGTAAACATAACAAAAGCAAAAATGCCAGCCAGTGTTTTCAATGATGACCAGCCCTGTCAGAACAAATACAAAGTTGATCTGGGTAAAAAAATCTGCTTTTTTTTTTTTTTTCTTAATAACATACTGTATTTAGCATACAAAAGTATGTTCTTTTCTTTTTAATTTCTTTACAATTTTAATAATAATCAATGCAAACTAATGCCCCAAAGTAATTGGTACTTAGTTTGAAACAATATTTGTTTATTCTTCTGAGGCAGCTAATTGCTGTGTGCAATGTGAATGCTTACATATAGAAGTCCCTTGGGGGTCAGCTGTGGGAAGTCTAGGCTTCCATTCACCTTTTTTTTGAAAGCATGTTATTTTCTCTAAGATTAGGTAAATGAATGAATTTAAAAAACAAAAATAACCCAAACCCTATAGAGTTCTTTTAGCACTTTCAAACATTTACTTTACAAGCAGAAATCAAAACCTTTTTCTACAAGCACTATGATATATACCAGTGGAATTGTTCAGTTGTGTAAAATTAAGCATATTATATTCATGATGTCAAGACCTCAGAAGCATAATTTGTTACACGGAAAGAAAAGTGAAAAATACATTCAGAGAGCCGTTTAATCTTAAGGAAAGAATCCACATAACCACAGGCAGAACGCACAAAAAGACTTATTTCCTTTCAGTAGTAGAAGTAAGGCATACTGACTGCTCAGTTGAATTAATGTATAAAATGAAAAACTCTCTCCTTAGATGGTTTCACACACCATTTGTTCTGAACAGTCATAAAACATTTATACTACTATTCTGTTCACTTATATCCAGCATTCAAATGCTTTATAACACCTGTCTTTTGCTGTAGTCAGAACCTAAGGCTGCTTTACTAGTAACTGAGGAGTAGGTGCCAGGTAGGGGCAACCAGCCTAAGAAAGGAAAAATGGGTCATCTTCCTTTTATTGGAAAAAAAAAAATCATTGGCTTTTTGCATGGAAAATGTATTTCCTAATAAAGAATTCATTTGACAGATCTTTTGTTTAACTAGAGCATATCAGTATAGCTAAATCACACCAATGAACTTTGACTCTTGTAGGTATGGGAGCTAAACCAAGAAAACCAGTGATATTAGTAGCAGCTAAAAGAGAAGTAAACTCTCCCAGAGTTAAATTCTAAAATTATTATTTCTCAGTGGGCCATGAGTATCCCAGAGGCAGTTCTAAGTTGCCTTCTAGCCTATTTCATTCAATCGTGAAAGCAAAATCAAAGATGCATTTCAGAGCAGGTAAAGTTATATTCTTTGTAAGAGAACAAGCATACTTAAGAGAAAACGTATCTCTTTTGAATTGAACATTTATCGTTATTCATAGTAATCTGATACATAGCAAGCATGTGTAATACAGGTGGTTGTATTTCCCTCATGTCTATCTATAGAGGTTGTATTTATTAAATAAATATATTTCGTGTAAGAAGCAAGCACCATTCCAGAGTGCAGTGCAAAATGTGCATAAACTGATCATGCCTTTAATAATGTGATCCAGTGATGCCTCAAGAAACCCAGAATAAGCTGCTGGTATTCATATGGGTTATTAGATAGGCCTAGCATCTCACGCTCTGCCTTAGACTCCCACTGACTTACTCCCTCTGCCATTACTAATAGCAGTTGTATGTGACACCTAAAATTCCTGCAGGGAAAAGAACACCAATTTCATTCATTAGGGAAACTATTCTAGCTACATAAAACCTTTCCATTTACTGTGAAAAAGTATTATGTAATATCAAAAGTAGAAAGAGCTTTTAACAAGTTAAAAAAAATTACTCTGGAATTCAGTGGTTATTTGATTTTATAAAAAACAAGTCAACAATTGGCTCATAGATGTAAAATGAATATTTTTTGAGTTGCATACAAAATGTCATTGTGGCAGCATGAACTAATGCTCAGAGACTGTGGGATAATGGAAACACTATAAGAATATATTTCCATATACTTAAAAAGTAAGTAAAAATAAAACCAGATCTGGCAGCATTTCATCAGTTTTTAGAACATGGAATAAGATTCTCCTTTGACTTGAAAGCCACCACCATCTGGGAAGCCCAGCTTTCAGTTACAGAGCACTACAGAAAGTATTTTTATTGGATTTTTTCCTACCTGCAGTTGCTTGATTTTGCTGTGACTGATGTAGAGTCTCCTGGTGGTAAAAGGAATCTCTCTGGGGATCTCCGTAGCTCTGTAGCATTGCACTGACTGGGCAGGGTCACAGCTGCATCTTCTTGGGCAAGTGGTACTAACACCATTGTGAAAAGAAAAGAAGATGAATAAAAGGTAAGATAAATACATCTTCCAAAACAGGAGCTCTGAAATCGTCTTGGCAGCACACAGCTTGAATTAAGCACCAAAGTCCTTTTATACCATGAAATCTGATAAAAGGATATTATGACTGTGTATTTTATCCCAGTGAAAAAACAGCAAAAACAATACCATAATTTGCCTGGGTTAAAATGTTGGCAGGCATTACAAAGAGTGAGAAACTTAAACAGTGATAAGGTGCCTTTACATTTGTAGGTATGTGAAATTAGTGTTATTTATTACCTGACATCTAATCTGCAAACATCCATATTATCTCCAGTTTCCTAGTTTTGTTAAATGTGACACCACAGAATTAGTGGAGAAAAGATAAAGAGCTGTTTTATAGTGGGGCTGTAAAACCTTTGTATCTTCTGTGACCCAGTATTAGAAACAGTAAAGACACAACTACAGCCAGCACTGGAGCTTTTTCTCTTTTCCTCTTGCATTATTCAGACACCCCAAAACACCCCTCAAAATTCAGGCAGCTATTATTTATAGCTAAAACATTCTATTGATCTTCTGAATATCTGTTGTACAGCTGCATGCTGCTAGTTGGTACACATTTCTTAAAGACTGGACAAAAATCTAAGTTTGTGTAATTCCCATAAATCGAAGTTTAATTATTCTTGTATTTGAAAATAACAAATTTGAAATGCTTGAAAGCATTTAGTATAAATGAAGTGGTAGATGATCGATAAGACCTATTTAACCCATGACAGATAGAGGACACTAAGGTTCCCCTCAGAAATTTCTCTACTTATTAGTGCTTTCCTCACATATCTACTACCTGTGCCACCTAGAGATGTAAAGTGTTGAAAGCTTGGCTTGTGATTATTTTAGGAACTTTCTATGCATTGTTTTTTTCCCTTTGAACTCAGCAATTTACAATGTGTAAAGCAGTGCACTTCAGAAAACCTTTGTTTCTTATCATACTCATCTGTTTTACACTGTTACCTGCTTCCTTCCATCCTCTCCCTCAATCTTCAGCAGTAGCTATTGTATACTATTTCTTGCACACAGTTATTTTTCCCAGCAGAAGATGATGTCAAGTTAATTTGACAAATTAACTGAACTGGGGACAGTCCTCGATGGGAATGCCTATTGGATGCAGCTGGGTTTAAACCAGACAAATGCCATATTCCCTCCTGGAGATCCTTCTGTCCCCTTAATCCCCTGCACTGTGAGCACAGAACTGCGACCCAGCATCTGCTAAACCAAACAGCTAGAGGAGAAACCTCCTCCTAAAGCAGCCTGTCAAACTGGCACGTTTAACAAGCTGTGCAGAAAAAAGTCCTGCCTGACTTACGCCATAGTGATCAATTGAGCAAAAATGAGAGGTTGAGCAGGATTAGCAATGGCACTTTAAAACAAATATTTTAACATATCAAGATCTAGGGCTTGGTACCTGGTTTGTGGTTAAGGCAGCCCATAAAATCTGAAGATGGATCCCTTGTAATGTCATGAGGTCACAGACCGCAGAAGGTCACAAAAGACACGGAGAAGCTGAGCTCTTACAGTTGGGGTGTCCCTTGTCTACAGAAAGGAGAAACTGCAGGAAAAGACCAACTTAGGGCTTGCAGAGAGCATGGGCAGGAGCTTGGTCCCTGAGGGATGTCACAAACACGTGCAGTTTGGCAAGTAGGAGCTGCTAAGTGATGGCATATGGTTGAAGAATCCTTGGCATATTTGGCTGCCATATGTTATCAAGTGCCTGCCACTGAATACGTGTGAATTTATAATAATTATTTTTTGCTGAAGGTTTTTAACTTGGATTTGGACCAGTGTTTCACAAGGACAACGAATGGCATTTGTCTGCTGCAAAGGTTACTTCCAATCAAGCACTCCTCTCCAGAGTGGACTGGGCTTCTAAGGGAAACAATCATAACATTGTTTTTAAAAACATAATGCTTCCCTTAATCATCTGTTGAAGTAATCAGAACTGCTTTACAGCAATGTTTTTTAAACCCTCAGAGGGTTACACTTAATGAAGAATATCAACCTAGATGCATCCTAGGCAAATTAATGACACCTAATTAATGTAAAGATTATAAATTTATCAAAAGTGGTTTCATGTTTTATTCCAAGATGATAAAACTGCAAGTAGAGTTTCACAAAAACAATCATAGACCTGTCTGAAAATAATGTCTCAATCTTCTTTCTAAGCCAAAAATTTTGTCGAAATATTTTTCATCTGCTTTCATAGTATGTGGAGAATCTGCTTTCTAACTACAGGCAAGGTCATCTTTATACACTGGAAACAGCTGCTGAACGACTTAAAGCAGATTTTTCTTCCACACAATAAGGTAGGTTTCCTTTTCTTCCTCAATGCTGGCTACATAAAGAGGATGAAAGTGATAACCACTTAGGAATCTCTTACATTTCACCTGTGTGTGGCACATTTGCATTCCAGAGGAACTAGAGCAATGAAAAGGAATGCGTGTTGAAAAGGAATGAAACTTTGTTAAATAAAAATTGACATCTTGAGGAGTTTCAGTCATTGACAGTTTTATGATACTCCTGAGGAATGCCAACCAAGATCACATGCATCTGGAGCAGGTACCCCACAAACAACAAATACACAGCAGCCACATGGAGGAGGTCAGCTGAATTAATTTAGTACACATATGCCACTAATGCTGCTGTAATTGGTCTTCGAAGTACAGTTGCTAATGGCATCTACTTGATGGAGAACTGCTCTTCATTAATAACTGAGCCACAGAGAACAGTGGCCATGAAACCATAGATTATGGTATGGTATAATGACACTTTTCTAGTAATGATATTCCAAGTTAGTCCTGAAAGAAATGAAGAAGGGGAAATAAAGAAGGCAGATATGATGGCTGAATCCATTCTCAAGCTACAATTTAAACACACAGGGTTGGGTTTTTCTGTATATGAACATTTACATAAGATTTGTAATTAACCTATGTGAGACCGTGCCTTGTCCAGTACCACCTAAAAGTAAAGTGACAGGGATGGACCCTCCAAACAATACTGGGACCATGACAATTCTGTTTCTAGGGTTTTGTACACACAAAAGCAGCTCAGGTCAGTAGTTAACAACTGTGACCCGTATTGGCTTTCCAGAGTCCTGTATGAAATGAGCTAGTTCTGGCCCTTCCATTTCCTGTGGATGTCTTCAGCCTTTAGGAGCAGCCTGCTAGGGACTGCACATCCAATGGAACTCGAATGGAGCTTAAACTGTAAAAAAACATCTACTGTTCCAACTGCAAGGCGCAGTTTCAGCAAGATGAGGACTCTGAAACAGCAGTTTTCTAAATTATACCCTCTGTGTGCACAAAAAGAGGGTTTCATTCTTCCACACTATGAAAGCTGAACATTTTTCTTTTATTCATTTTAAAATATAAAACAAAAATTCAGAATGAGAAGAGTTAAGCATTAAATGTACACATAGAAATAAACATGGGAATAAGACCCCGTGTTACACCCAGTTACACCCAGTAAGCAGCATACAACAGAAATGCTAGTCTGAAGAAGAGATTTGTGGAAGTTACATTGTGCAAAAGTGACCAATAAGAAGTGATTGTTCCTTCAAAATAGTAGTGAGTGAATTGTTTCATCCATGGACTTGGTGCATGGACAGTAAAAGGCAACCAACTATGAGCTCTCTAGGCCTACAAGGCAAGACTCACGTAATATGTAAAAAACTAAAAAGTCTGGGGCTTGTTAGCAGAAATTTTCTGTAATGGCAACTGAAAATGTATCAGTGTGGATGGATAATTTCCTCCTTTCTAACGCACTTTAGAAAAATACTTCTTTTTTAGAACATGAAAATCTTGTTTTATCATCTCAATCTTCTACCAGACTTTGATACTAGGAGATACTGTTTTCTCTCCTTTTCCCCTTTGGTGTCCCCACTTGTGGCTGTACAACCACCCGCGCAATCAAACCACTCAAGATGCTTCAGCGCTAACCACACAGAAGATGGCCTTGACACGTGGATGCGCTGCAGCCTGGCACGCACAGCTGGGCAGCTGCAATTACAGAAGGTTCCGGGTGAACTGACCTCATGTGCAAACACACATGTTTATATTGTAAATTCTTTGTGTAGAGGCTAGGTCTAACCAAAGGTTTGTAGAATATCTCATACAACACTTTCTCAGTCTTGGCATGGATACTAGATAACAAATATACAGCAGCAGTGATGTCGATCAAAGTATTTTTATTTCTTTTCCCTTTTGTTTTAGATATTACTTTGTTTTGTATGAAAATGTGTCCTCCTCATGTTCAAGGTCATTTACTATTTGAGCACAAACTAAGTTTTTAGGTAATTTATTGGGTACTCCAGTAATCAGTTAAAGTATGTAGGTTTAAATTTATGAAGTACTGTTTGTACTCAAATGTACTTAATAGCAGACACAGACACCTCACATTCTCTATACTCTACCTTATCTAGAATAATTTAAATTATGTGCATAAATTATATCTGAATGAATTAGCTGGTGATTAGCTTCAGCTTCGCCACATGATTGATAAGGTCAAACGAGCAGATCAGGAAACTTTAAGTGAAATCCTTTTGACATTAAAAGTATTCAACAAATTTAAAGTCTTATTGAAGTATAACTTGCTGCAACCGTTTGATTGTCAAAAACATCTCTTGGGTGTAGACAGGATTCTTACTGCTAGACCAGTTGACTGAAACTACTGCTGTTCTTTAAATCTTCTTCAATTATTTTGTTGATGTTATCAGGGGAGAGTATTCTACGGCTTACTTTAAATCGATTCAATCTAATTGAAGGCCAGAACTACTAACCTTTCTCAGGTTTGATTCCATAATTACTGCACAGCTTGCTTACAGAACAGAGTTCAGGCTGTCTGGGGGCTCTTGGCACACATTTCAAGGGTAACTGGAGCTGAACAGAATTTTCCACGGGTCCTACAAGTATAATTTTGAGATAATTAAATTATTTATGTGTTTACCCTTATATCAATGATATCTGCTTTTGATTTCAATATCCATTTTACACTGTATTTCTGGTGAAGAATATAAATAGTACATAAAGATAACTATATTTACTAAGATTTGGTGCCACAACCACAGATTTTCTTAATAATATACAGCACTCATCATTTACCCATAGTCCAGCAAGTATTAGATATTATGCTGCAAGTAGGCTTCTAAAAGGATTGTATTTGAGAAGCTAATCTTTGAATCGAATAAGCAGAGACAAAACCTTGTTTGACTTGTCAAATGTAAGGACATGCAAAATAAAGGTAGCTCTGATAAGGGATGAAAGAGTTAAAATTAATGACCACAAAACTCTGGTACCACTGCAGATAAAGACAATTTAAAATAGAACTGGACCAACCCATAAGCTAAAGGGAAAGGACACTAAAAAAATGAGAATATATGATTTTATAAAAAGAGGTGTTCATACATAAATTACATGAAATGTAAATTTTTAAAGGCAGTTTTTGCTATAGTTATGTTACATAGTAACTACGGGAAACTTCCTTCTCAGGATAAGCAGACACTGTTTAAATGCATGATTGAGATTATTAGCAGAAAATTCTAATGCTTGACTAAGTGCTAGATTACTGTTTCATTATAAAAAGGCAATGAATGTAACATAATTCTATAGGTACTTCTCCAGTGTGGCATCTACCAGAATCAAAGCCAAAGCTAACAAATAGAATAGGTAGTCCTGAAACAATTAATTTCATTATGTGGCTGAACTAATTCAAACAACAACGGTCTAGCTTTTGATACAGTATGTTGTTGTGTATAAAATAACAATATGGCTGTGGAGAACTAATGTTAGAACGAAGGTCAAGCAAATGCTCTCTTAAGATGAGCTCACTCAGAAACAGTTAGGCAACTTTAGACACTTAAACCCTTTGCTCAGCTACTATGCCAAGTACCCCGATTTACTGAGCCAGTAGATTTCTTTCTGTGGATATATACAAAGGTGTTTGTAGCTTTTGTTTCCACCATGGATAGGCTTAACAGTAACAGCACTCCCATCAGATGCTCAGTTTGTTACTGCCTACCTTCAATTACCCTGCAGACAATTTGAGCAGTAAAGGACAAATGAGCAGGTTTGTAATAACATCCGTAAGCTTCTTGTCAAGCCTACAATAGCAGATCCCAGAGGAAATGTGGTATCTACTGCTAGTGGTGAAGTTTGCTTTTATCCAGCACAGATTGATGGAAATTAGAGTTCCTTCTTGCTTTGACATACCTCTTCACGTTCCAGGTGAGTGGTCTAGCCACTGAGCTGTAAAGTGGTATCTTTCTGTCTCTCTGTATCCTAATCAATTATTTATACAAAGCAAAGCAAGGAAAGAGACTCACCCCAAGGTGCCCCACAGCCCAGGGGCAGGGCACGTAGGGGTCCATCACATTGGTATCTGCTTCTCTGCTGACTGTGCTTCCCCTCCCTTGTGCTGGCGCAGTAGTTTGTGGGGCTACGTTCCAGGCAGGATTAGGGTCCCGATCTGGGTTAAAATGATCCTTTTTCTCTTCTGAGATGGAGTTACTACTTTGATGCAGTAAGCCAAGCTGCATGAGATCTCCACCAAGTCCTGCTAATAAAGCTCCTACTGAAATCAAGATCAGAAACACCGCAGTATTTCAAAGGAGAGGAGCTGTTGACCAAGGTTAACAGCCTAGGAGAAAGCACCCGTGTAGAGACAGCTTGTTCTCTGAAATTTGTTCCATTTTCAGACAGAATGAGCTAAAAAAAAATGCAATTTTTTTTTAATATGGTTATAACTGCATTCGTCAGTGCTTCTAGAGATGCAGAGGGGCCTGAAGCAGTCCTTTATATACAATACTTGCAAGTTTGCATCTTTGCTGAGCAAGAGTGATGAATGTATAGCTGCAGCTGTCTGGTTTGCACCTGCTTATGGTGGCCGCGAATCCAGCAACGAAGCCTTCTCCTTCCTCTCCCACTCCCGCAGGAGGGGGGGAAATGGGCACGTTTGTGTGATTTTGTGGTGTTCCAGCTACTGATACTCCTGCCTCTTGAACCGCCCCACACACGAAAAGGTGGCGCTTTTCTGTAGGGCACAAACGACGCCGCGTCCGTGAGGCCTGTGCTGCCCGGGAAACCCTCAGGGCCAAGAGACCCCTCGGGGCCCGCGTCCCGCCACCGCCTCAGGCTGGTTCCCGGGTGGGCACCCCACCGGAACGGGCAGCCAGCTCCCTCAGGAGGACGGCGGGGCGACTCAATACGAAGATTAAAGTTGAGGAACGCTAAATACAACGTAAAAATAACACTCATCCGGGCTCAGCCCCTTACCCAGGGCGGACCCGGCCCCTCCGCCCCCCTCAGGGCCCGTCCCGCAGCGCCCCCCGGCGGCGCAGGGCGGGGGTTCCGCCACCGCCGCCATCGGGGTCTCGGGGCTCGGCCGTTGCTGCCTGCCGGCCGCTTGGAGTTGTGGCAGGCAGCGCGAGCCGCGCGCCGCCGCCTCCGCAGCCGCCTGTCAGCGCCGCCGCGCATGCGCGCCCGGGAGCCTTCCCCTCGCCTCCCTGCGTGGCTGCCCCGGTAGAACCGGGCTGGGCCGGGGCTGCTCTTGCTGCCGCTGCCGCCTTGTCCTGCGGAGGCGGGAGGGGGAGCGGGCCGCGGGGTTGGGGGCTGAAGCGGGGACTCGTGGGCTCTGCCCGGCCCGCGGAGTCGAGGGGTGTGAGGGGAGGGGGCGGCGGTAGCAGCATGTCGGCGGCGGGCGGCGGTTTCTGCGGGCCGGGCGCGGCGGCCTGCGGCGGGAGCGGGGCCGGCTCGGGCTCGGCGGCGGGCGGCGGGGTGTCCATGTTCCGCTGGCTGGAGGTGCTGGAGAAGGAGTTCGACAAGGCCTTCGTGGACGTGGACCTGCTGCTGGGCGAGATCGACCCCGACCAGGCCGACATCACCTACGAGGGGCGGCAGAAGATGACCAGCCTCAGCTCTTGCTTCGCCCAGCTCTGCCACAAGGCGCAGACCGTCTCCCAGATCAACCACAAGCTGGAGGTGAGGGCCGGAGGGGAGCGGGGGGCGGAGGAGACCCCCCGGGTGCTCTCCTCAGAGGTGGGACCGTGCCTTGCCCGCGGTGGCAGCCGGAGCCCCCGCCACCTCGGGCCCGGAGGCAACTGAGGGGGGTTCAGGCGGCCCCGCGTTTTGGGAAGCTGTGTCCAGCCCCGTGGGATTGGGGCCCGGCCGTGCTAATCCTCTGGTTTTAGTTATTGTAGTATGGGCACGAAGCGGTGCCTGCCAAAAAAAAAAAAAAAAAAAAAGGAGTTACCTTTGATGTTGAAAGCAGCGGTCTTGAGCAACAGATGCCGTTGACGGGTCTCCTATTTGCATCAAGTCCCTAGAGAATCTGGAAAGCCTTTTAAAAATGGGATGAAGACATATGATTGAGATGCCTAAAGCTTACAGTCAGTAGTCAAAATGAGGACATTGTTTCCATTTTCAGGTAAAGGAAAGAGAAAAAATGGATTGGGGATGGACTTTAGCAGGTCCTCTTGTCCCTTCATACTCTGAGGCAGATCAAATAGCTCTCTGCCAAGCTGAGTGTCAGAAAATTAATAGTGGAGATTGCATGTTCTGTGAGGGGAGCAATAACTATCCTTGCTTTTGGAAAGTTTTGTTCATGCCTAATCCAGAATTTCAATCAGAGTGGGAAGAAAAAAGCATCAGCTGGAGCCAAGCTGGCCAGTGCTGATGCTGCTCAAGAGGCAGGGCTGCAGGTCCTGTGACTTGTGCAAGAACTGGAGTGCTCTGGAAGAAGATTCTGGGGAACCTGATGGACATTCTATAACTACAGTCTAACCTGCATCATCTTTGGTTTAGTAGGTGGTGTCATTTGACCTGTCCTTACCAGCTGTGGGTGTTAACTCCCCCCTTGTTTTTCCGTTGCATGTTAGAGACTGTTGATGGTTTTCCCTCAATTATCTTTTCCTATGGGCTAAACCCCTGCAATTTCTTCAGTATCTCCTGTAGGCCATGCATTTTAGTGTTGTGCTCTTGTTCTACTAACTTTTAAATATATGGGAGTAAGGGGAAGAACTTCTTCGGAACCATGAAGATACTTTGTAAGAGCTTCATTAGACAAATAAACCACAAAAATCAGTTCTTTCAGTCCTTTGTGTTATACTTATTATAATAAAGGAATTTAAGAGTCTTCAAACAGTAAACTGCTTAAACTCTGCCTTGCAGTAGGAAGTAAAGTAAGTAAATTGGCTTTGATTTTAATCAGATTTCTTCCTGGTATGAAGACATTGTTATGCAAAATTATCCACAGAGTTTAACAGAGGAGCAGGATATTTCAGAGTAGAACAAAGACCTCATTAAACTAGGAGCTTTTTTCATTGCAGTCTTTATTTCACCAGAATACTTACTGTAGTGATGTTTATGGTATTCTTTGAGATTGTTGCTATGCTGTCATACATTTTAGTATTGGGTATATATATATACTATCAACTTACATAGTAGGATTTACTGTATAGGCTTAATAAAATAAGATTTGAGTTTATCACAGAATCAGGGATGGTGGGTGTTGTGTACAGACTTTTAATACAGATGAGTTTTCAGGTTATTTTAAGACAAAGATGAGTCAATGCTTGGTAAATATTTATTTGAAAAGTTGTTTCAAGCTTAAATATTTTGGAATGAAATGATATAACTCAGATCGTGAAAAGTATTTTGGTATCTAATTAAAATAATCAGGGATACCTAACTAAATGAAGATCTGTGCCTCAATCTCAAATGAGTTGAAGAGCAAAGGAGCACAGTTAGTAGTTATAATAGCACAATTATTGTGTATGTCTAAGTGTATGAAGTAATTGTTTGATAAAAATGATGCTGATAAGCCAGAGTGAGTGCTTTAGAAGTGAATAAAGAGCCTTTTATTTTGTGAAAGATTTTTATTACTGATAATAGTATTAGGCCTCGTACATATAAAGGCATTTTTATCTTTCAGATAGACCTTTAGAAGGTTATAGTATTATTGTGAAGGTTGGTAATTTTAGGACCTCATAATTATTAGTCATAAACTTGAAATGCAAACTGACATTTTAAGTCTCCAAAAGATGGAGCTGCTTTGTTGAGAATGAATGTCTTGTCTTTTTATGTTCAGAAATGTCTAGGCAAAATCCTCAGTGTCCAAATGAAGGATACAGTTATGTATTTTGAAAGAAGTCACTAGCATTAATACTGGCCTCTAGGACGTGATCAGTGCATTTACTTTTTTTTTTTTTTATAATGCAAGTTACTGCATATTGTGTAGCTTCTAAAAAATCAGTAATTTCTTAAAAGCTCACAATTGTAACTTTATAGTGCTTGTACATTTTAATACAAAGCTCTCATCACTTTTGTGAGACTGTCTTTAGTCATGGTTTACTTAGGTACAAATACTTATGCAAGCTAATAAGTTAAATCCATCTTCAGAAATATGACTTTATTTGTATTAAAATAATTCTTTCACTGAACGTGTCAGTGACTGTTAAAAGCTAAGGTTTTAACTCTTGCAGTTGTGTGTGCCTGCTGTTGTCTTACTGATTGACTGACATTATTTCCTAAAGGAAAATCAAATTAATAATAAAAAATGATGAATATAATTCTAGTTTCTGTGGGTTCCATTTCCTTGTCCAAAATTGTTGGGTTTTTTATAATATCACAGACAAGAATAAAGAGATGCAGTTCAGGCTTTGACTTGTCAACTTTGTCAGCTTAATATGCATTCCCTATTGGGTACAATTCTTCTAAGAGGCACAGCTTAATTGATTTGGGTTGGTCAGTGGAAGCTCCTGCTGTAGGACTTTGGTGCAAAAACTCCGCATGTTGGCACCATTAGTGTATAGCTGCTGCTAGAGAGATGAGTCTAGGTAAAATATTGTATGAAGGATGTTTCTGAATAGTGGAAGAAGTCTTCCAGGAAGATGGTAGTTTCCAAAGAGGGAGTTATGTGTTACCAGTTCAGGGATAAGTAATTTTCAGAAGGAACCTGAAGGTATGCAGATGCACAGTGGATCTATGCAGATAAATTTACTTGTGCTTTAAGGTGGTAAAAGCTTATAAACATACTGCTGTACTAATAACATTTGCAGTCCCAAATTAAACTAATTAAACAAAAGGAGAAGATTTGTTTTCATGTTTTTTCCTGCTGGTCACAGCAAGAGAGAGTTGAATTAAGTAGCTTATTAAAAAGGAAAAAAAAGTACTAGGTGATAGGAGCCACTATCTTTTCTGAGATCAATTTCACTTCAGTATGAACAAATGAAGAAGTGTATCTTGGTGTATCTTGGAGGACAGTAAGGGCCTCCGGCTGTTAGAACAGAAGGATACGACAGCCATTTTAAAGGAGATTTTTTGTGGTGCTGTCTCAGAAAGCATTATAAATCAGCACGTGCAGGCTGGCAGTCAGTGAGGGATTTCAGCTGAGTTTTGAGAGGAAGTTCATAGGATTTGTTTTTCCTGTTTGACTGTCACTTGAGAAGATTACATGGTACTGATTGTGATGTTTTCTAAATGTCCTTTTCAGAAATTAAAAGTTCTGTATACTGTAATTCTGTAGAAGTAAAAGAAGTAGGTTAATGTGCCAGTGAAAACTGACTTTGACTTCAACTTTGGCACTTTGACTGCCAATCTGATTCTGTAATTTGAAATGAACAAGCTAGAAAGGAATGTCTGGTAGAGCACACCCTGTGTCTTGGCAGTAGTGTTAAGTCAATGTACTTGCTAAAGTTAAGGAAAACATTGAAGTATATGTCTAGGAAGTTAATCGCTTATGTAGTTTTATGTTCTTGATGAATTTGGAATCAGCAGCTTTAGAGGAATGTGTTCTTACAAGCTGGATTCTCCTATAAGTAACTTGGTAGTGTATCAGCTAAAGTATATGTAGTATTATGTAGGTAGGAAGATGCCTATTAAAAAAACCCCAAAACCCAAACCAAAAAGCAAACCTGAAACCCAGAAAATCTAAATGTAAGCTGCTTTATATGAATGGTGATTTTTTCACATAATGTGTGAGTCCATTTTACGGAGCACACAGCAAAATTAGTAGTCTGGCTCTGTTGTTTAGCAGTACTTTTTAAACCGAAGTAGGACCATACACTTTCTTAGGAGGGCTTGTTTGGATATTTTTTCCCCTCTTTCTTTTGCTTTGCATCTGTTGAAGACCAAGGTATTTCTTCGCCCACTGACATATGTGTCTATAAAACTGGGACCATAGTTGCAATAACTTCATAAGAAAAGTAAATTATTTAATATTTTCAAATGTCATAAAAATTTATAGTATTTACTGAGATGTTATTTTATTAATTAATCTTTATACTCTGAATACTTTTTCCCTTTTGGAATAGAAATATGCTGGTACTAGGTGGAATGTGGTATTTTGGAAAATGGATTGAATGAGATTTGATCCAGCTGATTCTATATCCTAAAATGTGAGCAGTTTACAGATATTCAGGAAGTGGAAGTACAGGTTTGCATCAATTTTCCAGTTGGCTTATATACTAAGGTGTCATTAGTTCGATACCTATAACTTCTCTCACAATAATTACAGCCTTTTAAAAGGGGTGACCTATACTTAATGTTTTCCTGTATCAAAAGCTCTGGAATTCTATACAAGTTTAGCTAGCTTACTTTAGTTTTCATCAGCATGTGGTAGTGTTTTCCTTTTCTCTGTCTCTCTGGGAGTCACCAAAGAGTAAGTGATAGGGAACCAGTATTTTAGTTTTTATTTCTTAGCTTTATTTCCTGAATTGTGTTGCATAGCTAGTACAACTTTTTAAAAGTAATGGCAATAATAAAATGGCCAATATGACTTCTAAAAAGTGATTTGTGTCTTAATAAACAACTAGAAGCATGAGCAACATGAAAAAAAGTGTTTGCAAGGCAGACAGAAATTTGGCATTGGCAGCAAAGTATACAAACAGTGATTTTAAAGAAGGGTAATTTCTTAGAATCATAGAATGGTTTGGGCTGGAAGGGACTTTTAAAGGTCGTCTAGTCCAACACCCCCCTGCAATGAGCAGGGACATCTTCCACTTGATCAGGTTTCTCGGAGTTCCATCCAACCTGTCCTTGAATGTTTCCAGGGATGGGTCATCTACCACCTCTCTGGGCAAACTGTTCCAATGTTTCACCACCCTCAGTGTAAAAAATTCCTTCCTTCTATCTAGTATAAATCTTCCCTCATTTACTTTAAAACTGTTACCCCTTCTCCTATCACAACAGGCCCTGCTGTGTGTCCCTGTTTTTCTTATAAGCCCCCTTTATTTTGTGCTTCTGTTAAGTAGGTGCAAATAGAATGATACAATCAAATACAAAGTACATCAGTGCCAAGCAGCAGTACCTAAAGCAAAGTGAAAACAATAATAGTTTGGTGCAGTAACAAGTATTTAAATGATAGAGATGAAAAAGATCAGTGACTGACATAAATATTGGTTGATATGTTCATTTGTGTAAATGGGAACCAAATTTTTAAGATGCTTTGCATGTATTATTATTAGGTTATCTTTTAATCATTGGGTGGAAAAGTGTGCAAATAATTACATATGCAAAATGGTCTTCAGCAGACAAGATGAAGTGTGAATGTTCTTTTGTTTCCTTTTAATTTGCTAACCAGTCTTCTGAGTGTTTTGTCAGGCCTAGAACAGAATCGGAGAAATAGAGCAATTAATTTCGAGATGTCTTATGTAGCTTGTATTCTGTATGGGATGTATTAAAGGTGGACTAATTTAACTTGTGATTCATTTGTGTGTTCAGTTTCATAAACTGCATTTTTACCAAGATTACCTATGAACACTAGTTTTATTTAGGGAGTTAGTAGTCACAAATTTTGTATTTCATGTTCTTATTAGCCACACAATAAAGACCATTTTGTTAAATTTAAAGCTTCAGCTAAAACTTGTCACATCTGTCCTTTTTGAGGTCACAATAATAATGAAATAAAGGCTTTTAATTTAATTTTAAAATTTGTAAGCGTAGTCTTTTAAAATAATTTGTTGAAACAGGCTAGTCGTTTTCGTCATTGATAAGCAGTAGGCATTCTTTGGTTGTGTTGAAATCGGGGGGAAGGGGTTAGCAACAAAAATGATGGCTTCTAAGTGCATAATTTATTCAGAAATTCACAGTATTTACAGTGCTGTCTTGTTGGTTAATTTTGCAAAGAGCACAGTGAGGTTAACAGGGCTCTGATCTGTTTCATGGTTTCTCATTCAAACCAGTCCATTAAACTTCATAGGGTTGTGTGAGAAATTGCAGCGAATGCTGCTTAATAGGCAGGAAGAATCAAATAGTCAGGCCTGAGGAAGGGTAGAGTGTTCTTGTCTTTTGGAGAGCTGTAGTCGAAATGGTGAAGTGGCACTGGTGAGGTAGTGGAGACAGTTCTTTCTTCCAGCAGTTAGAGAAACATAGTACTTGAGAGTTTTGGATACTTCACATCCAGGGGCTGATGCCGAAGTCGGGGCTCCCCATGAAAATATACCGGTGTGGGGGCTGCCCAGTTCAGAGCTGTGCAGGACCCACACTTCTGTTCTCCAACCAACACCACTTGTGTATCTGGTGCCTGTGAGTATGTTTAAGCCTCCGGCTGTAGGAGCTACAGCTGTCATGTCCTGAAAAATTGTTTTCTGTCCTGCAGTTGTGTAACGTTATGGGAACGCTTAGGAATAATGATTTCATTGTTTGTGAAGCATAATCAGGGTGGGTTTTTAGCCTAATTTTGCCTTTAAGCAACATTTCTGTCTTTAAAAAAAAAATCCCCCAAATGTAATGTTAAGTAAATATGCTAGTGTTTTATCTTGATATTTATATTGCTTTTTTGTGCATGTGCAGGGGCAGAAGCCACAGAGTAATCACAGCATAGTAGTTTTCTCTGTTGTGTTTTGTGATCCTAGATCCTTCAGTCTTTAAATCAGAAGGTTAATAGTCCCAATCAGGAGTGTTTAAATACGTAAATAAGTATCGCAGTAAACTTTCTGGGGTCTAGCATAAATTACATGAGGACATGCTGCTGAAGAAGTAAAACCACCTCACGTGCTTTCTTTGTCTATGAATTTTGGCTTGATCTGTGGCAAGATTCATAGGGACCTCTCCTGTAAAATTAGCTATTAATAATATATATACTGGAGGTGTTCTATTGGTAACGGAATCAATGGAGCTCGTGAAGTCTCACTTCCTACTGATTTGTGGGGAGTGATTTGTCCTAATGCAAACATGGAACGCTTTCGCGAGTCACCAAGACCTTCCAATTCAGGCACCCCCAGTTCTCTCCTGGGATCTATGAGTTTCCACAGCATTTCTCCATTTCTCCATGGCACCCTCTGCCTTTCTATCTACTTCTGGTTAGTTGACTGGATGGGAGGCAGCAGCATGGTCACCAGCTCAGAACCACCCCTGTTGTGCCCAGCCTCCTCCACGCCATTTGTTCTTGGCTTTGGGTGGATAAGGGTGACTATTCCTACTTTTCCCTCTGTGAGGGCATTAATCCCACACTCTTTCCTACTGAGCAGCTGTTTTGCACAAAACTTGCCCATTGTAGGAACTTGTATCATACACATCTTTACCCCTTTAATGAATTTGTTTGAATCTTAAAAATGGATTCAGTTCAAATCAGCAGGGAGGGAAGGTGAAACACAGAGAAATAAGACACATGCAGATAAAATGATGGCACTAGACTGCCTTTTTTAGGAAACTAAGATAGAAATGATGAAATGTTAACAGTTTTTGTGGGGTTTTTTTTGGTTTTTTTTTTTTTTTTTAATGCTGTTATACTTGTGTTCAGTGTTTCTTGAAGTCTTAGCTGCTGGCATCAAGAGATGATATGTTGGAAAAAAATCACCTTTCATTTTAAAATGGCAGTTTTCAGACCTGTATGAGTTCAGGCTTGGTATGAGAATGAATTAGGTATACCCTAAAGGCCTGAAATGAAAGGAAAATGAAAAAAAAATCTTTAGAGGATGTTTGCTACTTAAAAGGCATTTGATGAGTGCTTGGCTTATGACTTTGTCACTGGAGGCTGGTAATACGATGCATATTTTTGTATTTATCTAGCTTTCCCTTGCTGAAAAATCTGTGTTTTCTAATATGTCCATTATGCTTAGTCTTCTTTTGAGCTGGAAATCGATATACTGAAAAGTGCATCATTACAAGCCTCTAAAAGCATTCAGTACGCTTTGATGCTGAGGCAATTCAGGCTTTCCTCTCATTTTTATATGGTGTGGGGAATAATGCCGCTGCCTCATCTTAAAATTTTTCAGGCCTATCACTTAGAGCTGAGCTGAACTGGAAAGCTATTTTGAGTCCCCATGTCTGGCCAATGGGTAAGTTTTAGGTATTTTTTCATATCTGTTAGCTCAAATAAGACTCTTGTCTGTATTGCAGAAATTACTGAATTGATGGCTCAAAAAACAAAAAATATTTCGCCAAAGCTAAAAAACTGCCATTATTTTATCTGACAATGCCATCTCTTTGTTTGCCCCCCAGCACGCTGTAACCAGTTTCCCTTTCAGTCGTGAAGGGGCAGGTTGTTTCCTGTCAACGTGGTATGTTAGTCACCATCATCCCGCTTTCTGAAGTGTTCTTGGTCAGTGTGTGCTCCCTCTGATGCTTTAGATCTCAGAGGCTGCCAAGTTGCCATCCTCTACTGCCTCATCCAGGCGGTGATGGTGATGAGAAATGGTAACGTGCGGTTTTCGCATGCCATCTGTCTGCTTCCTGTTGTGGGCTTCTGTACACAAATACCTCTGCATTTGTACTTCTTTTTCATGTTATTTTATTCATCATTTCCTTGGTGTATTTACATTGTAAGTTATTCAGGCCAAGGTCCACGTTTTTATTCTTCATTATGTACAAAAGGCATTGACCTTGCCAACAGGTGTTAAATAGAAGGGAAAAAGAACTGTGCAAATCCTGTCTCTCCTGTCCTGTCTGCTTGATTTTCCATCTCTGCTATAGGGCTCGATTGGAGGTTTCCATGATGAAATCCTACTTCTATCAGCCACAGTCCAGTCCTGCTGCTAACTGTGAGTTGCCTGGGGCATAGACTCACAAATGAGTTAGAGAAACTAAGGTGTTACCTTGTAGTGTGATACTTGCTAATGTGTGATAATTGCTAATCTGCACAGTTGTCTACTGCCCTAAATACAGAAGAGGCCCTCTTTTGGCTGAGTCACAAATGATGTTATAAAAGTAAACACACTACCTTCTCTTCAACATCTGCCCCTTATTGTTCCCCAATTAAAGTTTCTGTTCTCTATTTGTTGTTTAGTGGCTCTTCTTAATCTCTCTTGACCATGACACTTGATGGTCTCCTGTGGTTGGTGTTTGTTACTTCTGCCCCAACTGGCTACTCCACAAATTCCGTATCAGTTGCAGGTGACCTTCGAAATACCTGACATCTCTCGTTTGACAGTCTTCTTGGAAAGTACATCCTAAAAGCCAATGATTAAAGGATTGGTACAGTTATTTGTGCAACATTAATTTATCCTCATTGTGCTTATGCAAATTGAAACATTATAATTACATGATCTGGCACTATCTTTTTCTGTAGAAGCCCTGGCTCATGCCGTGAGTGGTGCTCTCAGAAGGCATGACCTTACCCATAGTTCTTGTTTGTGTTTGTCACTTCCTCTGCTGTCTCTGCCCTCTCTCCCAGTTTTACTGAGTAGATTCCAAAATTTAATGTACTGCTGTTGGATTTCCAGTGGTCTTTCCATATCATTCCTTTATAAAAAAAAAAGTGAGAGAATGTGGACAAAAACCAGTGCCAATGAGGATAACATAAAGGAGACTTAAGTGAGCTGGCCAAGCTGAGAAAGCAGTGGAATAATGTAAAGATCTGTCAGCCTTCATAAAAGCAGATCACCAAACTTGAAACCAGCTTCTTGTGTTTGCTTTTTTGGTGTGACTCTTGTAACTGCATCTGTTCCTGGGGATAGATTTATGACTTTTCATAATGAGTAAATACATTACTTCCATGATGTGAGCTCATACCATTTCTTATTTTGCTCTGTTTATTAAAACAGCAGGATATGAATGTAAATCCTAGGTCTTATGCAGAGCACTATTTCTTTTTATTATGAGTTTGACAGTCTGTGATCCCTTTGGAGTATCATGTGTGTTGCAAAACTGGTAGCCATCATTCTTGCTGCTTTGTAATTTGCACAGGGAAATAACTTGTTTGGATTTGGGGTATTTTTTGCCAGAACTCTGCTCCGTTTCCTATATGTCATTCTCTACTAGGTGAGGCTGGCAGATATAAAAATGGGTGTAATTTATCTGTTCTGCCACTTCCTGCTTATCCAGGCATTTCCAATCAGAATGGAAGAGTGTTTGTGTTCGTATGTTAGCTGTTAGTATCTGTTTGAAAGGAGGAAGACATTAGTGGTCTTTTTTAAAAGTAGAAGTAATATCATTATACGTTATATTACGATATAATAAAGTAGAATGTGAAATTGTGACTGGTTCAAACTGTGCCTTCATTATTAAGGTCTTAAGTTATCTGCTTTGTACTACATTACCACCTCTTGTGCTGGTGATATTTATATTTTTTGCTGCTTTAGTTCAGGTGTGTGTCTGCTTTTATTGAGGGTAGATAATCCATAGCAGAGAGGCTTTAGCTGTGGCTGGTCACTGAGGAGAACAATGCAATTTTGTAAAATTTCTCTAAAATTATGTGGCTTTATGGTATTTTGAATATTATCTTACTGCAGAATACAATTTCTGCTTTAGAATTCTACTAGGGTTTACAAATTGCTCAAGTTTCTTGTCATTCTAGTAGTTGGAAGGTGGAAAGCAGTGTTTATGTCATTGAATGGAATGATTGTTGGCTTGCAATTTGATATTCAGTGCAAATTTGAAGGTTAGTGTAATGTTATTAAATTACCTAAAATACTCTATTTTAATATGAGAGGGTTTTTTTGAAGAATCAATGACTTTGTTTTGCTTTTTAGTTCCAAATTTTTGGAAGCAAAAATATAATCTGGGAATTTACCTAAAAAATTCAGCATGATCAAAATTCCCCTCCCCTGAGATCACCTCCTGTGGGTTTGGGGTGGTTTTTTATGGCAAATAGTAGCTTTAGCTTATATAAGTGTTTATATAAAAATGTTTATCTTATAAAATGCTACTTGAACTTAAGGATAACAAGTAACCTGGTAAACATGTTAGAACTTGTTCTTTTATTCCAGATACGCACACTACGTGTGACTGTATTTTAGATGTTTCAAAACCACTTTTTGAAGCTATTCCTGGTTTTCTACATAAGCATTTTACAGGCATGGCTTTTTGGTTTGCCCATCTCATTTACTATTTTAGTTAAGCTGTTGATAGCAGACCAATTGTAGATTGGGTTATTTGAGTTCAGCATTGCAATTTTAATTGTCATTTTACTTTGGTCAATATTTCTTTATATAAGATTTAATAATTTTTAACTTTTAAATTGAGTTTATGTTGCTATGGCTGTAAGTCCTGTGTGGATTTAATGCCGTTGCCCTGTTCTGGAGCAGACATCACCATCACACATCATTGCATGAGGAGAAACCCAGCGACTGTTGCTTTCAGCAGTGTGGGGGTTTGGCACTGGGTCCGTGGATGAGTGAATTTGGTGGCAGCTGGGGAGTAGAAAATCCTGCAAATGATCCAGTGCTTAAGTTGGGCTACAGAGGAACTTATGACACCAGGTACTCTTACCTGTATTACACCGCGTCTAGCGTATATGTATCGGCAAATGATGTATCTCTGTGTCACAGTTCAGATGACCCCATTTAATCATTGTTCTAATTACTATGATGGATTATATCTTCACAGGCTCAGTTGGTTGATCTGAAGTCTGAACTGACAGAAACGCAGGCAGAGAAGGCGGTACTGGAAAAGGAAGTGCATGATCAGCTTTTGCAACTCCACGCTGTTCAGCTTCAGTTACATGCCAAAACTGGTCAGAGTGTTGATTCTGGGGCTATTAAGGCAAAACTGGTGAGTATGATGGCTTGAATGAGGGGTTATGTTATACTTTTCCCTCTCCTTGCTGAAGTTCTTCCTTGGAAGGTGCAAATAAGCTGATTAACATTTTTAATGTGAAAATTTGTAGAGAGAGGTAGCTTTTTCTTTTTTTAAATAAAATTTACAGCGGGTTGTTAGCAACCATTAAAAATAACATAAATAATATCAGGATAATGAATAAGAATTTAAGAAGTTGTTTTTTGCATGAACTGTTTTTAAGTGATTAAAAGTAGAATAAGAAAATACTTTGGTGGGTTTTTAAGCTTTTCTGGAGACAGAAGTTGGAAAAGCTAATAGCTTCCAGTATACAAATGCAACCATATTTTTATATATATCTTAAAAAAGCCAAAAGTGCGGTAAGTTGGTTGTTTTTACTGTAACTGTACTCTGATAAGAATAAGAATGGGATTGTTTTGCCATACAGAGAGAGGATAGATGGCATCACAGTCCTCTGTTATCATTCTTTCTCCTTAAGAACGCTACCGATGCATCTGCTGCTGTTCATGGCTACGTGCAGCCGACTGTTGTAAAGCAACTCGATAAACCACTGATAATTTTGTACGATACGTTATTTAGAAACTTAGACCTATACAAAGGCCACCAAAAGTTAACAATAATTAATCTGTGCAATTAGTTGGTGTTGACTGGTAACCAGAGTGTAGTCTGCCTTGTTACTAGCCACAGCTCAGATTCAGGCTCTAAGACTGAGACTGTCAGTTAGGAGAGTAAACTGGTGCTGTGTAGATTGTGGTTTCTAACTGTGGCATAAGTCAAAGTCTAGCTCTCTGGCTGTTTCTAAAATTGCTTCACAGGTTGATTGCAAATATCTAGTCCCACAATATATGGAACATTAGATTAGTCTCCTCTGCTATTTTGTCCTGTTAATTAATGTATAATAAAACACAGTAATAGGCTGTAAGGCTTAAAGGCTACCTAGTCTAATCACTGAATAACAGGAGTAATCCACACTTTTTCCTGTGTCAGATCTAAAACCTGTAATTGAATTTGAGCTATGTTCCTAGCTCTATATACTTGCATATTCAGGATACAAGTAACATTTTTCTGGATTATCTGCACATAATTTATTCTGTACTGAATTAGACTTTAATCATGATGAAGCTTCTTCAGAGCTGTTAATAATTATTATGGCCCTGTAAATAAGCATTAGTTAAATATCACCAGCATTTTGTGTTAGGCTGCAGGTTTATATGTAACGAATTTTTTAAGCCGGCACATCACTGTGAGTGGTTTTGGTCCCTAAATTTAATTGGGGAGGCTTAACATCTGAGGGACATAGAGAGTAATACTTTTAACCTTTTTATTTCTCCTTACCTTGGTATAAACAGTTTCTAAAGATATATTAAATCTCCATGCTATTGTTAGCAGTCTTTTCCCACAGGTGACAGTAAATACATTTTACTTGTATTATTTCAGATTTTACATATGTTGATATTGAATTTATTAACAGCCTAGACTGATATTCTTGCCTTAATTCCAGTTAGTTCCTCCTTTTTTATAAGCATCAGGGCTAATCTTTTGAGTTTTCTTTACTTTGCATTTAGGGATTTCATAGCTCTACTGGAGAGAAACTCACTTTTAAACTGTTGTAAATACAGAAAGCTATAAAGGCTTGAGCAACTTGAATGAGCAAAACTGCTTAAATGACAAAATGGCAAATGTGAGTTTTAGGTAAATAAAAACTGTCGTGCTGACCTTCTGGCAGTCAGAAAGCCTCTGAGGGCAAAGAAGGGACTGTGTCAATGGAATATGCGATGGGGAAATAAAATTCTGTACTAGTTAACTCCCTGCTTTCTTGAACAACAACCAGTCTTCTTTTGAATATAGACTCAGCATAAATGTAAACTCTGCAAACTGTAAAATTATGCATAGTGGTGAACTAAGACATTTCTATATGTTCCAGGTTGCCAAGCAATTGACAACATCATGTAGTTTAGGCTGAGTCCTTTTTTAGGAGTGGTGTATCTGCTTAGTGCAGGTACAATAACTGTTTCTTGTTTCTTTGTAAGAGTACAAAGTTGCCTAGTGGAATTTTTTTTTTTTCTTGAGTTTTGCATCTTTTTTGCTACTTCTCCCTATCCTTTATGTCCCTTCTGTAATACATATTTTGTTACTCTTTCTGAAAGGGAAAAAAAATCCATTATGTGTATAACAGATGTTATATTACAGAATATATTTTCTGTGATACTTTCAAAACTGCTTTCATGCAATTCACATTATCTTGGTAGAAGATATTGTTTTCAATACTGCAATAAGGTTAAAATTTTTAATAAGATTTTTAATAACTTTCACTGCAAAATACCAAATTTGCCACTAAGTACAATTATAGCAGTGTGCTTGTTCTTTATGCTTTCTAATGAAATATACAATCTGCTGGTAAATTTCTTTTGGAACAAGTGATTTATGTTGTTGCATTTTCTTGATGTTCTTATTATCTGTTTCTCTAATTATGGAACTCTTTTCTTCTGTCTTAAGTCTGTCCTTTCTGTGGATGAGATGGTAAGTATGCTGATTGCCTCTCTTTATGTTTAAGCGGTGCTTTTGTTTTGTGCAACAACTTCTATATGTTGGCCTCAGAAACTGGCAAAACGGATCTTGCTTTATCCTTCTTCCTGTCTGTTGGCAAGATGCTGCGTAAAGAATTTTCTTTGCATTTTAGTTTTCCTTTTCTAGCTTTGGTCCCCTCTTTCCTAAATCTGTGTGTGTTTTCATTTATTATTGTTACAGCTAACTTGGGGCAATATCTGACAACCTGACATTCTGAAAGATTGTTCTGGCAGTATCTCAAATATTTTTAAGGTGTTATACAATTTGTAAAGCATAAACACTGTACATGTCTACCAGTGCAATATGAAGTATTTTATATATTGTATTTTTTAAAAAAAATCCCATCAACTTTTCCTTGGTTTCACTTTTCTCGGTTCTTACAGATATGATTTACTGGCTTGTATAACAGCCCCAAACATAAACTCAATAATATATAGATAAGAAGAAAAAGTGATACAAAGTTAACTTTTATCTTTTGGTCTTTCACGGTGATAGACTTGAAAGGTTTTTAAACAGCTTTTCCACTTTTATTTTGTTATATACCTCGTTATCATTGCTCAGTATTTGCTCTTTGAAAAGCCACAGGATAACTGGTAACTGTAAGCTCTGATCTTCAACATTGCAGGTGCATTTTTGGTTTGGTGGGGTTTTTTATATTACCCACAGAAAACATAGTTTTTTCTGTTTTGCAGAACCTATGCAACACTATGAACACATCTTCAGATATTCTGTATTGTAAACCTTTGATTTTTCTTCAAGGTGATCAATTTGAGACAGTCCGCAGTAACGTTAAGAATGGATTCAGGGTGTAATTTTCCACCTCAGTCACACAGTAATAGTCATAGTAATGAAGAAAATAGGAAAAAAAACAATTCTATGGGAATACATTGCTCCTCATATTTTAGATCTAACATTTTAAAATGCATTGCTAAAAGTGATTCCGCTTAGAAATGTAACATTTGATTTTCTGTTTAAATTTAATTTAAACAATGAATCAAATTCAGAGAAAATAAATGGAAACTTGATGAGAGTTTTTAAGCTGAATACTTCGTATAAATACAGTAAAGTGTGCTACGTGGAATTTGCTAGGGTAAGCAATCTTAGATCACTTCAGCAATTCACTTTTCTGGGAGAGGTTGGAATTCTTCTGCCAAGATGTATTTTCAGTACGTGAAGGAACTCATACATCTCTAAAGATTTTTTTCTGAATAGAAAATACATCTGGTACAAATTCTAACAAGTTATTGGCAAAGGTATTATGAATTTTTAGTTTATGACTTTTTATTCAGTAATGAAGCATAAAATTATCCAATGAGGAAAAAACCAGAGGTTTGGTTGTTGAATAATGTACCTTCATATGTCTGTCAAATTCCAGTCTTTGTCTATTTATATTACAGGTGAGTACATAGACAAACAGGGGGGCTGTATTATTTAGGGTAATATTGGCAATAGATACATAGCCCACATAAGTGTTACGGGAGCCCTGTCCCTGTGTGCAGACTCTCCAGCTACTGTACAACGAGAGTTATGTCTGAGCTGTCACCCTTCTTACCGATGCAGTGTGTGGCAGAGGCAGCACAGCCCGTCAGCGCTCTTAAGTTCTTATAATGGCCCTTTGGCTACTGGCAATAGATGACAATTGAAATAGCCCAAGACCATCATAGTAATAGAGAGAGTTAGTATAGTTTTAGAAACTCCTATTTTTCAGATGTAGATTTGTCAAAATTACCCCCCCCCCCCCCCCCAAAAGGGAAGGGGCATTCCTTAGAATGTTTTTTTGTGTGTGTGTGTTGGGTTTGGGTGGGGGATTTTTTTGTGGTTTGGTGTGTGGTTTGTTTTTTTTTTTAACAAAGCTGGTTTGCACTAACTTCTCTTTTGAGTTTTGTCAGGGTAGGCATCTTCATGTGTAGAATCTCTGGCTTTAGTTTTGTGGTTGGTCTTCAGAGTCTGATTTGGAAATATCCTTGGCTGGACACTTCTTTGTTGTTTGCATGGAAATAATTGTCATTTTAAGGATATAAAGACTTAAAGAAAATTTCCTTGACATCTGGTCATGTTTAAAAACGTATTTAAATAGTTAAAGAATATTATCAAATAGAAATAGTTGGTGATTTTAATTTTTAAAATAGTCTTCTCTCTCATTGTATGAATCTTTCGTTTGAACACAGCAATAAGTAAGGATGATATTCAGGCTACTTAAATTTTGCCACCTGTGTGCGACAGGGAGAAGCACTATCGCTAGTTACAGTCCCTGGATTTTGAACCAGTAGAGTATTTTGTGTGAAGGAGTTGTAAGCTGGATAAAAATCATGTCCGGAGCAGAGAGGTGACTGAAAGGCCGCCTATCCCCAGAGGGAAATATGCAAACCAGTAGCTGCAGTGCTGGAATCTCTGCCTTCATTTTTTTTCCTGCATGCACATCCTGTGCACAAGAGAGTTACTTCACATTGTGTGGGCGAAAACAGTAAGTGCTCTTTCATAATTAACTTTGATAAAAGCTTTCAACTTTTATTTTTCTTTTTATAAGGAAAGAGAACTTGAAGCTAACAAAAAAGAAAAGGTGAAAGAAGCTCAACTGGAAGCTGAGGTGAAGCTGCTGAGGAAGGAAAACGAAGCTCTTCGTCGACACATAGCTGTGCTTCAGGCGGAGGTTTATGGAGCAAGATTGGCAGCCAAGTATTTAGATAAGGAACTAGCTGGAAGGTACATAAAGTCAATCCATGTCTCTTAGTGTGAGATTTTTTTTCTTGTTTTCTTCCTTTGCATCCCCAGAGGCAGGTCTAAAGTTAAGACTAAGTACGAAAAGTGTCACATTAGCAGAACAAAAGGAAGAAACCAAAAATCCCCACAGTTCTTGTGCTTGCAAATAGTTACTGTGTGCTGAGGCCAGGTGAATTATATGAGCTGTACAATGCACTGATTTTTCAGTTGTAATATAGCATATTGTTTTACTCTCTCTGTCATTGGTTAGGGTCCAGCAGATTCAGCTACTGGGCCGAGATATGAAGGGACCTGCTCATGACAAGCTCTGGAATCAGCTTGAAGCAGAAATACACCTTCACCGTCACAAAACTGTTATTAGAGCTTGTCGAGGTCGGAATGATCTAAAACGACCAATGCAAGCACCACCAGGACATGTAAGTTGAAAAGATGAGCCATTCTTCCATGATTTCCAGCATTTGTAGAAAATAGATACAAGTTATTTCTTATTTTTTGTGTTTGTTTTCACTTCAGTATTGTATTCTTTCAAATGTCACTTCTGGATATGTAATTCGTTTGTAAGCTGGAGGACAGTTCCATGCTGAATAGCATGTCCCCATAAGTGACCATGAAAGATGGTTAAGTCCTTTGACTTACCTAGACACACTCAGTCATTTTTGAAATCTGAGCCTCTGCTATGTGTGTGTATAAATATGAATTTCATGGCATAATTTTGTTACGGAGGTTTCAAAATATGGAGCTAATTTATTAAAAAAAAAACAAAACAAGAAGAATAGCATTTTTAGGATTAGTTTGAACTGAAATTGATTTTTCAAAAATTTTGTTAAAGGCCAGATAAATTGACATTGTAAAATAATTGATTATTTTTTTCCTTACAAAAGGTACGTTTTAAAATAAAACCTTTAAAAGACATTGCACTGTGGGTAGTCTTGGTATCCACCTGGGTACTCACCCAGCTTGTCACGTGACCTGTTAATCACCACAGTGTTCCGTGCATAAACCCATACATTTTCAGGAAAGTGCTTTACTTTGCTCTGTTCTAAATACCATAGTTGGTGAGATGGATCTTACTGCATATGTTGCCAATTACATGTAAAATATTGGTGGACAAAGACACGTATGTGTTATTTTAAGGGTATGCATAATGGCAACAGCGGCTTACTAAATACCTTGATTTATTTAGTCTCTCTTTTAGTTTTGAGTTGAATGGCTCTTTGGATGATTTGTTTTTATCATAATAAAAATAAACTTGAGCAAGCAGCCTCTTCCTTGGGATTGTATTACATCTTCTTCTAGTTTTAAATTGCAGTTCATGTCATAAAACTTTTCAGCAGTAATCATTAGTCCTTTGTGTAGTCCCTTATATTTTTAATATGTGGCTGATTGCCCACTTTTGAACTTAAGTTCTGTGTTTTGCATCTCTCAGCATTGAAATAATTGAAATAATTACATCTCATCCTATGCACTCTCCTCAGAAGTGCATAGGGATGAATCTTTTTTGATTTCATATGCTGTCTCTAAAGGGGCACTGGAGGTTTGTCTTCCCTGGAGCTAGTCTAATACTGATGCTGGTATACTGCCTGCATACAATTGAAAAACCCCAAAATGCAGAAATGCATCACTTTTTGGTTCGCACCCTTATATTTGTACTATGTTTGTGTTTTTTATCAAACTAGGATCCTGATGCCTTAAAGAAGAGTCAAGGTGTTGGTCCAATCAGAAAAGTTTTGCTAGTTAAAGAAGACCATGAAGGACTAGGAATTTCAATCACAGTAAATACTTGGTTGTTTTGTTTTTTTTTTCCATTACACAGAAACAGCAATTTGAATTTGCATTCATATTTCTGTAAAGTATGTGGATCGGTGAATGTATTGTTAGAACATATGAAAGAAGGCGTACACAAATCCTTAGCTACGGTGGTAGAACTTGAAGACTCATTTTGATAGAATAAGAAATAGGTAACTGCTACTTTATGTAAAACTTAAGATTTCAATTTATGTCGAGGGTATAGACACTTCAGCAGATCAGCCAGTGGTTAATTTCAGTTATGGTAAGTCTGTAGAAGAGCAGAAACAATCTGAGAACTAACTTCCAAAGCTTAGCTGTTGAGATTGTAACTTCTCAAAAGTATCTATTGGCACTTCACTTAACAAAAGCTGTATTAACGTTTTACAACAAATTTTGAAAATTCTGACTGTTATACTTTTTTTCTAAATGTGAATATTATTTTTTGCAAGTCAATATGGTGCCCGATATGCTTTTTTAATGAGTTTTTGATGTTGTCTCATCAGCTGGTATATGATTTTATACTTTCATTATTATTCAGAATTGTCTTCTTTTGCTCTT
This sequence comes from Gallinago jamesoni, assembly GCA_025769975.1. Classification (NCBI taxonomy): domain Eukaryota; kingdom Metazoa; phylum Chordata; class Aves; order Charadriiformes; family Scolopacidae; genus Gallinago; species Gallinago jamesoni. Next base: position 67,740,328 of record JAOQGH010000023.1, read on the forward strand.
TGAGATATATTTGAAATTTATCCATTCTTTTATGGGGAGAAGAATTAAAGCAAGCATCTCGTGCATTCTTTTTGTCTGAAGCATGCTTTCTAATTTCCTGTAAGAAAAGTTGAAATAAACACTTTAAGGGCAAGTACCAGAATGTTTATTTTATGCCAATGGACATGTCACTTAATTAAAATCTACTTTCTTTTACAGGGTGGGAAGGAGCATGGTGTTCCAATACTGATCTCTGAAATCCATCCTGGACAACCTGCTGATCGATGTGGGGGACTGCATGTTGGTGATGCTATTCTGGCAGTAAATGGAGTTAATCTAAGGGATGCAAAACACAAAGAAGCTGTAACTATTCTTTCGCAGCAGGTCAGTTGGGACCCGTTATCCATAGGCACATTTAGGTGCTTCCCATGTTTTGCCTTTTGAATTACCTTGAATTGTAATGTTTTCTGTTAAGCATAGTGTTATGCTAAGCTACAGTGATTCCTGAAGTTGTATTACATTAGACTAAATCCTCTTATATCTTGCAGTGTAAGGAGAAAAAAGCTGGGTCAGTATTGGTTCAGTTAAACCCATGTATTGGCTAATGATTCCTCAGTAATGCTGATGGAAATCAGCTTGTTACATTGACCCACATCAATAGTTATTTAGTGACGTACGTTTTAGGCTTTTATGATTGATCAGCTCCAGCCGAAATATGTTTGTCATATGCTTTGTGGTCTAGAATCTTCCTGTCTTCCTTCCCATTTCCAGACAGTTACAGGTGAACTTAATTTTTCAGAAAACTTACTTAGGAGAAGTTAGTTTAAAATGTATTGGCACATAACTTTGGTAAATCTTAGCTATAGAGTTGTAGTTCTTTAGTTAGTAACAACTTAATTCAGATGCATATCTGAAATATTCAGAACAACTGTAAATGTGTTTACAGTACTAAAATAAATGTATTTGGTTTAGTGACCTAACTCATCTGGGTAATCCTGTTACAGAGCTGTGTCGTATTAAGTAACTTTTAATTTCTGTTGCATTTTAGAGAGGTGAGATTGAATTTGAAGTAGTGTATGTTGCTCCAGAAGTCGATTCAGATGATGAAAATGTAGAATATGAGGACGAGAGCGGACACCGTTATCGTTTGTATCTTGACGAATTGGAAGAAGGTGCAAATTCAGGTTCTAATAGGAAAGATGCAAATGTGGATGTCAAACCCTCACAAGGTAAACCTTCTAACATGAGTTACATGCGGTTTAATTCTGGAGTCTCAATATGCAAACCAATTTCTGTAAAACACTGGTTTTTATATTCATTGTAAAATCAATCTACTTTTAATTCAATTAACCTCCTAGTGGGCTGTCAGCTCTTTTGGTTGGTCCCTCACTTACTGGCCTGGTTTACTTAGGTACAACTGAATTAACTGAATTAATCTGGGGGGGAGTTTTGTGATTTCCTTTTCCCAAAGGTAGGAATTCAAGTTTATTTATAACTTTCCCTGGCTCTAGTCTAGGAGTAGTTAATTCCCCTTAACACTTTTTATTGACTTCTTCAAATACATTTTTGAGATCAGAGAGCTACAGAAAGTTTTCCTGTTATGCTGTGTTCTGCTAAAAGTCTATTGTCCCTTGTTGCAGTCGTCATTCCAGCAAACTCTTCACTTTCTGAAATAAGGCTCGTTGATCTGTCCTTCCCAAGATTGCTTCTCTTCCTTAAATAAAACTTCTTTTTAACTTGCAGTGTTTGATAAGAAGCCAAGTATTGATGGACATGAAAATGGAGATCTGGGGAATTCAGTAGAAGCTCCGTTAGAAGACACTGCACCCAAATTAGCCCGTTCTGCTGAGTCCTTATCCTAAAAACAAACAAAACAAAAATCAACTGGACAGATCCCATCTTTGGGAACAACTGATAATCAATATTGACTGCTCCAAGTTGCATATACTAGTGTAGGTTGTTAAAGGATTATTAAATGTCAAAGGGGACTGTCTTACTGTTGCCTGGAAAAAAGGCGGTTACCTCAGGGCTTCATTGTGAGCAATTCTAAATGTGGAAAACTGTCTTTTGCGTGACACGCAGTCGTTATCTAACATATGGCATGTGAAATGAATTTTCTGTTAATAATAAGCACCAAAGCATGGGATTTCTAAAAAGGATAACCTCAATACATTCAACTTTTAATCTCATTTATGTCCCCAAGGAAGTAGAGTAAGATGTGGCCGGCTTGATTTTGACCCTTTGATGTTTTAAAGGAACAACTGATGGTCAGTTTGGTGTGAAACAAGCTTTAACTCTGAAGGATGGGGTGGTGGGGAGTTTTACCATTGCATCCATGAGTTTTGTACCTTAGGATTTTTGAACTAAAACTTTTAAAAGACAGCTTTTTTGCCTTTTTTATTTTTTTTTCCCCTCAGAATAGCAAAAATCAGAGCTTCTATTTGAGCAAAGACCATCAAAACCCAAACAGGACAGTGGGGTACTTACTAATTGTGATCCTTCAGTCCATGATCATTTTTTGAGTGAGATTTATAGCATTGTTGTTTCAATGAATTCACTTCCAGTTGTTCCATTTGAAACTTGCTCCAAAAGTATTTAAACAGTATTATGGGATTTTAAAAGCAAAGTTCGTTTTAAAAATACTCACAATTATGTGGGCCCTTTGGCACTATTTTTTTTTTTTTTTTTTGCTATTATCAACTTATCATTCATTCTTGAATGGACATGATTACTACTAATACAGAGTGGTTTGATGTGGTCATCATTAGCTTGACCTTATGAAATACCAAGTGCTTTTGGTGGCTACTGAACATATTAATTTCACATTAAAATAATCTTTAAAGAAGTGAAAGTTGAGTGCACAGTACTTTACAGGAGGTGCTCAGAATCATATGGTGTCTGGCCCTATCTGTGTAATGTTATGGCAGTCGTATTAACCTATAATTGTCTTACTGTTGAAACAAAATGTTACTCCTTTTGTAAGAGCGGTGTATCTTAAAATAGCTTTTAATTGGTGTACATCTAAAGGCCCACAGCACAGCTGCAAATGGGGACGTTGAGGATGGTTTCTTGGCCAGTTTCTCATACTCCATTTGTAGATGGTTGCGTGCAGCGCAGTGCTCTCCACATGCAAACTCTACATTGTAATCGCATTTATTATTTCAGTGTGCAACGCTGGCTTTCCTGTTCGCTGCTCTGCAGGCTGTTGAACTATAATGTGACAAGAGTTTGTACATTGAGAGAGAGACTAATGTGAAAAGACATCTTTGCAGGTGTTACAGTGTAGGATGCACATACACAAGAAAAAAACCTCAAAGGCCTTTAGAGTAACATCAACTAATCTTACGTTCTAAATTGTGATGTAGAACACAGTTATTTGTCTCTCCTAGGAGCACTATATATATGTTTATAGAAAAAGCCTAAAAATGTATATACTTTATTCAGAGATTTTGCTATTTATAAATCCCTTAACTTCGCTATTTACATGATTGTTTTGTGTATGTGCGTGCGCGCGCGCATGAGTTCCACTTACTCAGTGGAATAACATTATTTGGTTCATTTTTTTATAATAGTCTTTGTCATACAGCATACTGTTGAAGGTTTTTAAAATAGTTGAGGCTGTACAGTTTTCACCAAACAGAAACTAGTATTTAAAAATAAAGCTGTGCGAAGAAGAAGCAGGTCCCCAGGCATGTTTCTTTTTCTGAAGCTTCAGAAACCTGAGGACGTATTGGTTATGTGTTCGCAGATGAATCCACTGCTGTAACATTCCATCCAGATTTGTGTTTTTCACAATTACACAAACAGAGTGCAGAGTGTGGCCTGGGACATTTGATGTCCTCTGTCAGGAAGGACAGTTCAAAGCCAAGTAGTGATCTTCTTGCCTTTGAAAATCATCACTGTCTGAAGTCTTGCTGCAGTTGTAAGAAGTGATGCTCATCCAACTAGTCTAGTAGCTTTGAAAAAAGGCATTAGATTTGGCTGTACGGTTTCCCTTTATTTAAGGGAAAGGTGAAATTTTTAATTTATTTGTTCTTCCTTACTTCTTGGCATACATTATTTTCCGCTTAATGCTTTTGATCAGTTTTAGCCTGAAGTGGGAGTTATTTTCTTGACATTTCCTTGTTCACCAGTTCTCATGTTGCTATGCTCTTCTATTCATCTTCTGGAAGGAGCTGGACCCTTTCTCTGCTCTTACCTTATATATTTTCAACCTATCAACAGAAAAAACAATTGCTGAGGAAAATGACTAGGAGTAGACAAATCATGTAGCAGTAAATTATCACCAGATTTCCTTTCCTGCAGTTTTTATAATCTTTGTTTAGAAAGCCCTGAATGAGAGGATTTTGCTCAGACACTACAGCCTGTCTCTGTGTACTCCATACTTCCTACCAGCTGATTTCACATACCGGTTTATTGTAGTCAGACTGAGATACTTAGAGATTAATATTTAACGTGAGAAAAGTTTTGCGAGTTGGGATTTCCAGATTCAGTAGATAAATGTGTATTCTTCCTTTTGTCAGTAACTGAAAGACTCAGTCCTGCTGATTCCCAGAGATTGAATGAATTAGGCTTGGAAGAATTTCCAAGGAAAGACAGTATTCAGACTTAATTTTTATTTTTTAAAGTGTAAAATGGTTTACTTGTGTGTATATATATTTTTACTTTTAAAAAATAAAATAATATTCTAAAGAGAATATTGCGAGTTTTTTTGAGTAGATAATTCCTTGCCTATTAAAAAAAAATCTTCAGTGAGACAATTGTATTTTAAGGTAAAGGTGGACAGTGTTTGTTGGCGTCTGGGACCAATGTTAATTAAGAGCATGTAAGTTAAGGAAAGTGCTTTATGGCAATAAATTTAACTCTGATCAAAGGCTGTATGTAGTATTTCCTTTGTAGAAGTGTATTCTTGGCAGTGAAGAGGGTTTGTATCCGTCTCAATATATGTTAATCCACAGCTGTATCAAACAAAATTCACATATTTATTGTATCTGTCTAAACATTATTACATCATGGATTAATCTAATTTCTGTAGCAGATAGAACATTTTGCAACAAATGTATACATCTAGTTAAGCTGAATATAATATATTTTTATTAGCCTGTAAATAAATATACTCTTCTGCGTTGCGGTGATTTCTGCACCTGATTCAGACTGCTATTTAATTTCCTTCTGTTTTTATATATAAAATGCAGACACCTAACCCTTTGTGTGATTGTTTTCTGTTAGGCATGTAGCCAAAAAGCTAACATGAAAAAAAAATGAAACTACATACCATGAAGTTTGATGTTAATCCAGCCTTGGCCAGCAATGGTTAATAGCAAATTATGTTTTTAAAAAGGTGGAGCTGTAGGACGTGTCTCAAATTTACTTATTTGAGTTGCATTTTCTGCTGAATATTTTTCAATGAAAGAAAAAAAAATGAAATATTTGCAATATCTGGCAGTATAATAATGCCATAAATATTCTGAAGCCTTTGGCTAAGAAGAGCTATAAAGATCAACACCTGTCAAAGGATTAAGTAATTTGGGTTAAATGGTGGAAACTGCCTTTTTTTCTTTTTTCTGTCTTTTTTGTTTGTTTTCCATGCATTAGGAATAACAAGTATATTCTGATTTTTTTCCACTGAAGTTACACTTATCTCTAAGTTATAATTTTTAGTCTTGATATTAAAATCTTTTTGTTCAGATCAAGGGTCTGTTTTGTGTTTTTTAATTTTTTTGTGGGTGTTTTTTTTATTGTTTGGGTTTTTTTAAAAAAAATTCTTCCCCTAAAGCATCAAGTTCATCTGGATGAACAGAGCTCAAATGAAAGGTAATGGTATGGTAACTGCAGTAGTAGTATTATTATGGTAGTAATTGGACTTCTTGGGAATGTGTGTGTAGAGAGTAGAAGACTGAGGGTTGGAACTGTCTCAACAGGCAAGGTTGAGTCCTGTTGGATGAAGAGATGTGTAACATACAGTTGGCGAGGGCTGGAACTGCAAGGGTTTGTCATTTAGCCCTATAAAATTTTAGAAGGGTTTAGATAGCAGGGATGGAAGGAAGAAGGAAAGGAGAGAAAAGTTAGCTGTCTGCAAACAAGGAGAGGATTAGAGACGGCCATAAATGAAGATGGGAAAGGATGGAAACAGGAGAAAAAAAAATTGTCGTCTAGGGTCAAGAAGATCATTGAAAAATGCTTCATGTCCCAGTACGAAGGACCTCAGGGCTGCTCCTAGTGACCCCAGCCGCTGAATAGTTCTCTTCTTTCCCAAAGATCTGCACACGACAGAAGAAAAGAGAAATGCCACCTGGCTCAGGATATGTATGTGTATGGGTAAGGATATAGATATGTATAAGGAGTCCTTTTTTGCTGGTTGAAACCTCAGCTTAGTGACTTGAAAATTACCTAAAATATTTCTAACTTGCTTTTTGTCCAGAGTATGTCTTTTCCAATATGACATCATTTGCCATTCTTCAGAAACTGTAGAAGTTTCATAGTTGGAGAGGAACCCAGGAGTCGAGAAGTGGCTGGCTTTGAAAAAAAAAAAAAAAGTAAATTTTTTTAATTTTTTTTTTTTTTCCTTAACAAGGCAGTTGTTGCTTCATATGTTTGAGAGTAGCCTTGTCCTGTCTGTGGTTGCTGGTGCACCCCTGCTGCAGAGGTGCTTTGGTGTCTGCTCATCTGCCCGTGCCTGTGCTGTGCTGGGCAAATGGGCTTCCAGGCCAGATGGCTGAATAAGGCCAAGCTATGTTTTTTTGAGGGTTTTCCGTTTTCATGGGAAAACTTAAGTGACTTCGGTAAATTTTCCACATGCTTTCCAAGTTGTTTAATATCAAAAATTATTGGGTGTTTCTTTGTCAGCCTTCTGCCTAGTGTGCAGAGACTTCTCTCTCCCAGCTGTACCAGGAGAAACGTCAGAGCTGCCGGAGTGTTGAGGACTCTGCAGGAGGATGCTCTCCCAGTCACCCCTGTGAGGTATGTGAGAAGGCTGTTGGCCCCTGAAAAAGAATCCAGGAAAGCTGGTTGAAATCGTGCTGGTTTTTTTCTTTGTAACTTTCTACTGGAGATAATGATCGCATTTCCCTCTAAGTTTCTGGCACTCTGTATTTCTTCAAATTTCCTTTCTGTGAGATGCAAAAGCACTGCTCCTGAGCTGCAGCCGAGCCATCTCCCCAGCATCCCCTCCATCAGCTGTGGGGCCATGGGCTCTCTGCTGCCTGGTTTTCAGCAGCTGTGGCTCCAACAGGAGGTTGGGAAAATGTAAAAACAAGCAAAGCGAAAGTACAGGCATTCACAGGCACGTTTTGATTGCCCATAGTGCTGGAAGTCAGAGGTGCCTGGGAGACATCTGGTAACTTTTCTGGTGAATTGTTAATACATATGTGCAAATTTCCATAATCCTATTGATTGAATCTTAGTTTTCCTATTGGACATGTAAATATTTGCACAGTTATTACTTCTGAAAAAGGGAATAAAACATAACGGCATGAAAATATTTTTATCTAATGCTATTTTATTTGCTGTTGTGTTTATGTTTACTATCAATTTGTTTAGGAGAATGAAAGCATTAACAGTCACGCTGCTGAATGAGAGTGGTTTTGTGTCCAGCCCCCTGGGCATACGCTGCTGGAGACGTCCTTGCCCTGAACATTTTCCTTCCAACATGAAATGGATGTCTCGGTTCACTCCCTGTCGGAGCAACCTGTGGTGAGTTTGCCAGTGCTGAGTCTTCCTCGGCTAAGGGTGGGTGAAGAAGACTGCTGTGGGTTGCCCATGCTGATCCTCTTAAAGGATCAGAGCCTTTGGGTCACGGCCACAAAGGCACCAGTCCCGCTTGGTTTCATTTATAACCGTACATGGTTATTGGTGGTTCTGTGGGGAGGGATTCTCTGTGACTTAAACCCTCCAATTGTCACACACCTCAGCTGCTGAGCCCTGGCAACCTTGAGCTTGAAACTGAGGAATGGACTTTTTATATATGCTAAATGAGGAATTTTGTGTAGCTCTCAAATGAGTGTCACTGCAGTTTCCTATTTATTTCATCTTCTTTTTTTGTCCAATGTAACAGTTCAGATCTTTTCCTAAATTGCGACTTAAGACAGTTCAGGGAGCTAGGAGAAATTTTGAAGATTTGTTGTGTTCCTGAAGTGATTGTTCGAATTCCATGTCACATATTACTAACTTTAAAACTGATTTTTCTGTTGAAATGAAGGATACAGACACGTCTATGTTAGCAAGACAGCTATATACTATAGTCAGTTAACGTGGTTGTCTTGAGTAGTCTGGTTAAATAAGCAAGTGTATTATGAACTATTTCAGTTTTATGTATTCTCAAAATCAAAACTCGTCTATTACATAGTAATTGCAATTTGTGATGAGAATCCTGAAGTAGTGCTCGGTATTTGCATTTGTCTTTAGTGCCAAAAGGGGGCAGCAGCCTCCTTCAAATCTTCAGCAGTAACCAGACTTGGAGAAATAGAACCTATTGTTTTGTGGGTTGTTTGATGGTTGTTGTTTGGTTGGGGTTTTAATTGAAAAAACAGAAAAAACTTTATTCGTTAGAACTATTTCTAGTAACGTGTACTCTTACCTTTATAAACATCTAATCTAGTTCACATCCTGTCACAAGTACTTTGCAGGTGACACATCTTCTGGTAACAATGGTCCTCTGTGTCTTTGTAGCATATGTACAAGCACACATGAACACAGAGGTAATTATAATTTCATGGATTCATGACTTGTTAAAGAATGCTTGAATATCACCATCACTTTAAAAATGAGTGTGCTCTGCTCTATTACAAGCTCACACCCAAGCAGTGAAATTTTTTATCTGTTCATGGATGGGTTAAGGCTTTCCTAAGAAGGGAACAAATGCACTGATAAAACATGAAATGAGACGTTGGATAGTTTTGTCAACGCTCCTGCCTGCACTTTGTGGGTGCCCCTCAGTCGTGATGTGCAACCAGCCTTGTCCCATTCCTGCCATCTTTGCTGGAACCGAGTCTGCTCATGGTGATGTCAGGCTGTGCTAAGGGGAAGTGAAAAAAGGGAGAGGATGCTCACATTTTGCTCTAGTCCAGTTTCAGACAGAAGTTTCTCGGTCAGAGGAAAGAGGAAGGTCAGTTCACATTGACCTACCATTGTCTTTACTGCTGTTGGTTTCCAGTGACCACCAAATGGTAGTGCAGTCTCCAAACCTTGTTTGCTGACACTAACCAGGTAACCAGTGAACTTGTCAGTCAAATGTTCTGTGGCATAAAATATTTATGTCCTTGATGCCGGTCCTTACACAGTGAAGTGATTGTACTGTAAACAAGGGCAGGATGGGGCGTAACTTCGTCTGTGAAAAAGTTACCTGTATAAATGAAATACATACTCTAAAGGTGTATCTTTATGAATGCCGCCTGCGAGTCATTTTTAAGATAGTAGGGAAGTTATTGCTGCATTGTTACCAAAAGTGTGGCTCGTTTTGCATTATGGGGTGTCCAAAAAGGCTTGTGCTACCTTTAGTGATGAGATGCTGAAAGCGCTTGGATGTCTGTGGAAAAGAAGTTACGTGGCCTGTCCACAACCTTTCCACGTATGACTCCGGCACTTCCATGTAACAGCCATGCTTTATCCAGGTCACCTTATTCAAATTTTATAAAACTGTCTGTCAGAACAGATGGTGTCACTTAAGGATAAAAAGCTTAGCCATAGATGTGAGGAAAAGCTGCCTCTTCAAGTGAGATCTGCTTGCCCGTCATAGCCTTTATCACCTCTGTCTTCCCTCCCTCCTCTGACAGAGGACTTTTTTTGCAGGTTCGTGACTGGCATTTTCCAAGGCCTTGGCATTTTTGCATGGGCTTGATTTGTTGCTACAGCTGTGGGCAAGTGGCAGCATCTCTGTCTGGCTCAGTTTGCCCATCTGTGAAATGGTTGCCTGGGCCACAGAAATTAAGATGTGTAAAATACAGTTGTAAAGGCTGAAGTTTCTAGTGCGTGGTCAAGGCATTAAATCATTCAGACTAGAGGCTGGGTAGTGGCTAATGTCACTTACGGTCTTTCTGCGGTCTTTCTTCCCCTTCTTTCATGGCAAGCATCACTGTCTTTCTCTGTTATCTGCCACTTCCTATGGAGTAGGACTTCTGATAAGCTCCCTGTCGTGGCTCAGGCTTCAGCCACTACTGTATGTTTCTGTATTTTTTGTATTAAATCGTTCCTAGTGTTTCTTTAAAGTCTAGAACTTTGGCATTACATTTTTGGCTACCTCCTAGTAAGCAACATGCATGTGTTTCTAAAGGATATTATTGTCTCTTGTCATCTGCTCCAGCTAAGAGAGCCTTGTGGGGTTTGAATAATTTGTTACCTTGTAAATTTTCTCACTTTTCTTACTAGCTCAGACTTATAGGAGGAAATGCTGTATATTCAGGGATACTGTTCCTCTTCGGGTGAGTAGGTAAGGCAAATCATTAAGGGAGTTTTTCCAGTAAGTTCTGTTAAAAAAAAAAAAAATTGTCTAGTCAAAACTATGGATTCCTGAGTGATTATGAAAATTATGGATTCAGAGCGATTAGTCAGGATGCAAAAGCCTTCGTAACAGTACTGTGTCACGTATGTTGGCTTATATTTTTTTGCTATGCTGAAAAATGATGTTGTACTTTAACTTAATCAAGTTTTCTCCCTTGTGGATTTCTCTCTTTAACACCTGTGACTGTATGAAAATAAAGAGGATGATAATCTCTTGGATGTCGCATGGTGGCTCAGTAGCTGTTGTTGCAAAGTGGCTGAATAAATAATGAATTAACTCAGCCCAGGACAAGAGGTTACTGGATAACCTCTGCATACTGTAGATGGAAAATGTTTTTCGGGACTTGCAGACACGTAATGTGAGGCCAAGCCTAAATAAATATGGTGAAGTTTGAATGCAAAAGTCTCCAAATTCTCGTGTCCAGACTATACAATGAGATAGCTTACAGAAAGTCAGAGGCTAGGCGTCCTCCTTATCATGGATAACATGAGTTTTCCCCAACTAAGGTTGTCTTCCCTCTTGCCTTTATCTAGTTTAGAAGTACTTTATCTGACCCGTTCTCGCATGTCCTTTATGGATGGTAGGAATGTACCGGGGGGGAGGCTTGAAAAAAAGAAACCCTTGGGAGAGGTTTCTATTTTAAGTTTGAAAGTGATTGTGCGGAAATGGCACCTTCCCTTTACATAAGCATGTTTTTTGAAACTTATTCCATCTTCAATAATTCATAGGTGTTACTGCTGCTACCTCATAATGCTGTTAGTCTTGTTAACCCCACACAGCTACGGGAGGGTAATTTTCAGTATAGGTATCAACGACACCAGTGAGTTCCAAATGAAATGATAAATTCTGCTTTCATTTACCCCACGCTGTACTATCGCAGCAGAGGTTGGAGAGTTTACATCATTGCTGACATTGAAAACAAAAGGGTAGTATAGAATTTTTATTATGGAAATAATAGGGGGAAAAAGGGAATGCAACAATGCAGAATAATTACAGGCTACGGGTAGACACCCACTCACTGAGCAAACAAAACCTGGTTTTGGAGAGGGGGTGAACAGAAGAATATTGATGGATTTCTACCAGGTTAATTTTCAATGGGTGCCTGACCCTGCAGGACTTCTGTGAGACCACAGCTCCTTTCTTACAGGTCACAAAACTCCTGCTCGTTTTCTTGGGGTTTGTTACTTACCCTCCTGAATGGAATTAGAACTCCCTGGAGAAAAAATAGTGGCTTGCCTTCCCTTAGGCAAAAGCCAGGACACAGACAAATAATTGCACTTCATTTAGGTTTTATTAACTACCTCAGTGGTGAATTTATAAGCACATTTTTGAAGGTGTTGCTGAAATGCAACAATATTGTTTTAAGGTCAGAGGATGTTACTGTAAACAGTGTGATCTGTTGTGGCAGTAGTGCTTCCTTGCTGTGGTTTTTAGATCCTTCAGAAATAGTGAGTGAGTCCTTATGTCAGATGGTTGCCACCTGTACTATACGGATACAAAACTGGGGCTTACTGGGGATGCCACAGCAGAACTGAGGTGAGGGCTTCCCTTAACACTTCTCCCACTCAACAGTGGGCATGGGTCAGAGTCAGGGGCTCTACCAGTCATGGAGAACTGGTCACCTGGTTTGCTCTGGTTGTAGATGCAGGGTAGATCACCAGAGCACTGAAAAGCATCTGGTGCCTTCTGCAATTTTCTGCATGGCCACAAGACCTTTTTTCTCCAGTGCAATGGAGATGAGTCCCGGAGCAGCTCAGCTTCTGGCAATGATGGAGCAGCGCTGGGGAGGCTGCAGCAATCCTTGCCATACGTCTGCGTTGGGACAGAGCCCTCTAGCACCATGGGAGAGCAAATCACATAAGTTTTAATAACACTGATCTACCAAACAGTTAAGCACAGTTAGGTGTCTGTGCCCGTAACAGGATCTACAGCCTGATATCCCCATCCTGTGTAGGCAATATTTCATGCCTCAGATGGGGCTTGCTAACATCTGCCCACGGAGTGGAGAACTGCCACATGGCAGCTAGTGGGGAAAACGCGAAGAAAATCTGCATTAAAAACTCAGTCTTCCCAGGGTTTAGCCACACTAGTAATGTAGACAGGCACGGGATTCACAACCTGTTCTAATGGCTGGAATCCTCATGGGTGTTGTTTTTAAAGAACAAAGCAGGGATCTCCCATTTTAAAACACACAGGTGCTAGAGGCACTGCTGAGACCGCTGCCGTGTTAGTTGCAATACTCATCAGACGTAGGGGATGCAGGTTGGCCTCGGTTCTTTTCCTGCCTTCCCCCATCTATGCAGAGACTGTCATAGCCAGTGGGCTACTGAGCTGTGCACAGTGGAAGCTGGGGGTACCCACCCTGCAGAAGCTGTCTGGAGAGGGAGGTAAGGCCAAGTGCTTGATCCAGAGAAAGAGAGTAAAAGAGAGCCAGATGGTGCTATGAATGAGTGAGTAGGACATCTGTGGAGCTGGGGAAATCCTAGTTCCAGTCTGCAAGTCAAGGACTAATTTTAATCTATTGCCTGTTGGATGTAAATGCTCTGGTAGGTACAAAGGCAGAGTTTCATATCTGATGTGAAAACTCTAGAAACTAAAAGAGATAGGGAAATACTGTTTAGAATTAGATTTGATAGGAAAAAGAAAAGTCTTCCTATTGAGTGTTAGAAAGGTACTTGGCAGAAGAAATAAGAATTTGCAATCTATTTCCCAAGGGGGTGAGAGCAAAGAACACTTGTATTTTTGCTCTGGTGTTTCAGGAACTTTTGTTGTTGTTTTCTCTGGGTGTTTTGGTTTGGTTTGTTTTTAAATATGAGGCACTAGCTGGAAACACATGCTAAGCTGTCAGTTTGGTTTTCAGTTGTAGGTAGTGTACCTCACCTTTTACCCTTTCTTAGTTCCAGAACGTTCTTCAGTCCCCTTGGTTGGAGACGTGCAGTTACAACACCTGACTCTATTCCTGCCGCCAACTGCAGCTGGGACAGATAGGCCTTGGTACTGTCATCAGTTAAGAGTTAACCTTTTTGTGAACTCTGGCTCAGTTTTACCCTTCCAGCCCACGGGGAGCACCTGCTCAGGAAAGAAGTTCGGTAGGGAAATGCTATGGGAGGTCTCCATCAACCAGAGGGTCAGACTCTGCTCTCACACAATCTCTAGAGACATTGGAGAGAGACCCAGAGGTAACACAACCCTTCCAAGTGTGTAAATGTCTCAACATGGGACATATGTTAACCTCCACTGTGGAAGGAAGAGTTTTAAATGTGTGATGTTTGATATGGCTGCCTGTGTTATACCTGCAACTGGTTTTGATGGCAAGAAAAGGCTGATGTGGACAAACTGTAATTCAATGTACTGGTATGTGAGGAGCTATTCAGAGGAGGACCATGAGGATGAGCCACTACCACTGGGAAAATTTAGGCAGTCCCCTTTCCTTCCTTCAGCAGGATTTAGTATCTCCACCACTGTCAAGGTAGAGAGACTACTCAGGTAGGAAGTTCTCTGGCATATCTGCTTCCAGGGTCACTAAAAAATTCCTGTTTCCCAGGCCAAGGTGGAGAAGCCAAAGGCTTTTTATGTTAACCCCCTCGACAGTCATTCAGATGCAAACCACAGAGCACCACAGCAATGACCAGGAGCTGTGAGCAACCACCAGAGCTGCCACACCGCCTCTGTCCCTGCCACCACTAACCAGCTGTGACACAGGGAGGACGAAGGTGTTTGGGGATTTATTTTAAGCTATCTTTTTTCAGTTTTGCGGGGGGGGGGGGGGGGGGGGGGGT
>JAOQGH010000023.1:67754680-67771730 GCA_025769975.1 Gallinago jamesoni
ATTGTGGGTGCTGCGGGGGGGGTGGGCCCGGGTGGGGGTGGGGGAGGCCTCGTACTCCACCATCGCCCCCACCCTCATCGCCGACACCTTCGCCGGCCCCGCCCGCAGCCGGGCCCTGGGGGGGTTCTATTTGGCCGTGCCCCTCGGAAGGTGGGGGAGGGGCTGGGGGGAGGGGCGGGGGGAGGGGTGGGGGAGGGGTCCTGGGGGGGAGGGGTGGGGAGGGGAGGGGGTTTGGGGGGGGTAAGGGGGGGAGTTGGGGGGGAAGGGGGCTGGGGATGAAGGCAAGGCTCAAATTGAGACCCAACTGTTTGACTAAAACGGCTGTTGTTGAGCTGGGTTTGAATGGCAGCAGAAAGGGGCATGGGCTGACTCCTGCAGCACTCTGCAGGCACACAAAACGTGTGGCAGAAGCGTGCAAAAGCTTTATTATCATACCAGCAGTGTCATCTGCTGCCTGGTACCCCTGCACTGCTGTTATCTAGGTGGCTCATGAGGTTTCAGAAGGGCAACGAAGCTGGTGAGGGGTCTGGAGAATAAGTCTTATGAGGAGAGGCTGAGGGAGCTGGGGTTGTTCAGCCTGGAGAAAAGAAGGTTGAGGGGAGACCTTATCGCTCTCTGCAACTCCCTGAAAGGAGGGTGTACTGAGGTGGGGTCTCTTCTCCCAAGTTACAGGTGGCAGGACACAAGGAAATGGCCTCAAGTTGTGCCAGGGGAGGTTGGATGTTAGGAAAAAATTCTTTACTGAAAGGGTTATCAAGCATTGGAATGGGCTGCCCAGGGAAGTGGTTGAGGAGATACTCATCCCTGGAGATATTCTAAAGACAAGTTGACATGGTGCTTGGGAATATGGTTAATGTTTTTTTGTTGGCTTTTTTTTGTCAGAGTTAGGTTGATGGTTGGACTAGATGATCTTAAAGGTCCCTTCCAACCTAGGCGATTCTGTGGTGGGAAGTAGCCCTGATTAATGAACGCTGCTTGTTTGTAAAGCATCAAGTCAGGCTAATTAGCTGTGTGGGTGGAGTATTGGTTTCAGGCTCATCAGGAGGGCATCCTCATCCTTTCCTCAATTATACGTGTCCAGCGGCGGGGTTGGGCGCAGAGGTCTGTTTGTGGGCGCTGCTTCTCTAGAGCTGATGGACATTAAGCAAAGCCGGGCTAAATGGGGCACTGAGAGAATCCTTTTTATTTTTTCTTTAGCCCCTCAGATGGGGACCGTGAATTGCTGCCACGCAACTGGTGCTTTCACAGGGCGTAAGGGAGGCTTCTTTCTGGCCCCGGGGGGTGGGGGGGGTGTGCCCAGCGAGGACGCACTCACTGAGTTCCGCAGCAGGCCTGGGTGGCTGATT
This sequence comes from Gallinago jamesoni, assembly GCA_025769975.1. Taxonomy (NCBI): domain Eukaryota; kingdom Metazoa; phylum Chordata; class Aves; order Charadriiformes; family Scolopacidae; genus Gallinago; species Gallinago jamesoni. Next base: position 67,756,027 of record JAOQGH010000023.1, read on the forward strand.
TACAAATACCAGCGTTCTTTATTTACAGAGACATGTAAACAACAGAAGGTGAACAACACCGCCCAGCTCGGTCTGACAAACAGGCTGCTGCTGTTCCACTTCAGGACCTGAGGTGTTTTATAGACATTTCACAGAAACCGCATCGACAGCAGAGGTGGGGAGGCGACCGGGGACTTTGCACGGGCACGGCATGCACGGGGTGGGGGGGGGAGGGCAGCATGAGGGAGCGGGGCCACAACACAAGCGCGTGCAAAGAGCCCAACTAAGAGCTCGCCCCGAGGTCGGATGTGGCTGGAGTTGTGTCGTTTGTGAGCAGCATCACTGCAACTAGTGCGTGCTCTGACAGCCCCTTCCGACCGCGGATCTGAAGGCGCTTTCGCTAACGGACCTCACATCCCTGTGGCGTCCATCGCAAATTGTCCCTAGTTGAGAGGCAAGGGAAGGGAGGGCCTTCAGACAGCGACCTTGCTCAGAGCTCGCGTTTTCCTGGTCTCCTTTCCCCAGCCTCGTTCTTTAAATATAGCACCATTCTTCCTTCCCAGAAGTAATACCGTTTTTTGACATTTTAGGACAAGCTTTTGAATTCGAAGTGGCGCTCGGAGCACTGCAGGCAGCAGGGCAGCGGCCGGTCCCAGTTGCTACCAGAATCTGCTTTGCTTCAATGACAGCACTGCTGAGGGAGGAGCCGGCTACTGTGCGGTACATTGCACCCTTCCCCACGCTTTTTCAAGTTTGTCCAAAAAAAATCAGAATTAAGGGCCACACTAGCTGCAAAAGAAAAACTATTTGAAAACAACTGTGCTGTCATCTTGCAAATTTAACTGCAACAGTAGGCCATACACACACTGTGCTTTACTTAGTCAAAATATTTCAAATAGAAGTGTTACACTAGATTTGTAAGGCAGAAAAATACCCGGTGAAGCAATTAAGAGTTCAGGAAATTGGCTGCCAAAGAACAAATTTCCTTATAGTTTTGCAGCAAAAACGTCATCTAGGGCTTGAACAGGATTTAATTCTCAGCTGTAAATTCACGTTTTCATTCCACACACGCTTCATGGAAAAAAACCCCACAGATTGACAGTTGTTTGGTTTGGTGTTTGTTTTGTTTTGTTTTTTTTTCTGTTGCAGGGTGCTCACCATGGCTTGAACCCAAAACTGGTTTCAGCCTTTCTACCTGTTTCTAATATGAATAGTAAATTAAGACAGGCTCAGCTCATATGCTAGACCAACTTCAAGCATGTAAGAATTGCTGCTAAAAAAGCAGCTGGGAAGGTGGGTTTGAGCACAGTATTTAAATGCTCAGCTGCTCTCTCTTGTGCACTTTATGCTTCAAGTAGTTTTACTTCTACCCTGCCAGTAAGAACTACAGTGATGCCCTATCTTCAGTTATCATAGGAAAGGAGATGAATCACCACAACCGTAAGATACACCATTTACAGCTGCTGGTACAACAGCAAATAAGATAAAGACAGAGAAGGAGGCCTTTTTTTTAATTAAATAGGCATTTCTGCAGTCCTTTCAGTCCCCCAGATGAAAAGGAAACTTAAGAAATTCTCCTTAAATAAAAGCTATGTACAAATTGCACACGTTGCAAGTGGAGCACTGAGATCAGTTACAGAAAATAAGATGTACAGTCTTCACTGATAACATCTCTCTTGCTATAAACAGTGATAAACAGCATATGCTTTCTTCAGATGTCAGAACCCAGCAAGACTGCAATATTATGTACACAGGGCTTGTTTGCCTTCTGCCTCCCGCGGCAGAGCCCCTCCAAACTCTGTTTCGGCTTTGTGCAGCGACGTTCCCGCGCGGGGCGTCTCTCCGGCCGGGTGGATCACAGGAGAGCTGTCATTGCTGTCTGGCTGATGGGCTTCAGGCAGTCTCTGGGGGTGGAGTAGCCCTCGCTGCCCGGGGCGTTGGGCTGGGGTTTCTGGTAGTCCGTGCTGTAGCTCACGGAGGTCAGAACACCATTAGCTTTGGGCTTGTCGTAGTTTATGACGCTCTGGGGTGTCTGATAGTCTCCGTTCCTGAGGTTGGTCTTACAGGAACTGGAGAAGCTGCCGGCAGAAAGGGAGTGTTTCTGAGAGGAGGCGACAGGTACGTTGTAGCCATTTTCAGAGGGGAAATTATTTTCCCTTGCGACGTGCCGCTCGATGATGGGGGTGGCGTATTCGGGCTCTTGGCTGGTCAGGGGCAGCGCGTACTCGTGCCGGGTAGCTCTGAGCGGGCAGTGGTAGTGATTTTCAAACTCTGAACTCCCCCTTCTTCCCTCGTCCTCCGTGTCCATGGGTCTAAAAGTAGATCCTTTCCGTGTGACCGTCCCGGTCCCGATCATGAGAGGCTGCTGATAATCTAAAAGGAAGCATGAACTGCTCACTAAGGCACAGATAGATTACTTTATGTATCCAAGACACAGACATTGATAAGTATTTTATGTTGAAAAATGACTCATTTCATCAAACACATGGTTATCAGAGGTGGGAGGAGACCTTGCCCCAGCACCAGTCCTGTAACCTTCAGTGAGCAAGCATCACAGAGATGGCAAAAGCTCTTCCATGGGAGAGCTCCAATTTGCCTGCCTTTCCCTCCTTCCCTTTCACCACCTACCCACCCAAATAAATTAATATAATTTCTGGAGTATACTCAAAAGCCTTAGGAAAAGAGAAGTCAACAAAATACCAGCAACAAACTGGACATCGCATGGAGATCTACAAACATGAAGTTCTCCAAAGCCAAGTGTTCCACTTCTGAAATAATTAAAATGCCCGGAGGATTCTTAACGAGCCCGACCAAGCGCTGGCTTTATTTGAAAGGCATCTCGTGGTAGGTGACTGACAGGAGGGATGAAGTTAGGCAGAACAGCAGCCAAGGGAGTCAAGGGAAGTGTGAAATGTGCTAAACCAGGTCAGCGCTGCTGTGGATGCGCGAGGAGGGACCAGCCGTGGGAGGAGAAGTGCCATCAGCACTGCCAGAGGAACCGGGGGGTCGAGGTCCCTCAGCAGGGAGAGGGCTGGGGGTGGGCAAAGGGCCCGAGCAGGAGCAGGGAGCGAGGTGGAGGAAACACAGACGCAAGTCAGCGCGTGTTCGCAGTTCTGGTGGCGGAGGCTGATGGGTAAGAAGGGAGAGCTGGACTTAAAAGGGTTTTCAAAAAAAACCAGTAAAGCTATTATGGGAAAATGCAGCGTTCTAACTTTCTCGCTTTGGTGCTAGTGACAATCTCTAAGGGATACATACGGTGGCCTGAACAGCTCTAGTAAATGACACTGCTAAAGTATCATGTTTTGACGCAGGCGTGAAGAAGTTAGCTCAGTTTCTCTTCTGGCACCGGGGCTCATCTGACATGAGCGTCGAATCCGATCCCATATGTCCTGTGAATTTTTTTGGCAGTTCCTGGCTGCTTCCCAAACTTCAGCATGTAGGGTGAAGGTGTTATGATATTTCACTAAGTAAGTGGTGCAGCTCTCTCCCCGGCATCGCTGCCGCCATCCCCAGCAATCTCCCTCGCTCGGGATGAAGCGTCTCGACTTGCTCCCGGCTGCCTTTGGGAACTGGCAGCCGGGGATTTAAAGGCGGGAGGGGAATTTCAGGTAGCAGCATGTTAACCTGTATGCAATCTGCATGCCCTCTGCAATTAAATTATTAAATGGCACATTTCTGGGCTGCGTTCACATTTTTATTTCCTATTTTTAAGGAGACTGTAGGTGAAATGCTAAGGGTGGGGAGCTGCCTAGCCAGGCTGTGAGTCCAGACTTTCCACAGAGGATGGGAGGGGAAGATGGAGAGAGCAGAGTCCGTGTCCCACCACACCCCACCAGACACTGCTGGAGGAGCCAGGTGACCATGATTTGCAAGCAATCTTTATTTACTCCCTTTCCTTCATGAAATATAGCTGCTTTATAGGTCTCTGCATATTTATATTGAAAGTTTCTGTAAAGGATTGAAACCATCTTTGAAAGATATCCAGGGTAGCACCATATGGAATTACAGTAACTATCCATTTGTTTTTCAAATGTATTTCTCTGCCAAGCACATTGGAGAAATTCTAAGGAATTTCTGTGGTCTGGAGCCTGGAAACAGCAAATTAATCTTTCTGGAAGATTGCTGATCACTGTTCCTATGAAATGGCTGGTCTCACTAGCCTTTCCAGACAGACTAAACTAGGCAGGGATAAGATGTGCTAAGAGGATGAATTAAAAAAACATCCCATTGGGCTGCAAATAGTACTGATGGGGGGGATTTGCTCTATCCAAACAGTGACCTGGAGCCAAGGTAGCACGGGGGAGAAGGTTGGTTTATTCCTTCTCTCTCATCTACCTGCTTCCACTTCAGGGGGTCTCATCTCCGAAATAGTTCAGGTACCAGGAAAGCTGCACAGGGATCTCAGCACGACTTCCAGCTGGGTGTGAAATCCCACTGCAAACCAACTAAACAAGTTTTCTATGTGCTGAGCAGCAAGGGGCATTATGTTTTGTTCCATTTCCAGAGACATTTGTGTTTAAATAGAAACACAAAAATTAATTAACAAAGCCAAACTATCCTATCCGAGGCACATCCATGCCTGACTGCCTTCCATGGTTACCTTCAGCTCTAACTATTTCAGAGTCAGTCATTTTTCCCAAAAACTCCAAGAAAAGCTTTCCAAAATAGTGGGGTTTTTTTCCACTGATATATTTAGCTGCTTCACTGTACATCTGGGATGAACACAAATAAATCTGTTCCTGGGCCTCAGCTTGTGTGAGAGCTGGAGCTTGTAACGTGTCTGGCCCATCCCTCTCCCCTTCCCTCTCATCAAGGCATCACAGGGGGAACAACTGTTACCTGCCATGTCACTGGTGACCAGATCTAGTTTCTGTGGTGTCTCCTTCTCATTGTTATAGCTGATGGTAAATTCAGTCGACTGATGTCTGGTGAAGGGCTGCTTGATTTGTTTCCAACAACCTATGGTAAAGAAATAAAAATACAAGTTAAATGCTCCTAAGCAGAAGGCTTACCAGAAAGTTTAAGTTTTGGTGTACTCATTGCTGTCGATTTGAGTAGTTAAAATGCAAGACTGAAATGAGCTGTTTGTTAAAAAAAAAAAAAAAAGCCTCTAACTTTGGTGGGTGAAAGGGAAAAAGTGAATCATCAGCTGGGATCTCCAAGTGAAAATGAAATATAGAGGACTTTCATGGCAAGAAAGATTCAAACTCTGTAGGTGCCTGCACCGATGCCTTAAAGTGTATCAGTAAAATATCAGTTTTAAATCAGTTACAGGTTTTGCCCTTGCTTACGTTGCAAAAATAATGCTTAAAAAAATTTTTTTTTATTCCGTAAACCAGTATGGCTTATGTTTCCTTGATATCTGAGCACGTACCAATTAATTTGTTCTCACAACAGCCTTGTGAGACAGAAAAAAGAAAAACCACTGTGTCAGGCACTTGCCTGGAGCCTGCGACAGGAGGTCTGTGGAGAGGCAAGTTCGGCTCCCAGCTTTCTACAGGAGGTCTGTGGAGAGGCAGGTTCGGCTCCCAGCTTTCTAAGTTCCAAGCCTGGTTCACCAGGGCTTAGGAGCTTGTTTTATGAAGCACACAAGCTACAAATGAACTGACTGGGTAAGAGGCTATCTCCAGTTTCTTGGGATTTGTCCTCATTAGCAAGTGAGAAAGGATTATGATGTGACCTTGAAAAATCATATTAGCAAATATGATGTTAAGTACAAATTAATTTTCTAATGAGGGCGAGCTGCAGTGGGTAACAGTGTTCTTTTTACTGACGTCAGCACCTGCTGAGGGATGAAATTTTGGAGCTGAGCTACTGTAAGGCACTTGTCAAGAGACGTGGATTGCTTAGTGGTTTCTTTTTTTATGGAAATCTGAGATTCAGAAGGATATTATTCTGTGGAGAAGGCAGGCCATGAAAAACAGCTAAATCCCAGCTTCCAAGCTGATGACAGACCCCACATTAGAAAGTGTTATTGAGCAAGACAGAGATTGTCACTTTACTGAGGTTTTGCAATAAAACCTGAAGCAGAGTGCTGAAGCAGATCCCCTATTCAGATTTTACACGTGAAATACAATTCACTAATGTTAGATTTTATAAATACAGTCCCAACCAGGGAGGGCAGCAAGATGGAAATATTAAAGCCATAAAAAATTATTAGCCTTTGCTCTCTTGGAGAAAGGCAATCCCCTCTGTTGTAGTAGTGGGGGGGGAGGAAAGCAGCAATTTTCTACGAAATAGGTATTTTGGAGGAGAGAAGGAAATGGAAGGCACCTGGGAGCACTCTTACATGCTAATTTATGCACTTTGTATAATAGATCTTTTGCTAATTGCCTTTCTGTCATAGAAACCAAATTATATTGTTTCTCAGGGCACTGTGCTAGGATGACACAAGTGGGACTATCGTTTGCTGTTTCCCTTGTATGAAGTAGTGAATTTGAACGAGGAAGACTGGATGCTATTTCACAGGCATTTCATGCTTAGTTGCATAAACCCCTTCCCCTTGGCCCGATGGACAGGACAGGACAAAGCACATGATTCTCCACTAACCTGATTTCTGAGCACTGGATAATCCATAAGAAAGTCCTTTGGCTTCTCGCCTGCGAGGAGAAGAAAGCATTTATAAACATCTGCACTCACAGCATTTCAGCTTCACGCCTTAGCTCCAGCAGAGACGGCCTTTGTGTTTAGTGGCTGAGGACAAAGCTTCCTTTTTAGTTTCTGGAGGCTGGTGTCTATTATAACATAAGGCATACAAACCAGGGTTTAAACATTTTGGTTTTGCCCATCTATGTGCAAGTTGTGAGTGCTGGTGTTCACGTTTCCTGGGTCTGGCACTCATCGATTTGACATGCCCACGTCCGTACATGTCACTCCGGGTTATGTTTTGGTGGGGCTGCTCTGCTGAATTCTTTGGCTAGTTTACAGACTTTCTGGGAATGCAGGGCAGAGCTGGTGAGGAAGCTAGTTGCTAGTGAGGAAGCAACACCACCAGAGAATTGCTTATACTTCCAAATCCCCACCTGCTGCAGAAGCATTTCTCAGCTGTACGTGCAAGTGTGGGTTCATATGAATGGACATCCAGCACGGACCCTGGTGAGCGGTGCTGCTTCCAGTCCTCTGACTCGTGAAACAAAGTGGCTTAGTATTAGCTGCTCACAAGTGTGTGTGTGTACAAATCCTTACAGCAGGGCTCAGCTTTCAGCCCGCTAGGTTGGGTGCTCTAACTTAAGGGACTGGGAAGCAGAAACACAGCAGGAAGGAAATAAAAGAAAATGGTCCAGATAAATAGCTCAAGTCCTCTCCTCACTGAATTTTTACTTGGCTTTGGTGTGGAAACTATTCCATCTTTGACTGCTTTACCCCTTAATATTTGTAGGCTGAAAAGAACAGCAGGTTACATTGGACTGTAAATTGGGGTGTGGAGATCTGACCTGCTTTACCTGCATTTTTGACCAACTAGGGGAGACATACAATAAGAAATACAGAGACATGGTATGAGTTCTACTTAAAAGAAAGACTGCCAAACAGGATCAGTTTCCAGCTCCCTGATAAAGAGGATCTGGAAAGAGGGCAGGTAGTTGGAGGTGCTGGCTGGGTAGCCACAAATGCCTCCTATGACAAAAGCTAGTATCTTACTTGCGCAGGGCTGCACAGATACAAATTCCAGAGAACAGGAACAGACACAGTACGATGAGGATGGGGACAATTATGGCTGTAAGCTTTAAGCCTGCATGAGAGAAAAAAAAAAAGTTTAAAAGGCAAATTACTCTGAAGCTGGTAATTTTTACTACAGAGAATACAGTAAAAAGCAGATAATCTTGCAGGGACACTCCTTGCAAGAGAGCATGAAAATGTAAAACTATAAAACTGCAAGACCTTTCCCTCTGCTTGCATGTACCTATGTGGAAGAGTGTTGAGGTGAAAGAGTTAAATATACTGTCTCAAGGCTGACACTTGGCTTAGTATCTACATGCATCCTCACAAAGAGCAGTTCTTTAGTATTACACACGAGGTAACTTACAAAAAGCCACTTACAAGAACTCTGTTTTCAGTCGCTTATAAAACTGCCAAAAATGAGGCTGCAATTTTACATGCCAAGTATCTGGCTCATGCTGAACTGGTTGAAAACATTTCATTCAAAATAGTTCAAAAATTTTGCAGAGTGGACCTAGGAAAAACCTGTTTATCCCCTGTTAAATACTAACACGACATAGTTTAAAGCGGGGATTTGAAAATGAGCAGTGGGGTGGCTCTTTTGTCAGGAGTGCACCATTTGCTATTCCTACAGACAATTACCAGGCCGTAAGAATAAGGTAGGACATGTGTCCACACGGTATTTACAATTTAGCAGATGAAAACCCAGTATATTTCATTTTCAGTGAACATGGGTACAGCTTACCCATACTGCTGCACAGATGAACTGAGCTTGCTCTTGGCAAGAGCAATGCAGTTTTCAGAAGAGCTTTTTTCTTACAGTGATTGCTTCTTACAGCCAGTTTTTTACAAAGACATTCCTACAACTATCAGCTACTTAATGGGTAGCAGTGTTTGGTGTGGTAGATCTGGTAGTTCCTGCCTGGCTATGGACCCACTGAATGGTCAGTATAAGCAACAAATTCTATTTACTTGCTTTCTAAGGTCTAAGACATTAGGTCCACAATGTTAAAGGATGATGATTGCATATTCAGGGAGAAGTATGAGAATGAAGGTTTTCTGCCTTCCCAGTGAACACAGGCACTAGAAAAAGTGTTTAATTACACAACCACGCACTACTGTGCGTTGCTTCAACCTGGGGACCTGCTCTGGGAGATCCTGATGAGTGCTCGGTATAATCCTTTGAGCCACCATGGCAAGTAAACCAATATGACGGGGAAACCAAAGCCTGATGTTTCACACATCAGAGATTGAAAACCTTAATTTTGTTTTTCTCTGCCTTAAAACAAGAAGAACTTATGCTCCTCCCTCTTCTCTCTGTTGTTAACCTTTAATGAAGTCTAAAGGGAAAATAAAAGTTTTGATTTGTGATTAAGATTGAAGTTCACTGAAGGCTGGGCTGAAGACACAATGCATCCTGGAGAAAATGCAGTGCAAGGTAGTCTTACCCAAGTTAGTTTCTTCCGATGGGATGGGCTCCGTAACAGTCCTGTCTTCTTTTCCAAGGGAGGTTTCTGTGCTCTGACTTGGTTTCTGCCACATTGAATGTGTAAATGAACTATTAGCTGCAAAAGATATGGGGGGCATCAGTGGCACTGCAGCAGCACAGGGGGCTTTGGGGGTACCATGCCTGGGGAGCACTGCTTACCCCATACCTTGCATTATTCGACAACCCATCAGCTCCAGCTTCAACGCTATTCTTTGGTTCCAGGTTTGAGGCATAATTCTCACGTAACGGGCCACTATGGGAGGGATGAAGTTATTGCGTACTATGTCACCGGAGTTGGAGTTGCCTTGGAATACCTGCAACGAAATACAAGCACGTGTTTTGCTCTGTTTTAACTTCAAAGATTTTTATTATCCTAAAACTAATATATTGGTAATCTGGGATGCAGCCGCAAGATTTTTAGAATTGAGAGTTCTGGAAAGAAATAATCTTTTTAGTTCTGACAGAAGCAGATGATCACATTTTTCTGTTAGCTTGGAGAAGAAAGATTATCACTCTGCTTCAATTCTGTGTAATTTCTAGTTAATGTATGTTGGCCTAGTGCTATCATTTTTGATTTAGTAGCACTGCAGCACCCTTACTTGGGCAACAGGAGATAAAAATGTAAAAAGAAAAAATTAAAGTATTTCTAGACATTTTAGTAAAAAGGTCAGTTTTCTGTATCAAGCTTGAAGAGTGATGCACTTGTCTCCTTTTCCCTGCACTTACACAGTATTTCCCAGCATCAGCTCAGCCCATGTGCAGAACATTAGTCCTTGCAAAATTAATTCTTGGAGATGCTTCAGCATGATCTAGGACAACTTTAAAGCCTGATGAGATAGGGAAGTGAGCTCAGCACATCTCAAATAAAATGTCAGACCACATGGGGTTCTGATGGGACAGGGAACAGGTTTTTTCGTGCACCTTAGCTGAAACTAAGATCATATATAATACTTTCATAAGATTATTTGTATATAACAAGTCATTGTGGTAAACTGCAAACCTGCAGGTTTTCAATAGCAGCTTTCACAGTTCAGCCACTACTAGATTGACTTGTCACTTTTTGGGCCAACATCACTTCAGTTTAACACCTGTTCAGTATAACAAAAATATCAAGCCAGTTAATGTTACACAGGGAAATTCCTTGCCATACAAGCTAAGAAAATCAGAGCTAGCAGGAAACCTCTCTACAGCTCTAACAAGTTTTTAAAAACTGCCATCAGGACTGAGGACCAGGTAAAGCCTTATCCTGAGGCAAGCAGAGCTCCCTCAGAAATGATGGGTGAAGGTCTGACTTTGAACACTGTAGGAGAGAGGGTGCTTTTGGTTTGTGGTGGGTTTTTTTTTTTGTTTGTTTGAAAGGAAACATGAGGTTTTCAGGGGAAAATGTTATTAGATGAAGCTGTGCAGCACATCCTTTGTCGGCAGGAACTAGTTGCACTGCTTTTATCTGTTCATTGTTAAAGTGACTTTAAGTCCGAGAGAGCTGTTGTGCAGACAAGTGTTTTGGCGTAAAAGCATTTATTTTATGTTCAGTTACATCAGTTCCTAACAGACGCAGGCTGTGCCCAAAGCCTGGTGTCAGAAGAGTCCCACCAGTGAGGGATGGGCAGCGGTGCAGCCCCTGGTGACCATAACACAGCCAAGCAGGAGCTGGGTCCACAGGAGCAGCTCCACCAGCAGAGCTGTGCTTTTATCAGAGCTGTTTTTTTCCCTCGTGGGGGGAGTAGGGGGGTGGGTTGACCATCCTAGTGCATCTGCAGTGGAATCTCAGCTTTGCCTGTGCCATACCAACCACTGCAGTGGTGCAGCGTTCCTAGCACAGGCAAGCGCTGAGATAAAGACTAGCCCAAACAGCCTGTTGTACAGCTTTAATTATGCTGTGGTGGTTTGGTTTGTGTTTTTTTTTTTTAAAAAAAAAAGGGACACACACATACATATGCCTCCCTGTGTGTGTCTCAAAACTTCATCAAGCCCTGGGTAACTTCTTTGTTTCGACAAGCTCACTATCTACTTCATAGCCATAAATTACACTGGTGAAGACAACCCAAGTCTAGACAAGTCTGAAACTCCTAATCTTTCTTGACAGTGAATGCCTGCCCTTCAATGTCAAGGCAGTGTACTCATTATTGCTCTGTGTTTTCTTACCCCTCCCACTTTCCCTTACCTTTTCTTCATTGCTCAGAATCCCTTTGTATGTTCTCCATTTTGAGTTGTTATTTTTGTAGTTCATTGTAAAGGTCTTTACGTAAAAGTTGAAATTTGTGGATCCAGAACCAGTGATCTTAATCCCTTTTAACATAATGCAAAATACATTTTCATTTGTTAGGTGTCTGTTTTAAAGGAACATTTTCAAATGCAAACACAGAAGCCAAAACAATTTTGGGAACTTTGCCTTCAAAATCTTAATTAATTTTTCAAATTATGTTAGAATTGAGTTTAAAAGTTGGGTGAAGAATGGAAATCAGTGTTAAATTGTGAATTTAGAGCAATGGAATTTTTAACAGAGCTCAAATTAATGGCTCCAAAAACGGTAATTGGTTTTTGATGTTATGGTCCATATCATTAATCTTTACATCTTTAGCAGCAGCTGTAATTTACATTTTTACGACTCAACTAGGATTTGGAGTCAGGCATTTCTTTCACCTGGACCACTGTTTCAAAGACTATGATTTTAATATTTCTTATTGATTCCAGAAATGCATCTTTAATGGATCCTAAGCAATCATTTATCATTCATCCAGACTTTACTGGTCCCTGTGTAAGTATTTTGTTTGGAGTGTAACAGCATGTTTACAGGTCAGGCATGCATGACAGTTGACTTCAATCCTATATGCCTATAGGAAAACCAGTCTTGTAAATAGCCATGATTTTTAAAACAGGAAAATAATATTCCGCAATGCAGAACATTTCATTACATTTAATGAAAGCAACACTGCATTAGAGCATTATTAGCTTTTTGGCTGCATTCAGTTTCTTCTCCAACTGAATCCCCAGCTTCTAATAGCCAGACAGTGACATACCTGTTATTCTCTTCTTCTCTCCTAGGTCTATCTCCAGCCATTCACGATTGCTGCTGTGGTTAGAGGCCCAAGCCAGTCCTGGGACGTGAAGCCAAGCCTTGTCAGGAGACCACTGGAACAGCTGCCCAAATTCGTTTGTCTCCTCCCAATAGGAAGATGCAGTAACCTGGCTCTTTGAGAGGAATCCCTCTTCCAGACTGAGAGATTTGTTGCAGCCTAGGAGTCCCCACACAGACAGACAGGAGGAGTTATTTTGCATTTGCACAGCATATTTTTATATTAGGCTAGCAACATATGAAGACCACCCACAACAGCAAAGTCAGATGTTGCTTAATTTAGTGCTAGCCTGATGCTATCCATTAGTTGTGGTGTTTGCCAGTCAATTTGTAGGGTGCTGCAGGCCCTCTCCTTTGCCAATTTAACTCATGAAACCTTCTACATCTGCTATTTTTGCCATTTTTTGTTTTATCTCGGCAGTTTTGTCTCAGTTCTGTGAAGTCTTCTTATATTTTTAAATTTTCTTTCTGAAACATTTATTTTGAGATTGGCATTAACTAATTTTGCTGTACAAAACATTTCTCAGATGAAGGCACTGTATTGAAATAAACACTTTACTGTAAATATTTCATGATTCTCACCTACAATTAGGGCTAGGAAAGTTACTCATTAGAGCAGCTCCTTGATACTGCTGCCAAGAGGTGATATCATGACGACAATAGCTGGAGGTAAGTTATTACAAACTCCACCAAAGAACCCGCAAAATTTCTACACATCAAGGTTCTTCAGAGAAAACAGAGGAATAAGGTTTCAATGAAGTTAAAAATAATTCCCTGGCAGTTTCAAAGGCCTATGCACGCTCTACAGTTTTCAGTGGAATAGTAAATGATTTTATCTCAGATGACTGAAATATAATTCAAATGAACGAGCACGAACTTTTCCCCCCTCTTTGCTATGTTTTATGCAAATGAACATCTTGACAGATTAAAGACGCTTTTGCATCTTGGAAAGTCATAAACAAAAGCTCGTTCTGTATCAGTGCAATGTAAATATATTTTCATTCCTCTCTCTGTTTTCATTCTCTTCTTGTATAACGAAGATGGAATTTATAAATGTCTGAAGAAAAACTGCTTTAATTTTCCGCCGCCTAAAGCCCATTAAAACAGGATTATCTGATTGTCATTTTTCATGTGCTGGCACCAGAAATGTAACAGCCGAACACTATTTCTGTTTCTCATCTGTATGACCTATTCCTATTCTATGTTTTTTCCTAGCGCACTTCACATCCCTTCAAATTTTTTTATTCAACTTGCCAATTTAAAAAAAAATTGTTGTCCTAACATATCCTTCATAGACACAGCCTGACACTCTCCTGATCCCTTTTCAAAACTTTTACAACAAATACTTAAATAAAAAGGTAAAACTTGAATAGCTAAACAGAAAGCCATTAGTCTTACCATTTGAAGTAAATATAAACCGCTTATCTGACAGCGAACCACTGTAAGAAAAGAAAAAAAGGTAACTCAGCCTTTCAGGAGGAGGTCACGGGAATGCCCAGGTACAGCTTCAGAATCACTGTTTATCAAGCAAAATATCTCTTGCCAGACAGCCGCTTACTTTGCAGGCTGGTTACCACCCCCAGTAAGAGCACTCTTGTGCATCTCTCACCGTCACTGAATTCAGATCAGTTTTTTTGATGGTTTTGAGCATTAGTTATGCTTTAAAGGGACTCCCCATCCCGTCGGCCTGTTACTCTTGCTGCATACTTCTGCTTTTCTCCTCTGCACGAGCTCTGTACCGCTGTGGGAAAGCCTTCCCCTCCTGCTCCTCAGACCAGCACCATGAGAGCATTCAAAAGAGCCAGGAACGGGGAAGCTGTCAGGGTCCAGAGGTACCAGCCATGCACTGCTCCAGCACCAGGCCCAGGCCTCCTCACTCACAGTAGCTTAAATCAGAGCAACTCCACTGAAATCAACATCTTTCTATTAGTCTAAGTCCACATCTAGTTTGAAGAAAATCCAGCCTTAAGCACAGTGAAAGAGTTAACACTTGATGGTGACCGAGTACATCTGCTCTGATGGTTCCTACTTGGGCTACAGGTGTATCACAGCCTGGCTGAGTGAAAACTACCCCTTGTTTTAATTTGGGTGGGAACGGGTTCCCTTATAACCCTGACCAGCTGCTCCTGTCAGGAATGGTTCTTTTTGCTCCATTAACAGGAACACCTCTATGCCCTGCTTTTCTTCCTCTTTCAGACATGGACTGCTTTGCTTCAGGAGAGAAGCCGTTTCTCGGGCCGCTCCACATAACCCTGCCCACCGCAGGACGGGATGGAACCACCGCGGTGAGGGAAAGCTGTGCTTCCCTCCGCCTTCCCTGGAGCCGCTTCCTGACTCCTGGCAAGACACCCCTCGGGTTTCATTCCAGAAGCAATGACTCTGACTGGCTGCTCAATAAAAATAAAAGCTGGGGTTTTAACGTGAAATTTAGTTTGCCTTTCTTGAAAATCTGACCCCTTCAATGTCGCTGCAATTAGCTGCACGCATCACTTGCTCCTTTGGAAAAGCCTTGGCCGGCAGCGTGACTGAGCAGTAAAACAACTTCTGTGCTTAAGCGTCCCGACAGCTCCCTTTCAGGCTGCCCTTTGTTGTTGGCCACCAAAATTTCCCCCGAGGTGCTGTCTGTGGGGCTCCCGGCGACCAGCACAGCTATATGTTTTGAGAGCACCGTAAACTGGGGACAGGAAAGTGGTCCCGTGTCAAGGTCAATAAAAACACTGCCTTTTTTTTTTTGGCCACTGAGGGAAAACTAATGACAACAGGCAAACAAAGCCTTTTGGAGATGAGGGAGAGCACTGGGAGGTAGCTGATTTATTTGGGCACGTAGGCGGTAGAGCAGCTAGAAGGAGAAACTCAAGCCCTCCCTCCCACATCTTCCCCCCAGGCAATCCTCAGGGGTGATCAGATGTGCTCTGCTCGCTTCAAACCAGTTCGACATTACAGCCAAAACAATTTTTGCTTTCTTAGTGAATACAAAGCAAGCCGTTTCAAGAAAAAAGAAGAAAATAAAAACCCATGGTGATCAGTAAAATCTACCCCAAACAGAAATCACAGCGCTCCTTGAATACTTATTTATGAGATAACGCTTTGTAATAAAAAAAGTCACCCAGATCCCTTTCAAATAGAGAGCTGCAATTTTAGCAATAAAGGGAGGACGTTAGAATTTCTAAGGTCTATAAAGCTATGAAATCAAGCTGAAATATTTCTGCTATCATTCTGCAAGTCACCAATGAGGACAAACTAATTCAGTAAGTGGTAATTCATCAGTTTCCTAATGTGACAGGTAGCATTTGTCACACAGATTTCACTTTGTCCTTTAAGGGATGGTATCGCCCCGTGCCCCTGGTTTTCCTGACAACCTTCAGGATCCTGCCTCACCAACAGTACCAGTGGCAGGAATGCAGGGGAGACCTGTGCCGGTAGCTCTGCAAAAAAAAAAAAAAGATCCTACAGCAGATTCCTGTAATAAATTTCCCTTAGCAGCAGATACTTTTCCCGCCCACC
>JAOQGH010000023.1:67772114-67933671 GCA_025769975.1 Gallinago jamesoni
GGGAGTTGGACTAGATGATCTCTATGGTCCCTTCCAACTCTAAAAATAATTCAGTGAAATTCAGTAATTCAGTGAAATAATTTAGGTCTTCAATACTGAAATCCACTATAAATAAGGTTTTTAAAACCTGACTAAGCTTTTATTTAAAGGTGTCTAAAAAGCTCTTAAAGCGCTGCTGTCTGAGCACCCCACGGGCAGCTCCACAGGAATTTCTTGCAGCGTGTAGGTATCCTGAGGACGGAGAAGCCACGCAGCTTTGGAAATGCCTCTTACAAAAGTCTTTTTAAAGGAAGAAACACGTTGGCTCGTTTTATTAGTAAATAGACTCACTCTTTCTAGGAACACTTTTTCATGTTTCAAAATAAAAGAATTGCCCTGCCTCCTCCAATTTCCCACTCCTGGGATAAGGGGTTCACACCAGCAGTTCATCTGCTCCCAGGATTGTCCCAGCTGCCGGGAGCAGCAGAACCATCCTGGGAAGCACTGTGCCATCTAATTTGCAGGCACCCATCCCTGTATGAGCCCATTTGCCTGCAGCTCCCTGTGCGATCTCTAGAAAGCGAGGGTTGACTCCTTGGGGCAATTCAGCCCCTTTGAGGCATGGACCGTGCTGGAGGAGTGCCTCTGTATGCCCCCGTAGGCAGGAGAGCTAAGGGGGCTGCGTGCCTCCCTGGGGTGGTCTCTCTGGGACCTCACGTTAAATGGGCCAAATCCGAGCCCTGGAGGCTGGCGTCAGCCTGGAAGGACGCGTTTCAGCCCTTCTTCAAGCAAATGGGAGTTTCCCCACTTGATGTAACAGAGACAAGTTTGCATCTCTGTGAGTACTCCTACTCCTGATGTGAAATATATAGGATATTTTGTGAGTAGCAACATTAAAAGGATGCTTGGCAGTTAATGTGGTGGGTGAATTAGGCAAAGAGTGTTTTCCTGCCAGCACATATATATTTGCTGTCTTATCTGCTTCATTTGTTGCCCACTAGCTCTTCCACTGTGAAAAAAATACAAACAGGAACCCCAGCTGCCTTCCATTATAACATTTTATATGCTACTGTCTGAGTTACTCCTTCTGGGATTCTCAAGGATCACGAACATACAAATGTATGTACACGGTTCTGTAACGTCTTTAGATAATAGTGTGATAGTACAAAATAGTTCATTAAGGGTTTCACTAAGCTGGCATGTGTGATGGAAAGAATTCATATTATTTGTTTTATAGAGAGACCTGAGCTTGAGCTCTCAGTCCTGCTTCACCTGAGACAATTTTATATTAATTTTCTTTGTCAATTAACTTTCAAGAGAAATAGAAAATACTTAAGCTTTCCACCCCTTGAGCTAGTGGTCTACATGCTACCCAGCTTCATATACTCCAGTGCCATTATATATACAGCATTTCGATCTGCAGTTTAAGCACAGCATCAGATCAAAGTAATGTGGGTTTGGGTTGTTTTTTTTTTGTGAAACCATGATTGTAAAATTGTCAGGAGGGTGTGAAAAAATCATGGGGAAAACTGGAAAAAAGTATAAAAAAAGACATATTCTTGTAGCTCTCATACACTATGGGACTGAGGAGATTTCCCTTCCTACAAAAGCCTCATGTAAAATCCAGATAACATTTGAAAATTAAAAAATATAAACCAACAGGAACAGAGGCAGTTGCTGGAAGGGCTTACTGTGCTGGATAAAGATTAGAGGATTTATTTCTACTTCAATAACAGTACAATTAAAAGTCAGAAGAGAAGTGGTAAATATAACACCCTTGCTATAAATATTCTAAAAGAGAAAAACTCTGAACATGTCAAAAGCACAATGTTTAAGAAGTTGTTCATTAAATCCCCTATGGCTCAACGGCACTTTTTATTTATTCATCCTTTCTTGTTTTTTTTAAACTTTAACATGAATTTAGCATGATTTATTAGCACATCGATTAAAGGTGTTTGTTGCAGAACATCGTACTTTAATGTATCTGCTAACATAGTCATTTGCAAATATGTTTTGGAAGGAACATAAGGAGAAAAAAAAAAAAAAGAAAATAATGCCTTACATGATATAGAGCCACTGAAAACTTGGAACATTTCCCTATATCCAATGCCAACACCATTTTAATAGAGCCATAGAAACGAAGCCCAAAAGCCCCTAGACCCACGCCTAATATCTTTCCCTCCCCCCAAAAAAGCACCCTGATGGTGGTACTCACTCGTGCGAGGGGACGCCGTTGGCGACGATGCCTTCGTAGCGGCTGATGCCCTTCTGCTGGGTGACGCTGATCTGACCGCCCAGCTCGTCGGCGATAACGCCCGCGTGTACGGCCGACTTGCACAGCAGCGAGGTCTGGAAAGCAGAAGAAGCCAAAGCTCAGAGGATCAGTCTGACAAACTGCTAATGCTTTTCACTTCCAAGCCCCTAGCACGCAGGTGCTACAGCTCACGCAATCCGGCAAAGGCTCAAGAGGACTAAGCGGCAGGGGAGGGAGAAAGAACAGTAATCTTTGAAAAAAATACATTTCCAAGTCACCTTCTTTTTTTTTTTTCCCCACAAATGAAAAGGCGAATAACCTGCTTCTGAGAATTTGCTGCAAGATTTTAACCTGGTAAGTATTGCATCACTTTTCAGGAAAACAAAGTCAAATGCAAGGCAACTCTTCTTTGAAAAGAGAAAATGATAATTACTTGATGGACTTGCCAGAAAGCAGACACATCTACTACCGCACCCTAGGGTTTGCACCATGGCACACATTAGGAGATTTGGCTATGTGTTGACTCTGCTGCTGGGGCTTAAGTATGGCCCATTTGCCTGTATCTCAGATGGGATAGCACAGAAAAATGCAGGCAGGACAGCTTGTGTGCCAACTAGGTGGCAATAATGTACCACTGGGCTAGGGCAGGGCAGAGGAGAGACAGTGGAAAAGTACAAAGGAGATGTTCCCAGGGGCTACTGGCAGAGACTGGTCTCATTCACATGGGCGCAGGTTGGGCTAAACTACTCGACAAGCTGGGGTGCCTGTCTGTCCCCTCCAGGGAGAGGTGGGGACACAAAAGCAGCAAGGCTCCAGGGGAGCCCCCCAGGTTCTTCCCACCAGAAAAGGTTAATCCCTCTTAACACTGGAGGGACAATTTCTTTCAAAAATTCCTCAGCGCAGATAAGATCTGCATGAGGTCATGCCGTGTGCTGCTTTTCTTTCCTAATCACCCATACGAAGGGCAGGAATAACTCCAGCTAATGAGAATGTAAAATGGCATTTCTTTGTTGCTTCAGCTCTGCCACTTTCCAGGCTGGAGCAGCGTGCTCAAATAACTGGATGAACAGGTTAAACGTGAACACTGATATTTTGGAAACTCAGCAACTACTATATTTGTGATAGGGCGGGATTTTACTTCAGCGGTATGATTCAACTTACTCCACCATGAGAGATGTAAAGATTTCACAGGCATGACAGGAGAGTGCAGGGTGAGGGGCACAGAGAGGGCAGAGCACTGTGTGATGTGAACTGTGGATAAATGCAACTGCTCAGGCAACCTCCTTGCTTTAAAGAACAAGCAGTTAAAACAACCCAAGAGGTTGGTAGTTATCAGTGGGATGTGATTAAACAGTGTATGATTATTTATTTCTTCTCAGAGCAGATTGCTGGGATACTGCAGGCATAATTGTAAAGAAAACTCGCATGTTACTGAAACGTATTTTCTTTCCTACAAGAGATAGCTTAAGAAAAGAAATGCACATGGGCTCCAAACAAGTAAAACCTGAAGTTGTAGGAATATTTAGTCCATCGCTTAACACTGCCTCAAAAGGGACCAACCCTATACAGGGTTTCTCCAGAAAGCCCTAAACCGCAAGCCAGTAAGTGTATTTGAGAATCAGTGGACTTTGTTCTCCCGTGATCAATTGGTCTGTTTGGAAAGTGTCTCTCTCTGCTTGTATACTGATAACATGCTCATGTACTGATAATAAAAGGTGTATCTAACACAACTGGGAAGAATTCCTGACAAAAGCCAAGCAGCAAAAGTTGAAACCAAGTTGTGCTATGCTTCTCTCTTCTGTTTTCACAAATTTCCTCTCATTATTCTATGTACTTACATCTCTGTATCCTTCTCCGATATTCCCAGAAATGTCACCTGCTACGTCTCTGCAGCCAGCAGGACAGTATCTGCTGTAGTGAGAGAAGAGAGACTTGTTTAAAATGTGAACTGTGGTGATGATACACAGAAAAACAAGCTCCTACAAAAGAAATGCTCTCTGACTGATAAATATTTTAGCAGTAAGTTCTGGCTGATAGTCTGTTAGTGAATGGAGGGGGTAAATAAATGGGCCCTTGAGTTCATGAGTGGACTGTACACAGCAGCACACAAAGAACCATAAAAGCAGTTTTGCAAGGGCATTTCTGTTTAATTCTCTTGTTCCAGAAATGCTACCACACAAGCTTTCAGCACAGCCCAGATAAGAAGCCTACATGCACATCCAGACAGTAGCCAGAAGAGCACAATTTATTTACCATTTCAAATCCTATCACAAGGTTCAAGGAAGCAAGAAATTATAGCTTGTCCTCAGATAATCTTGTATCAGCTAGGGTGTGATCCGCTCTTAGGAGACACACTGGAATTTGAGGCTACTTTTGAATTTCAAAGTGGAAACCCTTTTTACATATACCATGCATATGTGTTCCCAAATGAGACTTGCTCTGTAACTCTATTCCCTAGTCTTTCTGGGCCACAGACTTCCATTCTGCACCATTGCTTCTCACAACTGGGCCACGGACTATTACAACATCAGAGCTCAAAAAAAAAATTAACGTCTCCAAAAAGCCAGGGCAGTACCTGCCTTACATGACATTCTCTTAACAGTTGGACCAGGTGACAGCTACAGCAGAGCAAGCCACAGCACAGAGAGCTGCAAACACTCTTTACCTGTATTCAGCCTTTGTGTAGTGGTTCGCTCGTTCCAAACACGTGATTAGATCTGTGAAAAGTTTACAGAAGTCAATCCTCGTTGCAGGCTACACATGAAATTACATTTAGAGATTTCTCTGTACAATACTTAAAGAATTTTATTAGATAGAAAGCAAGAGCGATGGCTTTCCCTCATTCTTTTAATCTCCCTTTTACTCTTCTTATGTTTTACAGCTTCAACAAAGTTGCACAGATCCCCAGAATATTAAATGTAGGAATCAAATCTTAATCTACCCTATCCCTTCATCCTTTCTATCACATAGAATAGAATCATAGAATCATTTTGGTTGGAAGATCATCGAGTTCCAACCCTCCTGCCATGGGCAGGGACACCTCCCACTAGAGCAGGTTGCTCAAAGCCCCATCCAGCCTGGCCTTGAACACCTCCAGGGATGGGGCATCCATGACTTCCCTGGGCAACCTGTTCCAGTGCCTCGCCAACTTCACTGTAAAGAATTTCTTTCTAATATCTAATCTAAATCTCCCCTCTTCCAATTTAAAACCATTGCCCCTTGTCCTATCGCTGTGCGATAAAAGCTAGAGCCCAGAATACAGTGGGGCTTCAAGCAGAAGGTACTAATTTTCTCTTTTACTGGGCCTGTATGGCCCTGTATTAGGCCAATTTGTCCAGGTAAGATTTCAGCAGCTATTTTATATGGTTAATGTTACAACTGCTTCTTGCACACATGCTATTAACAATATTGTGGTTCACACTAACCTGGAAATATTTAGGACCAAGCATTTGAACCAAAGTCTATGTGTGCAGAGAAGATAATGAAAATAGGGGTGACTGTGCCACTAATCCTTCAGTACTTTTGGATTTCGCTTTACCTGGATGATCACTACTGGCATAGGACAACAGAAAGCCTCGTCCTGACACGTGGGATCCACTCTCAAAGTGAATAGTCGCTTCATTGCTATCCAGAATGATTTCTCTGGGCACAGGCATCGCATTACCACAGTATGGCCCTACAAACAGAACAAAGAAGATTTCAAAAGTTTAGATGACATAATTGGGCTGGAATATTCTCAAGATTAGTGAAGAGTTTCATAACGCGCTCATTCTCCTTCAGTACAAATCCAAATGTTGACAAAAGGGTTTTGGCTTCGATCTTTTATGGGTATGAGCTCCTAAGTTACCCTGACAAGGAGTGGCCAGCATCCAATTGTCTCTCCATGGTAGCAATTCCAGCATTCACATCTCTCATCACGTAAGCCTTAAGAGAATGATTAATGCCCTTCGGCCTTTGAAGTACAGCATGCTTACAACTAGCAGTAACTCATTAGAGAAAAGAACAGAACATTCAAAGGCAATCCAAGGGATCTACACAGGGTCCCCTAGATAAACTCTCCAGGGGCATACAGCTCATGCTGCTGTAGCACAGCAGCCATTCAGGAAAGATTAAGATCTCAAACAGGGTACCCGATTCTCAAGGACTTGTGTGCCACAAGCCAAATTGCACTACAAGGCAGTAGCACTTGACTCAGAAAATCTCCTAAATTATTTTCCTTTTTAAAACATTATTAGACCATTGATGTATAAGATCGAGTGTCTGGAGTGTCTGGAGAGAGGAAGAGAAAGGGGAAGATGAAGGGAGTGAGACAGGGAGGCAAGAGCCTTGCTCTTACATTGAATTAGATAAGGGTTTTATAACTATCAACTGCAGTATCTTGGAACAGTCTTTGGGACACTCCTTTCTTGTGACAGCAGGTGTGCCCAAGACTCTTAATAGTTACATTTACTCCTTCAGAAGTCAGTTCCTGAGGTTCTTTTGAGATTGCCACAGTCTTCGCTCTTGTCTTCTGTCACTACACCTGGGTGCAAACACTTGTCCCTGGCTGCTCTCAGGCAGCAATGATACAGAAAATACAAAGCAGTTTAGGTACGCTTTTTTTAATTTATGAGGATGCTTATGATATAAACTGCTAAGAAGAGGTATTTTAGAAAACGGCAAACAGTTGGGTTTTTTTTTTCCCCAAGAGAAAAAACAAACAAGACCCTTTACAAGCCCTCAGCCCATCTGTTCTGTTGAGGTGAATGACAGCTTTTTTGTTTCCTAAAACAAGTCCTTGGGATGAAAAATGATCACTTTGATTTTTCCTAGACAATCTTGTTTTATTGGTGGTAGCTATTTAAGAGCAACTTGGAACTGACTCCTAAGACACAGTCACAGCACAACACAAGCGTGATGAGCAGTACCCTTCCTAATGGGGTCATAAGAGCATCTTCATTTTGCTTGGTACTCTCAGAGGTGTCTTCCCAAGTATGTCATTGGCCTTATAAAACCGTAAGATCAACCTATGTAGTAGCCCAATCGGATCCAAAGACAGCCAGATGCCAGCAGAATGGGACAAAGCAAAAGAGGAACTCAATCTTTTGGCTTATAAAAATCATCTGGTGAAGCCAGGGAGGCAGAGAAACAAGCAACGAATGTGACATTTCCCTGGAGTACTCATGTGTTGAAAATGACTCACGAACTTAGTCAGAGAAAACAATGCCTGTAAAAAGGGTTAAACAAATTGCTTAGGAAATGAACTTATCAAAAAGACAGCATCTGACATTGTGTCATACCAGACAACTGCACGAGTGATTTATTTGAGAAGGTCTTTTGTGTCAGATTGCAGTGGGAGAAGTAAAGTGCTAACTTAGATTATTTTTTTTTTCAAGAGAGAGAAAGGGAAAGAAGACAGGGAGACATCACATTGCTTCAAAATTAAACACCTGAGAAAGCTTTCGTTCTTTTCTTCTCTCGGGGACTATCTCTACGTATTTTCTCCCAAGTGCTCTTTGGCTTTCTCCCTCACAGTGAGTGGCAGTGACCCGTCTACTCTGTAGGTATAATTTAGATGGCTGATTCACTCAACCACACACTGGTGCTGGATCATGGTTATGTGTCTTCTCCAGTAGCAAGTCTACATACATTCCAGATAATTATACAAGCAAATCACACATGTCATAAGCAAAACCAATAAAATAGTCTAGACACATACATGGAGTTGTATAATCCAAATGAAAGCGAAAAATTCAGAAACAATCAGCTTAAGGAATCAACCTGCAATGCCTAAAGACCTCTTTCTGCTCTTAAGTAATAAATCCAAGAAGGGTTACCAGGCTATGGTTATATTCTGTGAAAAGCAGTTCTTGCATACTGAGGGACTCCCATAGGGAGCTCAAAACTAAGGGGATTAATGCTTTAGGATTAATTCTTTAAAGGATATAAAAGCAGGAAAGAGTATACAGTGAACGAAGGAATATTTTCCAAAAGTTTATCAGTTTTCTGCATAGATTTAGGAAAGGAAAAAAAAAAGAGTAATTTAGTAATACTACAAAACATTCACTTGTTCTTTTGTTGCAAACTGATGAAATCTTGCAAAATATTTCTACACATTTTTTCCCAATAATTCAGGTAATACCATATTGGCAGTATATTACCAGGTCCTCAGACTTTCCTGAGATCTGGCAGAATTTACCTCTGTGTTATCAAATACAGAAATGACTGCTGAGAAGGAGAGTTTAATAAAAAATATAATCATTGTTTCACCCATCTGTTGCTGTTCTTAAAGAGACTGATCCGATATTGGTTTGGTTTAGAGGTTCTGTATTTCCTGAAAGAACTAGAGATGTGTGCAATCTGTTTTTAGGAAAAGGTGTTATTCCGCTCTTTTCAGTTTAAAATGACCAGTGTACGCACCTTTATGATTTGGTTTACCCAATAATGTTGTCTTAGGTTTAGCAGCACCTCTCTCCATTTTGCCATTTGTCAAGACAAGTCTTCAGGTTCAGTTCGGTCTGATGACAGAATTTTATGCTTTCATCTGGGTTCTAATTTTCTTGAGAAAAATAATGTCTTTGTTTTTAACAAGATGTACTCTTTCCTATGCACTTCCGTACAGCAATCCTCCATCTCCTTTAATGCTGTAGAGCCAGAGAAAGGACGGTCTCCCAGGGTCCCTGCATTTCAGCTTGTGGTGTGCCTGAATTAGCTGCACTTGCCATATACACCGTAACGCCTAGTAGATTTGCTCTCCATTGACTTACCTTGAATACATTTATTATGAGATTTTATAGACATCAGAAGATTAAAACCAATGAACATCTGTAGACATCAGACTTCATCTGAAAAATGTATTTATTAGTCAGTATTTTCCACTTGCATTTCACATGACAAAAATACTACTTTATCATCTGCTTTTAAAACTTGCACATGCTCCCCATCTTCTCTGTCCATTCTACCTAGGATTTGTTGATTTCCCCAGGCTGTCTATATGAATACTGTACAACCATAGTGCAGAGGGAGGAAGATGGAAAAAAACTTGGTTTGTGTCTTTAAACAAGAAACTTGTGTATAGGGCCCTGTTAACTTTTACCGTAACATTGGACTTGACTCTGGATAAATATTTAACTCTTAAACCTGGGAATAAGCCAAAAGTTTTTAAGATCCTTTTTGAGAACTGCCAGATCACATTATCAGTTTTTCATCTTCTAATGTCAGTTGTGAAGTGGGCTGTTTTGCATATTCGGCTCGAAAAACCAGTCATGAATGCTGATCTCTCTCCCTTTTTCCTGTTAAAGTGACTCAGCTGGAGCTCTGCTGGGCTAAGTAGGCAGGTTGATTTAGTTTGTTTATGAAGAACAAAGAAACGAGTTTGATTTAATAAACAGATGCGCTACATGTCATGAAACTGAGTAGGTGTTCCCCCTATTTCAGTATTACTACATCTAGATTCCAGGGCCTTTTCTTCTTTCCTTGACCCAACTGTGGTTCTATCTGTTCACTCCATATTCTTTTATATATATATAAATTTTAAATTATATAGGAGAGCTATTAGGGGCCTAGGAATTTCAAATGTACCTAATTTAATATTCTCTAGAATTAAACTAACATTTAATGCCTTTTGTCCAGAACTACAGATCTGTTGGTATGGTTTAGGTGACCTAATTAAATACTTTTATTTTGGAATCACTGTCTCCAAGCAGTATTAACATCCTAGATCCTGTATTAACAACCAAGATACATGGTGAATTGTCTTGTGGATATCCTTTGGCTGGCTCCTCTGGAGACTGAAGAGACTATTTTATGTGTTGTTTATTTTTTAAATGTTAGCAATAGTCTACTGCTTTTGTCTTTTTCATAATAGTGTTGTTTTGCAAATCTGATGATCTTTACAGCATTGTCTGGTTTTATGAGGTCTAGTTTACTTCTACTGTCAACCAGGCTCTGGCGTATTTCCTGAGATTGCTTTGTTGAATTATGTTCCTCTCTTTTTTCTACTTCCCTTAAGAAGTGCTGTGCCTAGAGGACTCTCTTCTCTCAAAACAGCTGGCAATGCCTACAAGCCAGTTGTTTCTGTAGTTCTTAATACTTTCTGCCTCTTCTGTAAGGCTTTTGCATCCTTTTGAAAGTAATTATTTTCCCTTTTAGCTACTGTGTGTTTGGTTCACTGTGCTTGTTCTGCTTTCAAATTCCTCAACTTCATTGAAATATGCAGTTCAACATTTGCAGAGGTCTTTAAGAAACTTGGTTTAGATATCAACTCATGATGTCTGCTGTTCAACAGGGAATCTTCTCCCTGTTTTGTCTTGACTTGCAGAGTGAGCCACAGCTGGTGAGCACTGTGTAGCAACGATCCCATGGATCTGCCTCTCCAGGATTATTATTTCCTAATGTATTTGTTTGGGTAAAAAGAAAATTAAATTATGATCCTTTTCTCAAATAAAGCAATTTGGAAGTTCCTCAGTAGCTGGGGAAAGACAGGGGACGTGATGAACATGGATTATGCTTGCTTCACTTCAGAGCTAAAAACTCAGCCAGAGTGCAAGTCTTTCACAAACAGCTCACAAAAACAGCAAGGATCTTTTGTATGAAAATGTCTGTATTCTTGAAATTCATCTGCATCCCACATTCACACAAATGCTGGGAGAGGGGAGCTCTTTGCTCCAACCCTGCCATGCACATGCACAGGGATAACCGGCATCACCCTGCAAAGATGTGCCAGGAGTTGAGAAGTGCTGCTCTATGTCCTTTGCGGGACGTGGGGAAGGTGGTGTTTAGTACTCAGTAGATATGAGTTGACAGAGCAGTCAGGATGAGACAGCCTGGTTATTCAACATTTAACTCTGTGCAACACCGTCTGACCTCAGGCTGAGTGGTAAGCGTTTCTCAGTTTAGGAAAAACAAAAAACTTTGTGTCTCCAAAGGGTTGCCAAAGATTGTGATAAAGGAAAGAAAAAGGCATCCAAGTAGAGTCAAGCTGGAGAAATGATTATAATTTAAAAAGGGATGGTCTGGACCACCTGCACAGGCTCTAGGTCTGCCTACTTGACCTCAGGTGAGATCCCCCACGTGTAACATGGCTGTGGTTTTATCCAAACCCAAAGACAGAAGCACAGCAACAGTTAGAAATCGTTAGTAAAGAACTGTAGGTATTTAACAAAAACCACAGAAATATACACAATACACTTTATGCGGCTAAGGGGGAAAAAAGAGTTCATTTGATAAAACAAACGCAGACATTCTTTGTTGCATAAATCTTTCCAAAGCTGAAAGCTCAGGGTACTGCAACCACTCAGGCGAAACCCAACTGTTACAAGAACTTTGACTGTTAAGAAACTACTCAACTTGATCTTCAGCAAGAACTTGTCTGGGCATTTCCCTCAATTTCCTGAAATACCAGAAACAATACTGTAATAACAAGTTTCCTTTGAGGGGTGAAAAAGAAACCTGGACACACCCTTTATTCAAACAAGACACTTATTACAATACATAGTAAGGAATGACTGGTTTGATGAATCCCCTCGAGTCATAATGACAGGTCGGAGGCATCCCAAGGCTCTGTGTTCTCCTGCACACCCACACACACACATGTGCACACACACACACATGTACACACACTGGCTCAGCAGCCAACAGACACTCACACATCAGTAAATGCCCAATTTGCCTAACAACCCTTAGTGACTGGGTGCCGGGAGGAGAAAACATTTTCAGTAATTTCTTTATCTATTTCACTGTAGTTACTGGCTGCAAATTATGCAAGAAGAAGTTAACAGCACTAACTCTCCAAATTATTACTAGTCACTCAGCAGATCTGACATCCACCCCAGAGGAACACATCAACCTCCTACTGACTGCAAGTGAATAGAGAAGTAAGTAGGCACTTATCTCTTCTTTATCTCTCCAGTCAAGACTGATGATCGTCTCACAAAATTAAGGGAAAAAATACTAAGCCATTAGTTGAGAAAAGAGAGGGAAAACAGCACGAAAAAAGGGTCAAAAGAGGTACAGAAATCTGATAAAGACATGAAAAGAAGCTGACTAAAAGCAGCTCCTATTGAACTTTTAAAACATTTATGTTACACTGTAAGTAGTGCAAGTTTTCTTCTTGAGAACTACAGGGCCCACATAGTTAATCTTGTTTTCACATATCCCTTTAACTAATTAAAAAAATCAGAAGCTCTTATTTAGAGCTCAGTATTTTTAATATGCTCAGATAATGCAATTAACTCGAGAAGAAAAACATTTCAGCAAAGGTTGCACTTTGTCTACACCGTGAGATCACACTTCATATTAATTTTTATTCTAGATTCCTTCTGTGGGACGAAAACCCCCTGCATTTTCATCCAATGCAAAGTTATGCCTCTGAAACAGAACATGATCATCTATTTATTTCTCCTGGAGACAACACATGCAAAACTGTGGTAATATTTAAAGATTTGTCAGACAAACGTGACTCAGTTTCAACAAAACTGCTGTTAGACTACTTTTGCCGACTGATGATTTATATTTTCACATCTAAGTCTGGATACAAAGCTAACAGTTTGAAAGAAAAGGTTTGCTACATGTTCTTTCCTCCAGTGCACACTGAAGAAAATAGTCTGCAGAGCAATAACCCAGAGGTACAATGTTCAGCCCCTTTATGTCTCCAGTTTTAGAGCTTCATTAAGGTTATTTAATGACCGTCCCTTGATTGTAATATTGGAGAAATCTACATGCAGTGTCTGCCTTCACAGGTTGTTCAAAGCTTAGAAGTATCAAAGGTGAGAACTATAGCGTCACACTTGTGTCCCAGCTGAGCAGGGAGGCTTCAGCAGATGGGCATATGCAACAACGCTACATGCTTCTCTAGGATGGAATTAGATTCACAGTACTCTTCTATCAGTCTACAAAATCTGAGGAATGCCTTGAATTTAAAAAAAAAAAAAAAAAGCAGAACCAAAATACCTTACATGCAAGTGGTCTAATCTGCAGTCACCCACTTACAAAAGTGAAGAAAACAATGTTATGGCCAACATAAATCGATTAATTAATCTATTCACTTCTATACAACAGCTTCCCATTACTGCGTGGAACATAAATACCCCAAACAAGAATTGACTTATTCCCTGCTGTATTGCATGAATCCCAGAGAAGGTTATAACAATGAATGAATCACAGTTAAATGTAAAGACAACATGTGGGAGAATTCTTCTTTGTCATCTGAAGACTTATTTATATTAATTTTATATTTACACACATAACCTAGTGTTTTACCTCTGACCAATTTTCTGAGCTTCAGATACACTCCTCAATAGACATTTGTACTCATACCACCATTCACTCTGTTGTTTTCTGTGGAGTTGAAGAGGTCAGCAGGGTATTTAAAACATATTTCCCTTTGGATTTATTGTCTTATAATTGCAAACCTCTTAAATAAAGAGCAAAGACTGCTCGATTAATTTGAAACATGAGTAATATTCATACAGCCAGCTTTCATACTTTTTTTTTAGGTGTTCCTTCTTAAACCCAGGTCAAATATAGAAAACATGTGAAGATTGATTTTTAATTAATTGCTCAGGTGTTTTCAACGCCTACAAAATCTTTTCTGCTCTCCATCATCCTCTGAAAGAATTTTGATGGCAAAGGTCTTGGCCAAGGGAAGATGTTGACCGGCCTGTAGGTGCTCATGAAGAGGGGAGGGTTGGGAAGAGGAGATCTGGGCTCAGAAACAGCTACCTAAAAGGACAATTAACAGCCTGCATGGACTTAATAGCGCTCACACAGAGCTTCTTTTGCTTAGGTAAACACATAGAGCACAGAGCCATAGCAAAACTATTGAAACAAGTGACTTAGAGAAGCTCTGATCTCACCTATGAATTCCTGTGCCTTTTAAAGCACAAGCAATATCATGGATTTATGGTTATAGCACTATTTCCACACTGCTGTTCTGCAAGGATTTACCTGAGTGTAGAGCAGTCTGTAGGTATGTTAGTGGGAAAGTCTACAGCCAGCTGCAGACCACAAAAACCATTACAGATGGTATGTACACCTAAACTATAAAACTTGTTTAATCAGATAAGAGCAAAATCTGCTAATTGTGCAGTTCGTTACTGAGAATGCAAATTATAATCCACATGCATCAGACATTACCAATCAGGTCTGAAAATGGGTGTGGGAATACTTTAAAGAAATTCATTATATGGATTTGATTGCACAACACACAGGAATTCTGTGTTTACCGGCTGGATAAGTGCAAGGCTGAACTATGTGAAGATGTCTTCAGGCTAATGTGTAAGTAGCCAGAATTTCACACATCCAAGCTTCATTTTTCACTTCAGAAAACAATATATTGATTTATCCCTGTTTCCCAGAAAAGCCTTTGATTATAAATGTCAAGACAGCATCAATAAAAATTATTCAAAGATATGATAATGCAATACTAAACACCTATCTCTTACTGCCAAGTACAGACAAACTGCTTCAGGTGAACACAACTCTGAAATGAGATAAACACCATAAAAAAAAACCCAGCACACATGGAGAGAAACATTCCTTATGCTTCAAATCAAGCTCTACGCAAGGCTTAGATATCAACATGTCACTGCCCACTCTTGGCGAAGGCTGTTTCAAAATGTACCACCTCCCTCATGAGAGCAATAATTACCTTTACCTTCATTTGCCAGCACGGCTTTAATACCTCTCTTGATCTTACCTTACCCGATGAGTGATAGGCCTACCGTGCTCATGAATGAAAGGCAATCATCCCTCCTCACCACTGAGATACCTTATGAGTCCTCATCTTAGGAGAACCACAGACTTCACTGAGCCGAGCAATGAGCTGGGTGACCTGGAAAACCTGCAAAGGCTCAATGTAGCTTCACCATCTTTCCATTCTGCCTATAAAGTCCAGCACAGCGCATCCAGCCTCAGATGACTAAGGGCTACAGCCCATTCCCAGCAGGCAAAATTTTATGAATTGTGGATTCATGACTTTATTCCTGTATTGTGGAACTCCTTGCTGACCTGAACTTAAATCAGACTTCTGAAAAAGGGCACACTGACTTGAAAATCAGTTTGACTCTTCTAGAAAAAGCAGATCAAAAGTTCCAGCAGCAACTGGTTGGGAAAGCCGATTTGAGGAAGGCCTCAGGTTCTCCCTGGGGAGGATCCTGTTGTCATTATGATTGTTCTAAGTGCGCAGCTGTAGCATATTGACTCACTTATCTTCCTGTGCAAATCTCTTGCAGGAGTGCAGACTGGCTGCACCCATTTAATGTCTGCAAGTATTAAAGCCTGCACATTAGCAAAGGTTATCAGTGACTAATAACTACCAATAATGAAGGTTATCTCCTCTCCCAGGCCTGAACTGCCTAAGAAATAGAGACATGCAGGATCGTTGACTCCAATTTCTAATCCCATTTCTGTCTGGTTAGCGAGCCAGCTCTTCCCCTACCCCAGAAGGGTATTGGGCTGATACAGATCCACATACTTGTTGTACTAAGGCTGTGACAGTACAGCTCTGCAGGGCTGAGGGTGGGTAGAACCCCAGGGTGGATGCACCAGAGCCCCACTGGCCCCAGCACCACCTCCTGCTGCCCCAGCATGGCAGCACCCCCTGCCTTGGCAGAACGAAACATGGCAACACACTTGAATATAGAATCACCGAATGGTTTAGGTCAGAAAGGATCTTAAAGATCATCTCGTTCCAACCCCACTTCCACTAGACCAGGTTGCTCCAAGCCCCATCCAGCCTTGAACACTTCCAGGGATGGGGAATCCACAACTTCTCTGGGCAACATGTTCCAGTGCCTCACCAGAGTGAAAAATTCCCTCACTAAAAATGAAAAGGAGAAGGAAAGGATGAAAGCTGACATTTCTTGCATTTTGCTGAGCTGGGTTTTACACAATTTTACCAATTCATACATTGACCATTGCCTTATCTTTTACATACCATGCGATGTTGAAGAACTCTGGATGGTAAGGTAGCTGGATTCGCATTTCTCTGATTCGATATCCAGGTCTCCAATTTTTAAGATCAGGCGTTTTCCTGGAGGCACTTGGATTTTCTTTTCACAAAGAGTGTAATTTGGGTATGTCCCAGGATAGTTCTTGGATGCCAGGGTCCCGCTGTCTTGGTACATCACTGTGTGCCCACATCCATCTCCTGTGGTAGGAGAAGAAACAATGAAGAGAAACATATTCTTCAGTAAAAAAATCTGTAAGAAAATGCTGACCACAAAACCACATCTCAAGTGCACTTTCACCTTTTTTAAAAGTATTTTGTAATGCCCTACCTCAGTTATTCTGTTGTTTGAAAAGAGGTTATTAAAATAAATGCAGTTGCGTTTCTCTTATAAATCAGTAGAAAGGAGGGCTGGAAATACTCATGAATTAAGATGTATTTGACAGTCCTGTACAGTCTCTCTGGTTTTCTGTTTTACAGCCAAACTCTACTGAAACATTACAGATGCAACTCCACATGTAATAGCTAGGATCCTTCCTTAAATAGTTTTCTCCCAATTATTATTCCACATTTTATTTCCCTAGAAAGAGCCATCAGGGAGAGGGTAACTGAATCATCCATGAAAACACTGGCGTAACTTAACTATGTACTATCATGGACCTGACTCATATCACTTTCCTGTTTGTTTTCTTGCTCCACTTGCACAACACAAAAAGCACAGGGGACGAGGTAAGTCAGGCCAGCATGCCCGGAGATGTAAATGCTGCTGCCTCCTTGCTCAAGGGGTGAGGGCAGGGGCCTGCAAAGCGTTCTGTGGGGCTGCGTAGGGGTGGGCTCGGCTTAGGAGCCTTTCCTTGGTGGAGGCATCCGAGGAGCAGCTGCAGCAGAACGCATGACAACAGGAAAATGCACATGGAAATACACGGGGGGATGCGGGGACCGAGATGGAAAACAGGAAGCTTCCATGGAGGTGAAGGAAGCAGGTATCAGATAAGAGACCCTGACTACCGAAGGAAGCAGTTTTTAGTGAACCATTTAAAAGTGTGCTAGTAAATTAAAATGTACATACTATAAAGCTTAAGACATTTCATTATGCTGCATCTTCCACATAATGAAACTATTGCAACAGCAGAACTAGTGCCATATGTACGTGCGTACACCAGGCAGTCCTCAGTTTTGGGTCAGTTAGGGCACAGACACTCTTTACATAGGAGTCTGGTACACTGTTACCCTTTATCATCACAAATTTGAAACTAGTCCTAGAAGTGTTAGTAAAATAAAGAATTCTACAGAGCTGGGAATTCACAGCATTCAATTTAACTGCCCCAAATTTTACTTTTGGGGATGTTTTTGTTAAACCTTTTTTGGTCTGCTGATTTTAATTACTTTCTGAATTTCCTTCCACACTCACTAGGAGGAACAAACTTAAGATTTGATAAGATTATTTAAAGGTGAACAACTAGAAATGGATTGTTGATAAAGAAACATGCCATATAGCAGGTTGGGGGTAAAGTGGCACGCTGTGCAATGATAAGCTATCAAATTTTAACTTGCTACTGTATAATTACACTGCCATTTCATCCAACTCACTCAACCGCTTTTTCACAAGAAACAGCATCTATTTTGAAGCTTTATCATTATTACTAGCTTTGTTGCCTGCTATTTAATTTTGTTGCAGGTTCATGCTTGGAACAGAGGTGAATAGGAGATATAGATCCAAAATCATATCGCCATAAAACATATTAAATGTGTTTTTTTCAGATCTCCCTGTTCACACACTTTAAAAACAACCTGTTGTTCAAGTTTGTTATCCAAGCTCTATTTATTTTAGAATTCATAGAAATACATTCAAGAAGAAAGGCAAACTGAACTCTTGAGCAAATCATCTTTTTAAATGGAAACTTTCTGTAGCAGGAATAAAAATACAAGGAACAATATAGTACATGAGCTATCAATTTTCCGAACCCAGAGGGTGGTCCAGAGGTGCAGGCAGTGTAAAACCAGACCACTTCCAGCAGGACACAGGACAACCTTGCTGTCTGTGTAGCTGATTGCTATGTAATAAAAAAGAACTGTGCATGGTCTTTAATTTAAACTGCATGTTTCTAACTGTAAGCATTTACTTTAGCTAGGCTAATGAAAATAAAGTAACTACAATCTGGAACTTGGTTTGCAACTTACCCTTATTGGGAAAGAAAAGGGAAATCAAAGGGGAAAGTTACACAACCACAACAAAATGTCATGGAGATGAACTCTTAAAAAATAAAAGTCTTGTATTCACAAGTCTTCATCCTGCTGAGCTACATTCTGTCCTGCAAAACCTCGGTACAATCCCAAAACTCTCCTCAAAAAGCTGAAAAGAGATCACTATCATGGTAAGACCCTGACAATGGTCCAGGTCACAGAGCACTATATTTCTGCAGAAAGCGTAGAGGCAGAGCTGTGCACCAGAGACCTCAGCCTGCCATCCTCCTCTGTTGAGGTTATACGAGGTCTTGTTCCCAGGGAAACTCTTCTTTATTTTTTAAATCTGCCTTTGAGTCAGCGTTGAAACATATTAGCACTAGAACATCTTTTGAGCTAAGAAAGCATAAATGCTATTTTCTGACTTTTCACTGGTGGAGCATAGACATTCAAACACTCCAACTTATTGAGAGGCAAGCGCAGCATCGTCCTGTATCATCATCCTTGCTGCCTCTGTTCTCCCTGCCTGCCTGCCTCAAAGGAAAAGGTCACGACAAAAGCTTGTTCGCTACAAGAACCGAAGCACTGTCCAAAAAGTCAGACCAAGTCCTAGTAATTATTGCTTCTTACAGAGAGGCCTGACTGCAGCTCTAAATTTTGAGTTTCTCAGCAAGATTACCAGAGCAAAGAAAAATCTTACACTGAAATTTGCTGGAAAATGAACACTAGAGAAGGGGTCTGCACATATAGAGAAAAGGTCGAATAAAATTCAGGATCTGATAATTCTTTCAAAGAGGCATTTAATGATGAAATGTAGTGAAAACCTTATAAATATAACCCCACTATATACCAAGGGCTCTGAAATGGAGGCAAATTCTAAGGAATTCAAAATGCATCCCTGATCACATTTTCAAATGAAAAATGTGAACAATGCTGCCATTAGTTCTGTTCTTATAATTATTTTCCACATGAAATTTCAGTTTTCAGTAGAAATGTATTGGTCAAGCCCCAAATACATTGAGTGTAAAACACAACTGCTGGCCTTTATGAAAACTATGGTTTAAGTACCTGATGTTGTACACTCTTCTATAAACACAGCTCTTCTAGCCGGATATACGTATATACAACTGGTCAGTTCGACACAGGATTTCTTGCTAACTTTCACTTAGCAATACTTCAGAGAACTGCTTTCTATCACCCCATTTGGCAAGAAGCTGGCAGCCTTGCCTCAAACATCCAGGTTTCATCAGTTTTCACTGGATGGGAGCAAAGCAAAATATTTGAGCACAAGACATTCATCAGCCAGAACGTCTAAATATGCTTACATTTAATAAAATCTCTCCTCAGCACCAGGAGTTACTAAAAGCACATCAAACATGCTTTGTAAACCAAGTTCCCAAGGGCATTTGAACCAAGAACAAGATCGTGGTCTCTGGATTGTGGGCACCCACCTGTTGGCCTACATGCAGGTTGTACCAAAGATCACACAGCGCTGGAATTAAGGCTGTTTACCACAGATAAAAATAGCCTCCTATGGCAGATGATGGAAATAACTCCCCAAGACATGGGAACCACGGCCAGCACCTTCTGCCGCAGCAGCAGGCACACAGCTTGCACCTTGCCCTCCCGCACAGGGTGCTCGCTGAGAGCAATGTATATGTAAAACCAAACCTGGGACCCTGCCAGAAGACACCAGTGTGTGTCTCTGCAGAGAAGAGGTTTGAGGTGGCTGGCAGGTAGCACCACTTCCCATCCTCAGACACATGCATGATGGATGTGCGTGGGACAAGGTGAAGGAGCATCTCCAGGCAGCTGTGCCTGAGCTGGCTCTGACCACAGCTATTCATGGGCAGGAGGGGCCCCTCCATGATTTAATCTGCCCAGGAAGGACATAGGTGATGAAATCGATGCCCACAAGCAAGCTCTGACCCCACAATGTGAGCTGCCTTGGACACAGCCCCTGGCAGATACTGTGGCTTTAGCAAAATGGTAGTAGTGCCAGAAACAGCAGTTAGAGATCTCTGAAAACAGTGCTGGTTCCTTGAGGTACCCTCCTGCCACTCAAAATCACCTGGCTGGATGGACTCTCTCCTCCCATCTCTTTCCAAGCCCAGTGCACAAGCCAAGCCCTGGCCCCTTAATTCCCGGGCCCCTGGGCTTTTCCACCCCACAAACGACTGGATGTGAGCAGCATCTTCATCCAAGCACTCAGCCCATGGCTCTCTCAGTTAGGGAAGAGGCTACAGTTTTTCAAGTAACTGCTATAAAAAGTTTCCACATGCTGCACCTTTCACTAAACTCGTTCATCCCGCCAGCTACAAAACAGTTACACAGCTCGGTATCAAAGCGCATTTTCAAAAGCATTGCTACAATATCCTGGCGGCAAACAGCTGCCTTTCTCATCCTTCTGATTCACCCTCACTAAGC
Organism: Gallinago jamesoni; assembly: GCA_025769975.1. Classification (NCBI taxonomy): domain Eukaryota; kingdom Metazoa; phylum Chordata; class Aves; order Charadriiformes; family Scolopacidae; genus Gallinago; species Gallinago jamesoni. The sequence goes on from JAOQGH010000023.1 coordinate 67,792,886, forward strand.
AATTAATAACGGACTTGGACTCACTCCAGTGCTAAATATGTTTTATACCTAGGTGTGCTCATGCACACAGCCAGCAGCTCCCTGCCCTCTTCCACCTTACTGCAGGACACCCATCAGGCACTTTCCACCACCTTCCACCTCCCTCAGCCTCTCTGGCTACAGACTCCCACTACCCGCTGCCCTTTGGCTGCCGATCCCTTCCCACCAGGACAAAGACCCATAAAGTAATCTTATTTCCCTCTTTGCCTAATCCCTTCCAGTCTGACATCCTTTTGAACACCCATCTTCATGGTGGTGCTCGAACAAGGTGTGGTGCCCCTACCCCACCAGAAGGTTGGAGCACAGAGCCAGCAGGGCGCTGCCGGCCTGTCCTTTTTCCTTCCTGCTCCTCCTCCCCTTGAGAAGAGCAGAAAACTGAGTTTGTATACTTAAATTTTGGATTCAGCCAAAAATAAGTGTTTTCTGAAAAGTCACAGCTGCAAATGGACACAGCCAAGGTGAAGAAAATGCCACTGGGTCAAGAGTGCAACTTTGTGAGCTCCAATGAGAAGGCCCATGAGGAGAAATGAGGTTTGTCTCGTCTTCCACATTGCTTTCCCTGATGTAATAACTCCAGTTTATTAAAATACAATAATAACGGAACCAAGAAGGAGTTCTGTGCCCATGTTTGAAAGAAGATTCAAGTTATGCATAAAAACAGATGAGTATCTAAAAAAGACATCAACTCTTTCTAGGCAAACCTGTGCCTTCCCTGCTCATATGGGATAGAAGAAAAGATTGGGTAAAAACCGAGGGGTTTTTTGCCAGTTGCCATCCAAATGCACTAGTGTAGTCTGACAGCACTTTAGGTTTTCATACAGTTACTCTGACCTTCATCACTAACAGAATCGTGCACGGTGCAAAAATGGATGGGTTTGCACCTTCACTGCTTTCTAAGCTGATGGAGTAAAATCTAGAGTTAAGGACTTCATCTCTCACCTCTGCTGACAAACCTGGGTCAAGAACATCAGCTCTTCACTGTGCCATTATAATGGGAGAGAAAGACCACCACGCAACTCGGACCTAAACTGGTCAACTCTACAGAGAACAATGAAGATTCTTCACAATATTTTGTGAAGATCAGAAAAACTATTTTCAAATAATGAAAGAAACCACTGAAAAATAAGGCAAATCTATAATAATCTGAAAAAAACAGTGACTGCAATCTTCCATGGTCTTTATATTAGCATTAATATCTTTTCAAGGGAAGAGGTCCCCCCCCTATGCAGTATGCCCTACTGCAAAAGGAAAAATAAGTAGTGTGTAAACTATTTCTTTGATTTGCATTTTAATTTCCTTGACTCCATGAGGTTCCCAGGAAACATTTTAACCCCTGTGCTCCAGCAGTTCCTCAGGACAGGCGTTTTGTTGCCCAAGCTAACCGAGCAGTGTCTGGGAGGAGGGCTGTGAGCAGGAAGGGAAGGTAGAGCAGCAGAAGAAACAAAGGAACATTGTGGAGTGCTGATTTCATTGCCCAAATTATTTACTTACTAACTTCAAAGGGATGCAAAAGGAGAAGGAGGTCAAACAAACCACGGCATGTTTTTCCCTCCTCTTCAAAGACATTATTTACTGTAATGTCCCTGTTAAAGTAGGAATGAGAAAGCAGCAAATGATCTCCAACTGGTTCCACAGGGGTTCCATAAATCACAAGTTCCCACCACGTGCCCAGTTGCAATCACCCCTCAGCCATTCAGGTTGTGGCTGGGGGATGGATGGCTTTCCTGAGGGTGTCCCCTGCTGCCAGCCTCAGGAGATGCCCTGCCTCAAACATCCAAGAATTTATTTTGGTAGCCAGCTGGATCACCATCAGGTATAGAAAACACCCCTGACAACCATTCTAAGTGCTTAATCTAGCAAAGCGGCTTACAACCATACTCCTGTTTTTCAAAGTTAAAGTGTTTTTTAGTAATTGCAGGCACAGCCATATGCCAATAACCAGGGAGATCTTTGCAGCTGTACAGACCTACGTAGAAGTGACTTCACTGGATTGCCATGAACAACCTGGGGCAGCCTTTATTATCCCATTAACACCTCATCTTTGCAGAAGTTTGCAAAGACAAAACCTAGCGAGACCATAGATTTTATTTATTTGTCTGCTAAAATGTCAAAAGAAAGGAGAAATCTCATTATGAGCAACTTTTTCCATCAACCAAGGAAGCAGATTTCTCCTAAAGAGGAAAATTCATACTCAGCATTCAGGTTTGCAACCTTAACAAGTAGTAGAGCAAGTCTCACTTTAACTAACACAGATGTGAACCAGAAACTCACACACTGAAACTCCTCCAGTTTCACCGTATCCATAACGATCTGATTAATTTTGCTGCTTAATCAAATAACTTTCTGGAGAGCAACCATCTCATTTGCATATACATCTTAGGTACTTGTGTCAGGATGAAGCCTAAATGCTACCTGGCTACATTTACACGAGACCTCAGTGACAAGATAATTCAGATTACCATAGAAATCACAGTGCCAAAAAGAGAGAACAGCAGCTCAGCCTGGTAGTCCCTTTCCTATGAATTATTTCAGAGGACAGAGGATTAAGAAATTGCTGCATTCTGTAAAGAACAAGAACCTGCAACACATGAAGGACAAGGTTTACACAAAATTGTAAATAACATCATACAGTTTTCTTGCTTTCCTTCTATTAAATACACAAATAGTAGCAAACTAGGTTTGCCTTTGCTTTTCAGGATCACTATCTGGTTCCATGACAATCTGTGAAAGACAGACAGTACCAGAGTACATGTCAAAAATAAGTATGTTTTAGTCACTGCTTCCAAGACTTAAGGCGGTATACCCAAATGTAGTCCTCCAGAGAAGCGAGTTTCGGCACTGGAATTTGCTTTTCAGCACTCTAAATACAGCACTCGAGCTTGTGGGTGTGAGAAAACTTCTATGCCTTTTTAACTGCTGCAACAAAAGAGATTTGTAGTTTTTAATTTATTTATTTATTCCCTGCTTAGCTGCATTCAATATTTGTCAATGCTTTTCTTTTATGGACGTGGCATATTGCTGTGATTGACCACCTCAATATTTTACTAGCCTGTGTGTTTTTGGAAACAGAAGCAAGAACAGAGCTACACACCTAAGGAAATTTCAGAGTAACTTTAAGCACAGGGTCTTCTTTTTGCAAAAGGGAAGCTGAGTTTTTGATTTCTAACAAATACCTGCCTACTTTAAGATACACATCCACGTTATGGACCTCAAGTGCAGAGAATGCTGAGAATGCACGGAGAAGTTCACTGCCCAACCACTTGTAACTGTACGCTCAGAAGGAACCTTGAAGGACTGTAAATAAATGGGAAGATGGTTGTGGTTCTCCACCAACCATTCACACAGAGGAACTCGAGACCCTGTGCTGTAAAGGCTATAGGAACAAATATTCCACAGACAGGGGTTTCTGCGCTGACTCTCTGCCCACAGCATCCCAGCCACATGGCAGAGATGTGGGGCCGCAGTGGGAGATGGAGCCCCCTCCCATCCCGTGCCGGGCTTTCTTTCCCTGGGCTGGGGGGACGTCATGCCATTCAGGCATATCTTCCAATTCTGCTGAGTCGGGGCAAACATGCAGTTGGATTTCTATTAAGGGCTTTTCGGGCAAAGTAGGAAATGCTAATCTTAACCGAGAGACATATCATATATATGCAAATTGTTTGCTCTACTTTCTCCATCTGTTTTTTTTTTTTTCCCCAGGTTTTTCTCTTCGCTATGTTTTACTGGAGATTAACTTACAGTATATAGCACCGAATTTGGACTGTGTGGGAAACATATGCTGCAAGCTCAGGGCCAAACTTGAATATTGGGTTGCACAGGAATAGGAATATTCACAGCAGTGCTAAGGACTGACAAACCCACAGGGACAGGAAATTCAAAGACACCAGGGTAAGGAGTGGCTGAAGCAGAGCTGTTCCAGTTACAGTCGCGAGTGGGACAACAAGATTTCAAAACAACCTTAATTTGGGTAAGAGAAAATTGCTGAACATGATAAAATGAAACCTTTTTGGTTGGGTCATTTTTTTGGGGAGGGGAGGGAGCAGGGAGAGGGGTGGTTTTTGTTTGTTTGTTTTTTATAATATGTAATTTGCTTGTTAGTGCAATACAATTCAGACAAGAGTGACACTTGATTAAGTGTCAATGATTAAGAGTGGTCTTTTTTCTTGAAATCAAATCTGTCCCAACTTCCTTGAAGAAAAAAAAAAAAATCACAATTTACCTTTTTTGCACTTATGACTAGATGGAGTATGTGATTTGTTGGTTAAGAAAGGACAACAGAAAGCATGTCACTTTTCTCAAAGCAAATTATGCAAACCCCCCATTATTCCCAAGATATAAATGAATATATATCTCAAGAGAAAATTGGTTTGTGATGGAGACAGTAATTGCCATTTATTAGCATGACTAAATTTTCTGTTTTGCCTTTTGTCAACCTAACTTCTAGGAAACTGGCTATTTCCTCCATAGTTATTGCAATCTAACAACATGTGGTTCCTTACAACTCCAGTAGAAATGGAAGCAAAAACTAAGTGAACCAAGCTGAAAATACAAAGAGCTACATTAGGCTTCTGACCTGGATCACTGAAAGAAAGAAATGCCTTTTTTCAGAACTCTCCTGCCACCAGCCTGCCTGGTGCTCATCATCAAGGTATTAACCACAATGGTCCACTCGGAGGCTCTGCAAAACAGGAAATTTTGTGATCTCTCTGGTTTGTTGTTTTAGTTTAGCAACATATAGTTGCTGTGAAAGATATTAAAAAAAAAAAAATAGAAAGGAAAACAGCCACGCCATTACTTAGTACTATACTGTTGTGGTACTGTATATGATCTACAGCATCATTTCTGTGTTTCTGTGACACATTAATATGAGATTGTATAAAAGGTATTTTTCACATCCATTTGTGAATAACACAGAAGAGAAGGTTTCACGCCACTCCCTGCACATCACTTACACCAAAACTCCATCGTTTCATTTTGACCGGACTTTTCTTATTAGCAGCAGTTTCAAACAATCACGTTCTCAAGTTTTGAAACATGGTACAGCAGAAAGGTCTGAACAGTCTCCACTCATCTCAAGCGTGAATACCTCAGTGTGACTGCTCAATTTATTTTGATATTTGATACAATGTTATTTTGCTTTCCACCTGAAGACCACAGGGACCAAATTTCATCTCAAAAAACCCTAGGAAACTCATTTTCAAAACACAAGCATTAGCACTTGTTAAGAGTTAATATGTTCTCAGGCACCCGTTTTAAGGGCCACAAGTTTAAGTAATGCCTCTTCTGTCTGCGGCAAAATACTATTAGATCAGTGAGTGCTGACTCCTCCTTGGGTTTCAAACCGTTAACGCTTACAACCACCCAAGTTCTCATTACAACTTATCTGCTGACATTCTGTTTTGAAACTTTCAGCTCTGCAGCTCCCAGGCATTTCAACTTCAGTTCCCCTGTACCATGCTGACACAAGAAACATGGGATAAGACAACCCTCTGGCTTTGGGAGCAAGCTAAGACAACAGGGAGTGCAACAGCTCCAGCGTTACCCATGGACCTTGCTGCCGAAGCCTCCCCGTGGAGGGGGACCCACAGGATCCTTGGATTTATTTCACGGGTTAAAAATATATTTTTCCATACCTGGAGGACAAAATGGATCTTTTTTGTTCTGAGCTCACTTGACAAATGAAGCACAGCTGACTATTAAATCAAAGCAACCCACCAACACAGAACTGGTGCGGCGCCAGAGCAAAACATGAGTGTTTTCAGGCAGAAGCTGCACATCTCCCTTCTGTGCTGTTACCGCAGCTGCAACAACAAGGCTCAGGCACATAACAAAGCCATTCTGTTTGGATGGGTGAAGAAATCCACCTATGTTTCCACTGTTTTGAGGTCTCTCCTACTACACCATGAAGTAAAGTTTTGTTTGATTTCTGACAGGACACACGGGCCTTTGTATAGCATGAGGGATCGCATCCAGAATTCCCCATGTGTTTTTGTAATTTGAAATAAAACAAATAAACACAATTTTTATTCAGAAGATACGAACATCTGGAAGATGACATCAACATGACTTCAACTTTAATGTCAAAGCGTTAGACTGAAATCCAATATTGTTGAACAATTTGTGGCGGAACTGCCAAAAGCTTGAACATCGCAGAATAAAACTGTGATGGAAACAAGGTTTCTGCAGCAGCTGGGCGAAGAAGCATCATTTTAGAGCTTTACTAAATGTCTGATGAACATTACTGCAATTACAGTAGCAGCTTGAGCCTAAATGTGTGATACTAAGTATCAAAATGAAGATCCTGGCCTTGTAGGAGGCCTTGGGTCTGAGTTTCTAGCCTTGCCTTGCTCTGCTTTCCCCATTTATTCTCCTATCCCTCTTCATGGAACTTGAAAACACCTCTACTGAAGCTCTTTGGAGATCTAGAATAGTTAGGGTTGGACACCTAAAGGTCATCTAGTCCAACCCCCCTGCAACGAGCAGGGACATCTTCAACTAGATCAGGTTTCTCAGAGTCACATCCAACTTGACCTTGAATGTTTCCAGGGATGGGACATCTACCACCTCTCTGGGCAACCTGTTCCATGTAAACTAAAGATACCATGTAAACTAAAAAATTTCTTCTTTATATCTAGTCTAAATTTACCCTCTTTTAGTTTAAAAAGATTACCCCTTGTCCTATTGCAACAGTCCCCGGTAAAATGTCTGTCCCCATTTCTCCTTTAGGCCCCCTTTAAGTACTGAAAGGCTACTATAAGGTCTCCCTGGAGCCTTCTCTTCTCCAGGCTGAACCAGACCAACCCTCCCAGCCTGTCCTCAGAGCAGAGGTGCTCCAGCCCTCTGATTATCTTCGTGGCCCTCATCTGGACCCACTTTAACAGGTCCAAAGATAGGCAAAGAGAGCATGGCCTGGGCGCACTGGTCCTTCCCTCTGCTGATGCAGAGGAGCAGCATGGAGGAGCTGCCCCATAAGCACCTGCTGCTGCCACCAGACAGCAGCCCCATCCCACCAGGGAACCAGAAATAATGAGTAAGTATGCACTGGGCTTGGAAATCCGCTCAGGAAAGATGAGAAAGTCCCACCACCACCAAACTAAGCACTCACCTCTTGGAAGGAAACTCCCAAGAGGCAGGTCCTGGCTCTGTCAGAAGAAGAGACAGGGAGAGAGGGAATGAAAGACCAAAGTGTTTCCTCCTCATAATACTCTCAGCTCCCAGGCCTAATTATACAGGATCAACAATGCTAACCATAACTACTGGCAGCCTATGTGCAAGCATCCAACCAACCTCAAAAATGTGTCTTCAGCACTCATACAATTTTCACACACAAATCAGTTTAATTAGATAGTTCATAATTTATTCTGAAAGCAAAACTGAAGGTCTCAGTACTCTTAAAACTAGTCAAACTACTATCCTTTTTTTATTTAAACATCATGAGTAGATTGTCCCAGTTTGAAATTTTCTACTCCCTGTTATAAAGTTAATTAACCCTTTTGGGGAAGTTGTGTGCTCATTCTTATGAATTACTATTAACATTTTTTATTGCAGGTAGTTGGGCTCCAATGCCATTCCACCGAATGCAGTCAGAAGAATTTTATTTTGATTTTGTCTGGCTTGTTTTATTCTTAGCAGATGGTGCAAACCCATGTGTTGATGAGTACATGCCACAAGAGAGCATCTGATACGATACAGCCAGCCCCAAACTACAGCGATGTCTATGCTGAGGACTTCTGTGCTCGACACCACTCAGGACCCCACTTTTTGGCATGGTGTGTTAGCTCAGATGGGCTTTTAAAACTATACTACTCCTGGTACCTAAAATGGCTTTGAGGAAGCACCTTAGGCATCTCTATACAGTACTCTATACAGTACTCAAAATCCGTGGTTTTCAAACTAATTTTTACTGCACCACACATGTAGCTCAAGCAGCCTAAAGGTGACATGGTTTTAACACATATAAATGATTGTAGTATTGCATATGTGAATCAACAAATTCGCATGAAATATGATTCAACAGCCATACATGTTATGTGCAGGTAACTTTCCCAAGGCATTTTTTTTACTCCCTGCTTTACCAGTGAGGCTCCCAGTGGCCTCCCTGCCTCTGATTTTGTTAGAAATATATACCCTGATAACCTAAAGAGAAGTACATATAGAGGACTTAGAGCTATTTATAGCAAAGTCTGTGCGACTGAAAACATTGCAGTTTTCATGTAGTGGGTACACGCATCGCTTATGAACTGCAACCGGAAAACTGTTGCCTCCCTCTTTAGCAATTCCAGTCAGCATTCACAAGGCAAGATAGAGGGAGCCAAGGAAGGAAACAGACATAAGGACAAAATGCAAACAAACTGAAAATTTACCAATCACTTGTACTCAGAAACTGGAGGGGGGGGTGGGGTGGGTACAATAAAGATTCATCTTGATCTGCATTTCAAACTGCTGGAAACGGGCATGCAAAGTGGATTAGCAAGATCCCACCAATATTCTTTGGTACGGGTTTTGTACAAGCCCCTGAGAACAAGCATAATCTCTCATGATTACTGCATATGCTGTTGTCACATTAAATAGCAGTCTTGCCTCAAAATCTTAAGAGGTCTACTGTCCATCAGTTCTTCCAACTGAGCACTGGGTGCAACTGTCAACAGACCCAGAAACACTGCAAGCAAAGTTCATGTTTGGATGCTGGTCTGCAAATCCCATGTGAACTAGTTTCCCTGCTGTGCTGTATTCGAAGTGAAAAATAAATGAGTTACAGCAAGACCAATTACTTAAATCTTGTTCTTAATAGAGTAAAATCCTTCTTCTTCCTATGCTTTCCTACAAACCACCAACCCTCAGGTCAGTTTTAAGTCCTACTGACCAGAAACATAGCAGAAGATGACTGAAAACTCTCTTCTCAGACTCAGGTTCAACCCCGATTTAGATATCTGCTGCCCACAACTACATGGTTCAAAGTCTTGCTCAATGAGACCAGAAGAAAAACCAGAGAATGGTGAAAGGCAAAGATAATGTGTTCAGTTTTGCCTCCCTTCTGCCTTGAGTTTAAACTGCTGGGAGGAGATTTTGAGAAGAGATACCAGGTCAGGCATGGCTGTGTGAAGCTGGCAGGCAGGGAACAAGGTACGTTTTGTAGTTGTCAGCAAGGAGGTGGCAACAGAAAACAACAAGAAAAGTTAAGATCAGTGTACAGCAGAATAAAAAGGGAAAAGAACCACCTTTTATTATAAATCCCAAACCTATTTATTACTCATGCAGTGTCACAGATGTGATCTTTGTTCCCAGGTGAGACCTACTAAGCTTATAAATATGTTTGACCCTAACTGCTCAGCCTTTCCTACCATCATTCTGTGAACAACAAAATTCCATGTTTCATAATGTCCTCGCACAACGCACACATTTAACACATTATCGAGAGCAGAAAAAGAGCTGGCACTGGGGCTCTGGACAGTCACACTCAGATATGAACCATGCTATGAAGTAACCAAGCCACAGTGAACAAAGAGGCTTTTCCTTAATTTAAAACTTAAGTAAGAGAAGAGAGGCTATAACAGCAGCTTCATCCTCGTTCTGTAGCATCCCTCAGGAAAAACTGGAGATGAAGGCAAACTGATCATGAAAAAAAGCAGGTTGCGCAGACAGCTCATGAGAAGCCAGAAAAATGTACTACTCTTTTTTAAAAATGAGTATTTTTAAATCAATATATTTAAACCAGCACATCTTTCTTTGAACCAGCTGGTGGAAGACACCAGTGGTGACAAGATACAGAATTAGTTGAAACTCAAGCCTGATTCACTCTGGCACTTCTTGTGCTCCATTACAACTTTTAAATCAAGTCAAGAAGCTTGTGCAACAGGAAGTTTGTATCCACTTACCCTTATCTCCTTTCTTCACTGGTGTGACTTTAGAACACTTAGCCCCTAATTTATAGGGTAATATCAATAAACAAGCAAATAGAATAACTGCCCCCTGAGGAGAAAGGAAAAGCAGGGGCCAAAATCTCTTCTGCTTTCTAGACACTGGGCAGGCTATCATGTAAATTTGAATTTGGTTCAAAGAGAACCAAATAAAATATTCCTTTGTGCTTCCATGCCATTAGTTTGATGCTAGAGACATTTTGAACATACCACATAGATTGCTTTACCAATTGATTTGGTAATACAGACAAGGCATATGATGTATATTTACTGTTTACATACTTACTGTATGCACTAAACCCCCCAGAAATCCCAGAAAAAAAAAAATTCTGACTCTCCAAATGACTTTTTCCTTAATGTTATCATGTGAAAGACAAACATTGGTGAAAGAGGAAACAAACAAAAGCAAGATATTGATGAAAAGAGGGGACGCAAGGGGCTTGGTTGCTCTTTTTTCTCTGCGTGCCTGTTTCTTGGAGCATATCAGGTTGGAGTCTCAAGATGGGGAAACATATTGAGGACATAACAGCAAAGCTTCAAGGGAAAAATGCTACTGTATAAAGCTGACAAGTGGGAAGGCGACACAACTCAGTGAATTTTCCCCTATGTGGAGAACTGTATTGGGAATCTCCACTAATAGGAAGTCACAGGAGAAAAAAAAAGGTATAAATCGGCCAAAGTAGTTTGTACCACTGCCTGGGTGCAACGCTAACGCACAGCACCGGGTCGTGGAATTTGGAGCCAAGTTGGAACATTAATACGGGGACTATTAATTTGCTCATTATGACGTTTGATTTCCAGCGCTAACTATTTTACCAGGAGCTGTCAGCAAACTCCTCTGCGACGGCAGCACCAGGCCATGCAGTGCCACAGCCATAAGGTCGCGACTCCTCGGCAGAAGCCAGCCGGGCTTGAGACTTACACGGGAAGCTTAACCGTGAGCCGCACAAAAACACAAGAGCGAAGAGAAGCGCGGCTGGGCCCGCGCTCCGGCAAAGGGCAGCCTCACTAACGGGGCTTGCAAGATCCCCTCGAGGTTCGTACCACACTTTGTCCCGGCACGGGTGGGGGGTTTTTTCTCTCTCCCAGGGAGGGAGCAGGCGAACAGCGGCGGGACAGGGGCTGCGGGCCCCGGGACCGGCCGGAGCAGAGGAGGCGCTGCCGGCGCCCAGGTGGCCCCGGGAACCGCGGGAACGGCCGGGGCCGCCCCCCGCCTCCCGCTGCAACTCGCCAAAGACTTTTCTCCACTTATTTGACTAAGAAAAAAAAAGAAGAAGTCCTAATCAACGAAAGATTAAGAAAGCCGTAGTATACATTTACCGTAAGGCCGGTTACAGCTTTAATCTCCCGGCTACTCAGACACGGGGATAAACCCGGCAAGGATTAAGCAGGTCAGCTATACACAGCCCTGGGAGCAGCTCAGGCTGCGCTCCCGCGGAGCAACGAGGCGAGGACGGCGACGACCCCCCGCCCGCCCCTCCTTCACCCGACCGCTGGCCCCCAGGGCGGGACGGACTCCCCCGGTGGGGGTGCCGTCCACGCCGGACCCCATCCCCGCTCGTCCCCCGCACTCACCCAGCTTCTCTGCCCGCAGCCAGAGCGGGGCCGAGGCTCCCAGCAGCAGCGACAGCAACAGCGAGGGGGCGGCCCGCGCCCCCCCGGCGGGGCCCATGGCTCCGGCTCTCGGCGGGGCGCGCAAGGCACAACTTCCCCACTTCCCTCCCGCTCCTTTCTCTGCCTCTCCTCTTCCTCGCCGGGGCGGCTCCGGGACCAGCCCACGCTCCCGCGGAGGAAGGCGGCAATCCCCCGGCATCCTTCCCCGCCGCAGGTGTTTCTGCGGAGGCGGAGAAGGGGCCGTACGGGGCTACCTCCGGCCCCGCCGGCAGCCGGGCTGCAACGCTGCCGCCTCCCGCCTCCCCAACCCAGGGCCGGGGGTGGAGAAAGGAAACGGGAGAAAGGGAAGCGCCGCCGTTCCCATTGGGCTGCAGCGCGGGGTATCTCCTCCTCCTCCTCCTCCTCCTCCTCCTCCTGCCGCGGACCGAGGGGCCGGCTTGTCCCCGCCGCCCCCTCCCCTCCCCGGGTGCTGCTGCTCTGGCGGTGCTGCACCGGGGTCCGGGGAGGTGACCCCAAACCCGCGCAGCCCGAACATCTCCTGCGAGCAGCCGAAGTTGACAGGCCGTATACATGCATGTGTATATATACATATATATATATATATGTATGTATATATACATACATATATATACACACACACACACACACACATCTTTAACCAAACAGAATTATTCCCAGGCGGCGCCCCCGCTGCCACAGCGCGAAGGGGCGCGGTGGGGCACGGGCGAGGCCGCGGGGCGCCTGCGCGGGGGCGGACACGGGAAGGGGGAGCCTCCGGCCCCCGCAGAAGAGCGGAGGCTGTGGCGGGTCTTCCACCCCGTAACCTCCTCCTGGGGTAGTGCCTCTGTGCAGGAGTGCAAACTGAGAGTTTAACGTGCGCGGAGTTCCGTACGTTAAAGTTCTAGGCTGGTTAATTGAGGACTTCTGTAGAGGATGTTGTGGGCAGCTCTCTGTCCCGGTGGGACGGTCCCTGCTGCTCGGGGCTGGAGAAGACCCGTGGGGCAGGTGCTCGGTAAGGAAACGGCTGCAGTGGCAGCAGCCGCAGGAGACTCACACGTTAAGCAGGCCCCAGCGGTTGGCCTTTTAAAAGTAAGACAGAAAATTCAAAGTAGCCTGTCTGACTCCATACAGCCTTTCCGGGGATGGGGTGCTGTGAGGTGGGTAGATTCACGCTGTTGGCAGGTCAGAAATACTGCGCTGCTATGCCAAACTGAATCCCAGAATCACCTAGGTTGGAAGGGACCTTTTAAGACCATCTAGTCCAACCAAAAGGTACATCGTTAACTTGCGTGTCCTAGAAGCAACTGGTAATTGTTCAGTTTTATAATATTTTAAAGAAAGTCAAGTTTAGTAAACGTTTATTCTAATTGAGCTCTTGTTTTGTAAGTGTTAATGTCTGTTTTTTAACTTTTCAGACACCATATGTGATCAGGCATATTTTTTACCACGTACCCGGTACATTGCATTCTGGGTTTATGTATTCAGTACAGGTTTTTAATAGTTGAGACATGCCCCTTCCTTGTAAAGGAGAGTTTGAAATCTGGACTAAGAGGTTGGGTATAGTGTGGGGCAGAGCGGGTGTTGGTTGCTGCAGCAGTCCGGCACTCACACTAGTCCTTGCTGGACCTCGTCAGCAAGTGCCAGCACCCTTCTGGCTGAAGAAGGTGGTGGTGGGTCATTCGCTTCAATAATCTGAAGCCTGAGGGGCTTTTAAAGAGGAATCTGTCCATGGGAATAAAAGTGGCCTGTTACTGTATTTGTCCAGCAGATTGTCAGGAAGGAATCCATACAAATGGGGGTGATTATGGAGGGGTAAGAAAGTCAAGCTCTGCAACTGCTTCAAGACTGGATTTATAAAGAATTGGTAAAAATAGTGTAGTTATAGAAAACACCTTCTTCTAAACCAAATACCAGTTCAAAGCCTACAAATGAGACCCAACATAAATGAAAATATGAGGAAGGGAAATATACAAGGCAACACAGATGTTGCAAAACATGTATCACTTGTCAAAGAGTTGCAGTTATTGAAAAGCAATGTAACAGCAAAAGAGCATGCACTGTTTTGTATCAGTTTCAGCAGGCGATCAAACCCAGTCAGTCACAGACAGGTTGGTACTGGGAATTACACTGATTTGGATTCCGTCAACTGAGATCTAGAATACATTCCTTAACATTAGGCCCAGGTTTTAGTTACATTTGTTAAGGATCATGATAATAACGGCAGAAAAGTCCTGCCAATCAACCCTAAGTATTTATGGAGGCAGTGCTGCAATACAATGAGCCTGGTGGTCTTGGGCAATTTAACATACAAAGACCTCTCTCATGGTGCTTGCAGATAATGTCGCTTGAGCTCTCAGCAGAGCTTGGAGGCTGGTACCTGGTACAGGCAAGTGAGCAGCCATGGAAGGCCAAAACCATTTTGCCTGCCACACACCTTTAAGGAGGCTCGTGAGGAAGAGGAAGGTGGGTTGGTAGGCAGCTGGAAAGAAACCTTTCTCCTACTCTTGAGCCTTAGAGGCTCAGCAATGCCCCCTGGGACAGATAGCTACAGACTAATTCCCTTCACGGTTACTTCTATTCCACCAATGTGTAGTAAAATGCTAAGTCATGCCCTTGCGACTGGGGCTGTAAAAGAGCTGGGAGTGGCATTTGTTTATCTTTCATTTCTAGTGGAGGAGTTTACTGTACAGCAGTTTACTGTTTCAATCTTCTCACCAGCCTGGGCTTAGCAGGAGCTGGTTTCTCATCCAAGTCCACGTGTTTCCCATTGCAAATAATATTCAGATGGAAACTTCACCTCTTCCAGAAGGTGCTGGGAGCCTGGGTTTCCTATTGACTTCAGTAGGATAATGAATAAGGTAATCAGTGCAGTAGTTTCTCTATTATTTATTTTGCTATTAAATTCACATTACTTTATCATGCCCTCTCCCTGTCAGTTTTCAATATGCTGTAGGCAAGGAACTTACTGTCAACCTCCAAGATTAAATAATCATTAAGATGAATGAAGTAGTCTATAGCTCTCAAAGCTGTTATTCGAGGACTTGTGTAACCCTTGTCACATTGCTACACTGGCTCACGTGTACTTTTCCAAATTTCCTTCTGCAAGGAGGAGAATTAAAACCAGCTTTTAAATAAATGTGGTTTCGAAGAAAGGGCTTTGAGTCAAGGCAAAAAGATTATTTCAGAAAGAAGGCATACACCGAGCCTGACTAATAACTTAGAGGGATGTCACAAATTGGAAGCTTTGCAACAGGAAAACTCCCTGGCAGACCACTTCCGTCAGTTTGATGCAGCTGATTTCAGTCACTAACACTGACTCAATTTGGAAGAGACAGGATTCACCCAAGGATGTAGACAAACTACTTTTTAGCATGAGCACGTGCCCTTCCTTGACAGTTAAGTGTTCAAAGCATATCAGTTAGGAGCATTTTGTGTGTTTAATGCAAATGGTATTAACCAAGTCATCTACAATTAGATAATGTATCTCATCTGGTATTCATTATATGGATACCTTTACTGTGCAGCCACCTGCAAATGAGAAATTATGTTTTCACTCCACAGATGCTGGCCCCAGGATTAACAGCAAGACAGGACTTCAGAACAGAATCAGCTCAAAACATTTTAGAAGGTGGGTGGTCGGTATGGCGGGGTTTCATTTATAGGCTTGTGCAGTCTTTAGCTTTATGGATTTATTTTCTTACCTATAGTTGTTATATACTGTTACATATTTGTATATCATACAATCTGAAAGAGCTGCTTCTAAGCAGACCTAAAACATCTAATGACCCCTTGCCTGCCTTGTGTGACGTTAAACTGGTAGTTTGTCTGGGAGTAGGGGAGAGGAGGAAGGAAAAACACACTGAAGAGTTTACCTAAACTTATCCTGCAAGCTTGACACTGTATACATACTTTCTTTCAAAAGCATCTTGTTTAGTATGTTTATTTTTTATTGGGGGGGGAAGACAAACCCCTTATTTACATGAAGAGGTTTACATTTCCTCTTATTGGAGCAGCCTTGCTTTTGTGTGTCTAACAGGGAAGTTCCTGTTCTTCAGAAATTGTAAGCACTTTCTTTGCTGACTGTGTAGAAGAAGGGGGAGGAATCTAAGGCACAATGAAGTGGAGAGGGCCTGAGGTCACAAATGACAAAGTGCAAGAACAATCCTGGACATTGAGAGGTATGCTAATCTCATCATTTAGCAGAAGAATAACTTGCAGATTGATAGGTCTTTTAGCGGTCTTTATACATGGGCCAGGTTTTGCATTTTCATTGGTGCAAAGCAAATGGTATAAAGGATTTACAGGATAAAGCTGAGAACAAAATGATCTGGTTGCTGATCTCTATGTATTCGGGTACCGTGTTCTGCCAGAAGTGTGTGGTTGTATAAAAAATCAGAAAATGAAACATATATAGTAAAAGCCTGAGATATGTTTAGATTCAACACTTGTAAATGATATGCAAGGAGCCCGCCTTTCCCAAAAATGTTTAGGCTACAGCAAATCAGTGCTGCTGCAAGGCTATGGCGTGGCTTAGAAAGTCTAGCAAGTTCCTGGAGACACACCTGAATTATTCTCTATATGTATTTAATTGACACGGTATACTGTGCTGTGTTTGTATTGTTGGAAGGCTAAGACCACGGCTGCGGAGCAGCCAAGACATTTCAGCCTGTATAACACCACTCTCTATTAAGGTCTGCATACCATTAAACCAGCTGGAGATGGACTGACCTGCAGAGCACCTCTGGGCTTCTGAACATTCACCTTGTTATTGCTGAAAAAGGGGTCTATCTCCATTTGTAGCAGACTGCGGGACTGGACTCTCCTTGTCAGAGCCAGCCTTGGTGAGTTTCACGTTAGCAACCTCTGTCCTTGCTTACTGTGAGCATCCTTCTCCAGGGGTGAAACTGCACAGGAGTAAAGGAGTAAAATGACGTCTCCGCTTTTCCAGTAGTTCTGAGCAAGTGACTAAGAGGATTTCATGACTGAATGCTTCCTTACTTTAAGGGAAACGAGGCAAAAATCAGACAGAAACCCCCCCTTCTGACAGAAGCAACAATTTAACTTGGACTGGCACAGGTCGCTGCCCGCACCCATACAGATGAGTTGGAACCACAAGACTGGCATTAAGCAATTACACTGTGTAGCAAAAATCCCCAGCAGGGAGAGACCATAAATATTCCTAGACCTTAAAAACACAGAAGAAGAAATTGCAGGCAATAAATTCGGGCAGTAACCTCTGGGAGAGAAAACCAAACTGCAGCGGGCTTCAAGACTTCTGTCTTTTCAGTGGCAGAGAAGGAGAGGTCTTGTCTGGGCGGGAGCGGTAGCAAGGCCCTTACTGGGGCTGGCAGGGGATGCCTGTGGGATAATTGGATGCTGAGGAGGATGTGCAGCCTCATTCACTACAATAGCAGCAGTTGGGTGTAACTCTAATGAGAGCCATATAGGGGATGAATGTGCACTTTTCATCACTTTAATTACTGTAACCTATCCAATCATGTCACCTATTATGATGTAATTATGAGATCAAGCTGAAGACTAATCATTTGTCCCACTGCCACGTATTTTGCAGTTTCTCACAGCTGCTTGGTAGTCTTAGGTCATAATTTGTCTTACTTTGAAGCAAAATGAAATAAAGTTGCTAATCATCTGGATTTTGAAGATAATCAACTAGATGTGCCATGCTGCTGTCTTAAATTCTGTCAAGAAATACGGGGCAGAATGTTCCTTTTCATTTTAACATACTGTTTTAGGGTTGTTTTGAAAAATATTGTGATCTAAAGATTCATGACACTCTTTGTCAAAACAGAGCCTACTATTTTATAACTGACTAGTTGGCAGCATCCCTTATCAGTTTGTCAGTGACAAAGCTCTCATTGCTTTTTATAGGTGATTTTAGGGCTTTTCTTGTTTCTGTAAGGTATTAACCCTCATATATTTAAAAAAATAACAACTTTTCCCCCATAATATATAAATTGTATGTAATTTTTAACTGTAGTTTTTTTTTTTTTTTTTGTTGGGGTGGGAGTCCACAGCAGAATTTGTAAAGTCTGCATTTTTTCCATGAGAAACAAGTCATCTTAATCATTTACTCATGTTTATGAGACGGTGTCCAAGTAGGAGCTAAGAAATTACTTGTGCAAAATATGAAGCAATTCCTTGGTCACTTCCAGGAATAACCAATTATGTCTGAATCACATGCCTTTTTAATGAAGACAGCAAATTAGTCCAGTTACATTCTTCCAAAAAAAAAGTGTAGAGTAATAGAAGGTGAATGCAAGTAAGCTAAGTTTACCCATTTCTAAGGTAGTGAGTGCGGCACTTACTCTCATGTACACTAGAGAGGGCAGTTCACATGCTGTTTTATTGATCACTATACCCCTGGCTGTACAAGTAATAGCTTAGAGAGCTGAAAGCAAATACAAGTGTGAGCTGAGTGACTGCCTGATTAAACAGAAATCATCCAATTTACAGGAGATCTAGCCATTCTTCCTAATTTCAAGTGTTCATGCCATGTTGCACTTTTCTTGCAGGGTTCAATATGAACTCAGGCAGAAAGCCTCAGGGGTTAAAAAATAATTCCAGAGATGGCCTTCTTTCTCTTCAGTTGATTTCTTTGAGAAGAGAGGGATGGGAATCATGCTTATTAATTTAGTAATTAGTGTTGTGTGGGACTGTGCTCCCTCCCCCTCCCTGTGCTCACGCTGGGCCCTATGGAAGTCTGCACTGCTCGGGAGTGTCACAGAAGTAAGGCAGTTATGCATAGTGGAAGCATGGGCCATAAATCTGCAATAATCATTATGTGGGGAGAAAAAGCTTCTTGTGCAACTTTTCCACATAGCACTGGGGCACTACACCAATGAATTACAAGGTCAAATTCTTGTAATTCATAACTGTCACAGCTGTGGATTAAAACTGTATATATAGTTTGAGAGTTCACTGTCAATTGCTTTTAAGGCCAGGCTATTTATTAAATGTAAAAAACTGATCAAATGTCATCTGTCTTTGCAAAGACCTTTGTGCCCTTTAAAATAATTTCAAAAATATGGACTCAAATTTGAATTTTTTCTCATATTTTTATTACAATATTCAATATATTATTGTGCCTGTGTATGAAATAAGAAACTTTAGATACTACCTTAGGTTCCTTATCAAAAATAACTAGATAACAGAGAATAAACACAGCAGGTTGGTTAACACTCAAATCAGTTTTAAACTCATTCCCCATAACATAATGAATGATAAATAATTGAGAATTTTTATCACTAAACTTAGATTTATGTGGACAGCATAATTTCCCAAACATTCCTTCCCAAAGTAAGAACTTTTTACATTATTCTGTCTACTTCTTTTCGTTAAAGATACTGTACTCTTATTTATGCTAGACATGCATACTGGTGGTTGTTCTTGGCCCTGAGGTTCACAAATGGTCCTAAAGGCTTTTTTCAAAATGTGATGTATATAGTTGAGACCTAATTAGGTCTGCCTTTTAGACTTAAATTCAGCCTATATTTTATTTTTTTTTCTTCTGTATCCAGTATGGCATTTGTCCACCAAAATCGCATGCCATTTATCCTCCTTGCCTTGAGCATGGTGGTGTTTCCGGTGCAGAGTGTCAGAGTCCATCTGGTTGTCCATGTGGTTTCAGCCCGGGAATTCACCTCCTGCGGACTGCTCACCTGCACTGATGGCTGACGTTAGGGCCAGGCTTTCACCAGGTGAGCAGCTCTGCTGACTAATTGTCATTTCTAGCTCTTGCTGCCTGGGCATGTTGAGTTCCTATTCTAAAGGCTCTGCAATAGAGGTGTTCTCTTCCCTGTTTCATACACATTTGTCCACAGCAGCTTAAAAAGCTCAAGTGAATGCAGCTGGCTTCATCTGAAGACATTCCTCTGGTGGATGAAGAGTGCTGAGCTGCTAGGAGCAAGAAAACCTTCAGCTGGAATGACTAACCCAGGCAGAGGCTGGTCACACACCCACCCACCTGTGTATGACCAGAGTCCCTGCAACAATCCCCTCTACCCCAGCCACAGTTCCTCATGTGCCCAGAGAAAGACACAACTTCGCTGTGGGTGGCTTGGCTTAGTGCAGCCGAAATGGGTGCAGGATGCGCACCCAGAATCCTAAACGGTAAGTGTGGTGCTGGTGCAGTCAGCCACAGCCAAGGCTGTGCTGGTGGCTGTTCTAAGCAGGGCAAAACTAACCCTGGTAATAATTACCTGGTATGGTTCTGCAGTGGAAACACAAACCTCTTGTCTCTAGAGAGGACCTGAGTACCTGCAGCTTCTGGCTTTCTCATGCTCATATTGCTCACCTAGGAATTACGAGGGCTCAGCACCTTTTCAAGGGTTACCATAATCTTTTAGGCTTGGACTTCTGCTGTCTACATTTGAATACTGTACCATTTATGTATTTTTAGGTATTTGACCTCCTTCTTTAAAAAGATGAGCGTACTATATTAGTCAGTAATGAGGATTCATGATAGCACTGTTTTCTGACTGACTTTGTAGCTTTGTTCTCATGGCATTATCTGGTTCCTTTCCCACACTCCCACCAGTACGCCCTCATTACTAGGGATTTAGAGAGGCAAAGCCATTGAAAAATGATGGCCAAATATCCTGTGTCCCACTATCCACTCCTATCACTGGCAAGGTGGTGAATAACAACTTCTCAATTTTCCAATTCAATCACTTTAAACAAGCAGGAGCAGGGAGCCCAGCTGCTCTTCAGCCTCCTCTCGGTTATAAACCACTGTTGGAGGATGTGTAGGTTTCCCATGTTGGTTTCCTCTGGTTCCAGGGGCTGGCGATGGAGGACCATGAACCTTCACTTACTTCCTCGCATCTTAACACCAATATTTTTTCTTGATGCGCCTTGTTCTATGTTAGTGTCCTGGGGATTTTTTTTTGTTGTTTTGATCTGTGGAATTACATTTATGTAATAAAATAGCAAACATTGATGCTAAAGAAACAAAAACAGCATGACAGAGATACCGCAGTCAGAAAATAGTGATAACGTTTGCAGACAGCTGTTCTACCAAGTGAAGGTTAACTTGCTGCTACACAAGAGAAATATTTATAGCTGTTTTGTTTTACTGGTGTTATAGAAGTACCCATATAGACAATTTCTCCTATACATTGTCTTTATCTGAGAACCATGTGCAAAAAAGCAGTAAACTATTTTGATTGGCATACAGAAATTAAAGTGCACGTGCTTGGGCACTCCTTCTGGACCTGGAAACTCTGCCAAAGGAAGCATTACTACTTAGCAGTCCTGCTTGGGCAGTCTTGGCCTTCAGCTTAGTTCTTGGGCCTAATCTAAAGCACCTTGAAGTTACCAGGGGAGCCTGTGCTGACAGTAGCGCTGAGTGCTTCTTGGGGCCTATACTTTCCAGGTTCTGATGGATCTTGCTGTAGTGTTTCAAGTTATTGCTGTACCTGTAACTCTCTGCTCAACTCCCACAGCCTGCAGAGCAGAAGAGAGCATGTGCCTGCACCTCAGATGTTCAACCTTTACTTAAATTGCTATTAGGATGGCTATCCACCTTTATGCTAGGCTGTGATCATGAATGTCTGCAGAGGTTGAAGGATATCGTCTCTTCTGCTGTGGATTATTACAAAAGGGCACATTAACCTGTTTCACACCCTATCTGGTGTGTAATTTAGTCCATATCCCAAACTTTGATTAAAAAAAAAAAAAAAATGGAAGCATCTTCTCAGAAATAGTTATTGTATTATCCGTTGTTTTAAAGTAAGTAACTATGATATTTTGATATAGAAATTTTCTTTCTAGTGCATTCCTTTCTTCTTTGAGCTCCACTGACTCCTTTCAGCATTAGAAGAGGTGTGTGTGCGCATGTGCTTGTGTTTGTGCATGTAAGTAATGCTGAAAAAATAATATACTTTTCATAAACCCATTTATATCTTTAATCTTGGAGCATAAACATATGAATCAGTGTGACACCCCTTGTTTAATGCTTCTCCTCTCTTATCCTGCTTTACCTTGAGGTAGTATTTGTCATTACAGCTCAAGCAGGTCATTATTTTGCAAATCTTTAGGGAGTCCAGATGTGCTTAAAATTAAAGGCCAACTGTTATTATTTATATTATCATAATGCTGAGAGAGGTCACTGCTCTATTGTGCAAGATCACATTCAAACACATCATGAGCAGCAGACCCTGCTCCCCAGGCTTCTCTCTATTAAGGGACAATGATGTATCCTCAGATCTAAATTTAGTTAACAATAGCAGCTGTGAGTGTGGAGGTTCAGACCAGCTGGGTCAAAGGGTCCATTTCTTGGCCTTACTTCCCCTCTTCCTGGTGCTCACCTGACGATGTGTTGAGCCAATTCAAGTTGCTGAGCCAGCAGAACATTTTCTTGACAACAAGGTGAATGGTTTTCTGCTGTGTCTGGGACCTGAATTAGTTCAGCAGGGGATGAAACCAGCACCAGAGCTAGTTTGAGGAGGAATGACCACACTGCTGGGGCAGGGCGGGGGAAACTGAGGTCTGGGAACACAATGGGAGGGAAAAGGGAGGTAAAATGTCAGGGCTGCTCTCTTTCAGAGAAATCCTCTCAGCCTCAGTGTGTGCCGTTACTGTTAGTGTTTAGGTCTATTTCTGTGTGCTCACCCCCTTCCTTGCTCAGGCATCTGCCTGACTTCTTGGTGAAAAAAACTTCCTCAGGAAGGAAACTTTCCTCAGCTGTCAGGAAACTTCCTCAGCCAAGGAAAAGGAAAAGCTGGTTTGACAACTGAGCAACAACTTTGCCATGGGTCTGACAGCATGTCAGTGCCAGCATGAGGGGCAGCATGCATACAGCTTGGGGCAGATAATGCAGACTGTTTTAAAGCATTGTAATTAATTTAAAATCAATACATCTAAATACAGGTGCTGTTGTGGTCAATGGAGATGCCAGGCATGATTCTGTGGCCTAAACAGAGGCATCTCTTGCCTTTTGAGATGCTTGGACAATCCCCCTGCCTCCCAGCTACTGGTCCAGAGGGGCAGGGGTCTCCAATTTTTCTGGGGTGCCACCTGCCTGGCTCTGAGGGGATCCTGGCCTATCCCTGCCTGGCCATGGCCAGGACCCCATATCAGACCCCTAGGACCATCAGGCCCTGCCCCAGTCATGCCGCAGCAGGGCTGGTCTCCAGCTTCCACAGCCCTGCCCCGCCTGCAGGCCTGCTGAGCCATGGGCCAGTGTCCCAGCCTGGCCTTGGCCTGTCCCCATCCCCAGGGAGGTGCTTGATGCTGGGGGCTGGGGCTGCCCCAGTGCCCCCTGTCTGCCCTGCTCCTGGCTGTGAGTGAGATGGGCCCTGCCTGCTGGACCCTGCCATGAGAGAACTCTAGCTGTAGTGCCCAGATGCTGCCAGCCCTGGGTCAACCTCAAGGATACCCTAAAAGAGCACCAGTGTCACCAGTGACCTGTGTTTAAGCAACGTATCCAAGCCCCAGGCATCCCCAGGACCAGGGAGGATGGACACAGTCATGGACCTCAGCACTGGACACCTCTCGGCAGGGCTTGATCTGAATTTGGGGGCTTTGGAGCTGTGGAAGCACACTCAGGCCTTCCCCTTTGCCCAGCAGGAGGACAAATACCTCCTGCGGGAAGGCCACGTCTTAAATTGTGGCAGCTGCTGGTACCCCAAAGGGGGTTGAAACCCTTAGAGGATAAAATCTCAGGAGTCGACTGGGCTGCTGGTGGTGTTGGCGAGTTGAGAAAAAATGTTGGCTTTTCAACAGCATTTAGCTTTTCAGCTGTTAACACAGGTGGAAATGATGTGCTGGGTTACCATCCCCAGGATTTCTCATGTTGGTAGTTCCAGCTAACCATGGTCTTCCCAAGTGATGTTTCCCTGTCCCTCAAACAAGAAGATGTTATCTCCAACTGTTTGCAACAAGCCTGAGGTTGCTTGTTGGAGTCTCAAAAACATTTTAGAGAACATTTTTTTTAAATTATTGTTATTTGTTTTCTACTACGAGCAGCTTTGCTCTTGCTTGAGCTCTCTTCTAGAGAAAGGGACCTACTTGTTCCTGTGGACCAGCGGCAGTGCCTGACCCAGGTGCACTGCTCAGCCAAGGAGAGGAGGACAGCAACTTTTGGGTGAGAGAAACTGAAATTCTAGGTATTTACGGAAAGGTTAGTGAGCAGTGCATCCAAACAACACTCTGGCAACACGCTTTCACAAGCAGGTTATTGAAATGATCAAATACATCCCCTGCTAACTCCTGCCCCACATGGT
Organism: Gallinago jamesoni; assembly: GCA_025769975.1. Classification (NCBI taxonomy): domain Eukaryota; kingdom Metazoa; phylum Chordata; class Aves; order Charadriiformes; family Scolopacidae; genus Gallinago; species Gallinago jamesoni. The sequence continues at coordinate 67,816,701 of JAOQGH010000023.1, forward strand.
GGGCACTGTTGCTTATCCAGCTGTCACAATCTCAATGCAGATGGGCTCTTTTTTGGATTGCTGGATGAGCAATTTCTTTTTATGAAACTACTGGGACATTAAATGTTCAGGTATTTTGGAATACCATGGAAACCAGGAGGTGTTAGAGGTAAAGCCTTTTATGGGACATGTTTATTGCAGGCTGAGCTGTTCTGAAGATCTCTACAAAGATCATGTAATCTACACTACTGCTTCTGCTCCTTTTGTCTTTTTCTCCTAATCTTGGCTTTATGTTTTCTTACACACTGATCTATGTGCTCAGGGCGGTGTGTCACTCCCTCTGCCTTATACAATCTTCTTTCCTTCTGTTCCTCTCTAAAAGCCATTGCAAATCTTTTTCATGCAGTACTTTTCAGACACGCTGCATCAGGCCATTTTACACTTAGGCTGTTGCCCTGCCTGCTCCTTGTGTATGTTAAAATCTATTTTTCTTCAAATTTCAGACTGCATATTTGATTAATAACAATCAGAAGATTCCTAATAGATAATGCAGTTGAACAAATCACTAAAGAGCTTTGCAAATACCTCGCCAACCTATCCTCTTTAAAGCAATACAAAAAGCCTCGCAAGCTTTATCTACTTAACAGCAAGGTTTTTATTGTTACTTTGTTCTAGCTCTCTTTCTCCCCTGATGTCATGTAGGATGATTAGACAAATGTAGTTTAGTAAGCCCCAATATAGCCTCTTTGTAATTTTTTTTAATCTTATTTTATAATTGAATTTCTTAGCACCGTATTTATAAGATCCTTGTGACCCTTTAGCATTCTTTATATTTTCTGTTTCTGGCCTAGCTTTTGCATCTCTTGCTATTGTTAGTCTCCACAGCTCAAATTAACCTAGTCTGAAATCCATCATTGTACATCGTTTAATGAGACATTTCTCCAGTCATCATTACAGCAGATCAATAGAAACAAATCCCTGTCTCCTGGCTGGTTTAGCTAAGTATCTCATGCATGACTGTCTTTCCAATTTGATCCAGTTTAACAGTCTGCTTCTCCCCCCTCCCCAACACCACTTCTCTAATCTGCAGAGATAGATATAAATCTTGAGCCAGACTCCAGGGGGTTTCTCTTGTACGGTCTTCCCTCTGTGCAAAGCTCGCCCTGACCGACTGCTGCTGCTGCTGCTATTGCCAGACAAACAGCTGCCTTAGCAGTTGTACTAACAAATAAAAGGGGAGGGAGGCAGGGGCAAGAGAGGGAAGCTTTTTGCCCTTAGGGTCCTTGTTCACTTACTTCACTGAGAGATTTAAAAGCTAATGAGGGGCCATTGCTGCAGGGAAAATGAGAATAATCTGTGATGTTTGGAAAAGAGTGAAAATCTGTCACCACTTGTGAGTGCTTCACATCAGCATATCTTTTCAAGGCTACCCCCACAAGACAAAGGGGTTAGAAACTGATAAGTATAAAACGAGATTTTCCTTTTCATTGCTCTGCTCTGTAGGCTGTCTGTGAGATTGACAGTCTCTCCTTTCTCACCTCTCCCAACTTTCCCCTCCACCAAGATAGGACTCATAAATGTGGTCAAAATTCAAAGGAATTTTTAGTGCTATGTAACTGGATACGGGCAATCCAGATTAGACATAGACATTTGGAGTCTTTGAGTGTCCCCCTCCTTGCCTCCTCAGCCGTCCCCTTTTCTGTTCTTGTGGTCCTTCCAATTCCTGTTGTGTGCAGTGGTTTTGTGAAACTACTTATAGATGTGTTCAAATGGCAGTGCGTGGTCAAATATTTAATTCTATGAGATTTTTAGATGCCTGACTTGCATGTAGGAGCAGATTAAAATTAAATTGCTGGAGTGGGTATTACCTTAAGCTGCTCAGCCTACCTTTTCAGTGGAGATTGCTGTCACTGGGGCAGGGATGATGGCATGGCTCCTGGGCTAGGTCAGCTGGTAGCTGCCGTGAAATGTGACAGTTCTGTAGTGCGAAAATAACCCGAAGTTGGCATTAGTTTATGTTAATGTGCTGGGCTGTAACCTTTGGTAGCCTGGGAGATGCTTTTCAACTGATCCCTCTGACTGTAGAGGTAGCACCTTGTGTCTGTGCACTGGGGTGTATGGTAGGGCAGGCTGTCAACACACCTTGAGCTGAAGATTTCAGTCTTCTGCTGTGAGTGCATAGGATCCCTAAAACTCTGTGACTTAGATCGTTACTCTGCTTATATGATACCATTCACGTGTATGTATGCACAATCATGTGAATGCTCACATACAGGAAAGATTTGTCTTTAATGGTCATGATAATTCCAGGTGTAAAGAAGATGTCACTTGCTTTGCTGGCAGTAATAAGGTCTGTTTTTCTCCTCAAGATATAATAGTCCCTGCTCATTATTATAAGAGCTGATCTTTTGCCTGTATATATTTCTTTGCTCTCAAAGGGGTTTGAAAGATTAATCCAGTTAGCAAAGTGCTCTGATATATACTGCTGTTCAGGTAGGGAATTTTAAGAGAGCCTGCTTTTCACTGTTAGTTACTACGCTGCTATTTTTCTCCTCATTCACAGTCTTCCCCCTTGCAGATCCTCTCCCTGTACTGGACTTTGGGATGGAGGAAATTATATTCTGTAATTAGATCTATAATATAAAGGACAAGGTTTATAAATGGTCTCTCACAGAGTTTGGATCCCTAGTTCTGTGCCAGGATGCAGTTTTATGGAAGAGATGCCCTTAAAAATAGCACATACTCCATCATTTACAGAATTTACAATTCTCCTTTTAAAATTCAGTTTCTAAAGCCCATATATGTTCTCTTCCTGAAGAATTCTGGAAATCTAAGTGAAAAATCCAAAGGCACAGGTGACTGCTAGTATTTGTTTGGACAATGTGTTAGAAGGAACATAAAGAAGGAAGGAGACAGTTCAGTGCTTTTTTTTTTTTCTTTGAAGGTCCTAGTTTATGGCATGTTACAGTGACACCTTGTGGTAAACAGTGTTGGAAGTCTAAGAAAAAATTCTGCGTCATAAAACGAGGTGTTCTTTTGAATAATGTTTTTAACTTTGTTATTTAATTAGCTATCTATATTTCAGTACTAGCTAAAGTCCATTTGTACAAGGTGTGCATGTACTAAACGTGTATGAATGTGCAAATTCTCACTTACAAGAACTACCAACATCAAGAATTATGAATCTTTCCAGTTCTAAAGAAAGGGTTAGTTGTGTGTATTTTGATAGAGCTAAATGCTGACGTTTTTATGTGGCTGCTGATTTCTTCAGGCTTTCAGTTGCATCTTGATTACATTCCTCACCAGGATCTTAACTTGATCCCTCTTCTCTTTCCCCTTCTCCTCCCTGTACAACCCCAAAGGATCCATGACACGTCCTAAAAGTAAACTGCTTCCTTAAAAAAAAACAACAAAAAACCAAAAAAAACAAACTAAAACTCCAAAGTGTTGAATAGTTATATGCATTTAATTTTTCTTTTTAGTAGAACTTAGACATATTTGTTTGCCTGGGCTGCATCTAAACTGGTAATTTAAAGCCATGCCAGGCAACATTCATAATCCTGTGTAACCACACAGATCAACTGTTAAACTCTTTGAGTTGTTACTAGCAGGTTTTGGTTCAGCATTAGCACAAGTAATAGCCAGGAACAGTTTGGGGTTAGTAAAATCTAGGCGCCATTCCCCCTAGGTGTTTTAGTTGTGGCCATACTCTTGTGGAGTATGAGTGATTTTTAAAGAGTGGGTGTGAGTTATCCTATGCTACCTGCTAGGGTGTGGGCATGGGTAAATTTAATTTACTGGTATGGACCTAGAGAGCAAATCCTGATGGTCCTAAATCTCCTGAAGGTCTATCCAATGCACAAAATGCTCTGCCTCAGGAAGAAATTGTAGCCTACAGCTGCCTGTCACCAGATTCCTTTTCAGTTTTGCTTCTTACGTGAGCTCTGACAAAGCTTCTTCAGCCAAGATGAGCTGGATTAGGAAAGAACTACTATTTAAGCAGTCAGACTAAACTGGCTTATTTTGTCTGGAGCTTAGGAGTTCCCTCTTGAGCAGCTTTGCTGGTGGGCTGCAGGGGTGGTAGCATCCTTCTGGAGTGAAGAAGTGACAAGTAAAGGGGGCAGTAACTCCCCCTCACCTGTGAAGCTGAAAGCCCTTAGCTGAAAGCTGAGATCACCTTAGATGAGTCTTACTTTTGTCTAGGAGTTCCCTTGAGTAGTGGTGAAGAGGCTGAGGTAATGTACAAGGAACCCCCCAAATGCTTCCTAGGATAAGGGGAAGAAAATAAAAGGAAGGAGCCCACTCCATAAAGCCTTGGCTTTCTCCAGCCCAACTTATCCTTTGCTCCTGCCTCGGTGCTTTTACCTCCTTTCATCTACCATGCACGGGTGCAGCAGCACATGGGGCTGTGCTGCAGCCTGAGTCACAGAAAAGAACATCGGGTTAATGCTAATCAATTCACTTCTGTTGTTGCTGGGATAGTGTTAACCAGATTCTCATCCTGGTTTATCGCATGACTGCAGGAATGTTTGCTTGGCAAGTGCCTGGGGCTTGAGAAAGTGAAGGAGCATTTAGGTGTGGTAAGAAAGCAGGTTCCCTCTTTAAGCAGCAATGACAGGACGTGTCAGCCTAAACTGGTCGTGAAACTGATCATTTAAATAGTTTTGTTATTTGTAAAATAGCATGTTTTATTTATAATGTATAATACACATGCACCAAAGAATTCTGCAGCATTTCTTTATATATATATATATATATATATATATATATATGTAAGCTGGATCAATTTCCTATTGCAGTTCACAGAATGACTCTGTGGATAGCTCTGTGGTACAACAGACATGTACCACAGACTGGGAGCTGGATGTTTCTTAAGCTTCAATTCCCACTGACTTTTTAAATGTGAGTCTTCGACTTTATGTAGGATTCTTAAATGTCTTTTTAAATCAGATACCCAATTTATCCATCAGCTTCAATTTTCTTCCATGACATGGGCACAAACTTGCTAGTACAATTGTGCCAACTCATGTAGAGAGCCCCTAGCAGATTGGTTCTGGTTAGTTTGTTTACATGATGCACCAGAAGAAGGCACATAGGGGTCTGCTTTGAGTGGTACTTGGGTGTGGAAAACGAACATTTGGAAACAGTCATTAAAATAGAGAATTAATTAACATTTTTGTACCAACTGACATGAATGGTAGTGTTCTAACAAGGTTATTCATCATCACAAACAAATCTTCTTAGCTGTATCCACTTGAAAATATTTAGAAATATCTTAATCATAGTACAAATGAAGATCAGGCCAGTTTTCTCTCACTCTTTCCCTGTTTCTGTGTTGCTTGGAGCACCTGATTAAAAGCATTGAACTTAGTTTCCTCTTTATGTTAATGATATTTATGTAAGGAGATACGCTGGTTTTCATTGGCCAGCTCTTTTGTTTCAGTGGTTTAATAAGAAACTATGAAATAGATGTTGTGCAATTTCAAGACAAGTGCTCCAGGAAGCTGAAAAGTTGTTGAAGGAACGGAATGTAAACAAGGATTAAAAAAATATTTAATAAACTGAAATGCAGAAATTTCACTGTCGCGTCTCCGTCACCTAGACTTAAAGGAGTTCATATGGCCAAGTCAAGGAAAGAATCAGTCTGCCAGATGAAATTGGTTAAGTTATGAGGAACATTTGCCTGTGGGATCTCCCGCTAAACAGACTTGCTGCTTTTTACTGTGTATGGATTTCTGCAGTGTGCGGTGCTTTCTCAAAAAATTGTCAAAACTTATGTACAAGTAACCTGGTAAGTTTTGAAAAACTGTACTTAATCTTTTGAACATAGATGAATATTAGTGCTGTAAGAATTTTCTATTACATATCATCTTTTTAAAAATTATTTTAAATAATGTATCTGAGTGAACGCAGAGTTTGAGAACTAATGTTTAACATTTGAATTTGTGGAACCTGGTATGGAAGAAATCCTGATAACCAGGTTGTATGGGTTTTTGTTTTATACTTTCTTTACACAGTTATGTTCCGACAGCTCCTGAAATTGCCATAAATGCTAAAGACCCCGGAGAGTGGAGGATAGAAACCTTTGCTCTTTCAGTTTATCCACTTTACTTACCCGTTTCTGTCTAGTCTATGATTTTTGTTACATAAACTTAGGAAAACTGTAAATTCACAAGAAATTGGCTGGGAATCTGTGGCTTGCACAATTAACCTGAACTGGTTTCAGTTTCTTTTAAATTTACTTATGCTATAAATTGTGGATTTCTTTAAGTATTAAAGTAAGTGGTTGAATCCTTAATCTTATGCTTTCTTAGTGTTCCTTTGAGTAGTCAACTGGAATTTATTATTATTCCTTCTGCTGATGCATGACAAAGATAAGCAAAACCTCTCTAATCCTAACACAATTCTGCATGAGGCTTTCAGGAGTTACCTCCTGGTTTCTATTTGCCTGAAATATTGATGTTATTTAGAAGACCATGTACCTTTGCTCTGTAAAAAGAAAATTTTCTTCCTGGGAGCTAACTATGGAAACCTACTGCAGAGGACTACCACCTGATCCATTTTATTTCATACATTTGCCTGACAGTTCCTTTAAAACTACTTCTAACTCTTGCACCAGTGAAAGAGTTAATTGCCTTCCCTGATAGAAGCCTATCATGCAATGATAACTTTAATGGGGATCTTTTGATTTAAATTAATTCAGAATAAGAAATAAGTTGCTCTTCCTCTCAGCTTTGAAAGACAGGAAAATCACATTCATGTTCAGTGAATGTAATGTGTAAGGGATTCAGATGAGAGAAATATAATCTTGGAGTCTGGGAGCTGTAAATCTTATTTTTTGCTGTCAGTCTATTTATTGTGTTCACATTTGCTTTGTGACGCCTTTGATTCTTACTATTGTCACTGTGTGTCCCATGTTCTGAAAATTTCTTCCTGAGAGTTGTTTTATTAAGGGTGCCCTGAACTGTTTGCAGGACAAAACTTAAGACTTCATTTGCACTTCACATGTGGTGACTGATTTTGCACACTTGGAATGACATGAAAAAATAGACACCTTAGCTCAAGATCACTTTTAGCAGAAGAAGGGTGGTCACCATATGGTCGCGTAAAACCCCTTCAAAAGGAGGCCAGACAAAAGGCATTTAGCTTGAAGGAAAGTCTTTTTGCTCCCAAGAGGTCAAAGCCACTTGGCCTTGTCCTTTATGCTCAACATATTTATGAAGCATTTGTTATTGACTTGGTGAACCAGAATCAGGAAATGAGAGCCAAATTCTTACCTGAGATAATTTAATTAACACCGGCTGATTCTGCCAATGCCTTTGCTTAATGGTACTGTGAAATTAGTCTCAAGTGAGAAGCTACTGGTGTATCAACAATAAATTTATTCAAATGAGAAAACACTGGTTAAAGAAAATTTGTTTTACAAGAAGCCAATGCTTTAATATATTTTAATCAAAGAATTTTTGGGAAACATTTTCACTCATAGTAAAAATGTGTGTATTTCTCTTATAGGAAGGAGAATTTGGAATTAGTAACCTTTGCAATGTTAGTGACATCACTGGAGCAGTGAGTAATGGTTTACTTTGTTAGTTCCTAATATCCCATGTTACTGCTATTTGAATAAATGACTACAATGATTACATTATCAAAGACTTCACGTAAATGCGCACAGCTGCTTGTCTGGCACAAGTCAATAGGTTGTGTGCTTAGTTTTGGCTCAAATTATTAAAGACACCATTATCTTTCTTGTTTAAAGAAAACTTATAGAGGGTGTGGATCTCTGCTGTGAGTCATGCTCACATCTTGATCTACAAAGTTCATAATCATTCATTTTTGAGAAAATGAGTCAAAAGTAGCATTCCTTCCAAAATGTGAATCATTAAGACTGTTTCATTCAGCTACCTTTGTACAGTTAAATAGTGTATTTTATTTTCTCAATGATTTGATGGGGAAAAATGTAAAATGACAATTGTTGAAAATTTACAGTTCTCCAGGAATTCAAAGGGTTGTGACTATTGTGCAGGGCTCTTTAGCTTAAAATGAGTTTTCCATAGCAGCATTCTTGCAAGCAATTTAGTTGATGTTCTTCTAGTTCAGATTTCAAATGCAGTTCAAGCTTGTAGTTATACATATTCTTTGAAGAGTGGTGGAGAATTCAGTCATCAATATTTTCCAAAGAGATTAGTGGAAAGCACCCTCTCAGTGCCTGGTAACTAGCGATAGGCTGGGTCATTTATGATACTGGGACCATAAAAGGCTGTGTTGTCATGACAATACATAGTAAGGTTGACTCGCCTATTTAGGTTACTGTGTATCTTTGCTCAGTGTTATCAAGTTGTACTATTTTTTTCACAAGTCTTTGCAATGCTCGGTATCAGAGTCTCCTGCTTTCAAATTTGTTCCCTTTCAGCTTCCCTTTAGGAAGAAAAAAGTACATGCCCATTAAGAAGTGGATGGGAAAGAACAAACAAGAAAGGTCCAAGATCAAATCCAAGCACATAATATTTACTACATCTTTGAAAATTCATGTTTTTAAAGCCAGTGCCTTTCCTCTTGGAGAGTGGGGCGTTTGTATTGAGTGGCTTTCTGCTGTGCTGGCTGTGCTGCATACCGCGCATCTGTTACTTCTCCACAGAGAAGAAGTGATAAAATAAAGCTGGGAGAGAGGGAGTGCTGGCCACACACATCGTGGCTGGCTGGGTGACTCTTTCCCAGAGCAAGACTGAACATGGACTGTCTTAGCCAGGGCTCCTCCTGCCCCTGAAGCTGTGCATCAGCCCTTTCCCAAGGCCTATGTAAAGCTGAGCACTCTCCCCAGGTGATAGTCACAGCCTGTTCAGGTGTCCTGCAGTCCTTTTAGTGCTCCCAGTACCTGTGAGGGTGCCAAAGTCTTTACCAGACCTGAACAGGTGGTTGAACATCTACTGTTTTGCACAGTCCCTAAGAATGATTTATTTTCATTTCTGCTCTGTATTTGGCTTTACATTGAGAAGGGCACTACACAACGTAACTCCCTTACTGTAGTGTCTGAGTACATATAATTTTTGATATATTTAAATATTTTTGCTACAGAGTTTAAGTACTGTAAATGCATATTTTATTGCTAAAGAACCAGGGCACAAAGGAGTTAAGTGGCTTGGTCACACAGAATGTTTTACTGCAGCTGGAAATTGAACAATTTTTCTCACCCTTAGTGCTGGGGTATCCCTTCTCTTTAAAAATGTGCTTTCAAAGTCCTTCTTAAAGCACCATCTGTCTTTGCAGTGCACACAGGGATGTCAGTTTTGGAATACGACGGTGCAAATCAATTGTCCACTGAAATGTGTGAGTATTGCCTTAGCTTTGGCTCTATAGTTCTTATTTCCAGTCCATCAAGTATCTTATCCAACAGCAGACGTGGAAAACCTAACCAGGGCGGCAGTGTTTCTATAAAAAGATGTAATGTCCGTTATTTTCTCTGAGTATGTTTATAAATTCTCTTTTAGGAAGCTAATAATTCTTGTCCTAGGAGTTACCTGTAATATCAAAAGTTTTCATTAAGTTTCTCAAAATGTGGGGACACTTTACAGTACATTAAGCTCAGCTGTTCATCCAGATTTTCAGGCAGTGAGAAAGGACCAATGCTTTGCAGGATTTTACTCTACTGAGGTCTGTCTCAGAGTTGTCTGCAGATTTAAATGAAGCACATGGTCTTTACTAGACTGATTCTTTTTCTTAATTTTTTTTTTTTTTTGCTTTTACTAAACCAGATGGTCAAGAATTAGCATTGATCTGTGACAACTGGCATCATAGTTTTTAAACTGCTTTCTTCTGGACCTCTTGAACACCTGAAGTTCATTCATTCTTGGCATCATTTTAATGTTGGCTTTCTGGTTTTTCAAGTGTGGGTTTTCCTTCTTTCATTATTTGCCAGTGATAAGGCTTTGTAGTGTACTTTCACTGTAAGAAACTTCTAATTAATTGATATTATCTGTTTGAAACACTCTGTGATTATTTTTATGCTAATTTCATGTTTTATTAATATGCTTCCTGGCAGAATAAGACATACACCAGAGCATGTGAGGTAAGTTAAACACTATAAGATCAATACAAAAAAATCATTATTTCAGTGATTACTATGTGCATATAGTGCTAAGAAATACAATGTAGATACACAAACGTATCAATCCAGGCCTAATTGTTTTGTGCTTCCTAAAGCTGAAGAATGAGTAAAGTACCCAAATCTTTTCTTTACAGCATAGTGGCTAAAACATGTTTGTATTTAAAACTGCCATGTAGCAAAGAATATTGCACCAGTATAGAACGCAGTACAGACCTTTTTAAACTACAATCTAGGCATTCACACGAGTCTTGTTCTATCCATTTTTTCATTAATCCCATAAAAGATGAATCAGAGAGAATGCTTATTAGGGCTGGTATGACACCAGCTTGGTGAGAAGTAGAAACAAGGAGTGGGAGATAGAAGACAAGACACACTCTTGACTGGGTAGAGAGTCCAATTGAAGTAAAATGCAATTCAGTAAAGGGCAACGTGTTGTCCTTTAGAAAGAGGTCTCAAATGGGGAGTGCCTGCTCTGTGTTGCAGATGGGCTGGCATTTACAGTGGTAAGTATGAGGGAACAAAGTGCTGCTAAAGAGACGGTGCCGTTCTGGGGCCCTTTTAGCAATGAACATAGAGTGTAGGATAGGATGGGGATGAGACAATTCAGGATTGTGTTTGGGACCGTTGAGGCCTCAGTATGAAGTTTGTACCCAGATGGGGACAACACACTTCAGGCAGGTGATGGAAGGGTTGGAGGGAATCCCAAGTAGGACACAAAGCCGTTGGCAAGTTGGAACTTTGATTTTTTTAATGCTTTTTAATCTGTGAAATTATGATCATGACAAAGATTTACAAGTATGCTAAATGATGGTTTTGGAGTGTAGGAACAGTCCAAGAAGTAACCAACTTGCTTTTGTAGAAACACAGAACTAGTGTCAGGGTTTTTTTTTTTTTGTTGATGGTTTTGGGGTTTTTTGTTGCTTGTTTGGTCACCCAATGTGCCAGTTAAATTCACTAACTCTGCAAGGGCTTCTGTGGGATTATTTTCCTGCTAGATCAACTGGTTGACTTGACTGCTCACATGGTTAGGCGAGCACCAGGTCACTGCCTGCAGAGGATCAGGTCATTGCAGTCCATAGGGGAAAGGAATGGGAGTAAAATTGTGACTTTTCCTTCGGTGTTGGGTCAGCTCTGTCCTCTGACTACACCTTGGGACTGAAATCTGGTAGTATTACTCCTTTTGGATATTACCTCTCACCTATGAACAGAGGAGTGCCACTGAACTCATAAGAAAAGGAAGCAGAATCTGGGTCATACAGGGACAGTTCTGATAGATGGAGAATATATGAGGATTTCTTGTTTTCAGGCAGAGCAGATGGTAAATTTCCCTCAAAATTTCTAAGACTCGGAGCTTTAGTAATCCTCTTACCTCAAGCAAAAATTGGATTTATGGTTCGGACAAAGATCAGAAGAAGAAAGAAAAACATGACAAAATCCAAATGGTCAGAAATGTCTGTGTTAAATAGACAGTTAATAGTAGAAGGCACTATGAATCAGTATGTAATCCAGGGACAGTATCCTCTACAAGCTCAACAAATCTTGGTTGTAAATGAAAGTGTACAGCTGATAACTGATGCCTGCCAATACCCAGATCTTTGCCTGCTAACAGGCATGACTATTCACTTGCAAGTATTTTATTTCTCTGAATATGAAAACATTTGGAAAAAAAAGTTTTTAAGTGCTTGCACTTGACATTGAATGCCTAGATGTGAGATAATATACGTAGGAATATACTGCTAAGCAAGTTTTTAAATGTCTCTCAGCTGCAACTGTGTTGTCAGAAATAACATGCCTTATCAGTTTCCGTAGGGTGCCGGAAGTGTATATCCTAGAATGACAGGAAGAGCAATTAAAAAAATTTGCTCACTTAACATAATGAATTGCTCCTGAATGATCTAAAGGTTAATTACCACTTGAAAGGTGGCTGCTGTACAAAGAAAACTTCAAGATTTTATAGGTTGAATGAACTTTCAGAATAAAATGAGCCCAAATTAAATGCCTGTCTAGAAAAGCTCAAACCATCAATTCTTAAAAATTTTGGCTTTCCAGGAGACTCAGTCTTACATTTAATTTATAGGCTACGTCTTCTTAAGTTCTCTAACAATACAGTAGGGTAACAATATATCTGTGTTCCCCAAGTAAACTGAAAACTTGGGAGTTTTCCATTCTTAAGATGTGAGTGTAGAAAACTCTCTACCCTGGGTTATTCATTATGTTTGCAGCTTGTAGACATGACTGTACCAGAAGGAGTAACTACTAACAGGGAAGTGTGAATTAGGCATGGCTGCTCTTACAAATTACTAATTTCAACTATTTTGAAAATTCACTGCAAGTAAGAATGTGCCTCATTCCTAGGAAATACATGAAGTAGGAAAGAGTGATACCCAACATGTGGAACATATCATTTTACAAGTTGAACACAATTACTTCCTAACTTTGTTGTTGTTACTGAAATCTATCTCCAACTTTAATGTTACCCCGAATTTATGCTGTCCACAAAGTGACAGTGTGTAAGAAGGAAAACCCTAATTCAATGCCCGATGAAATGATGGAAGGGCTCTCAGGAAGCTCTATGGAGTGAGTTTGTGGAACTGCTATTTTTTAGAATTAATGTAATGATTTACACAAGATTCGTATGTATTCAAAATGTCCACAGGATTTGTATATATTTAAAATGTGTCTCCATAATTCTTGGTGGAAGTTTACCTTTATACAAAACTAACCAGTGAGTTCTGTACCCTACACAGACAGTTTCCTGTAAGTTTGGCTGCAGCCGTGCAGAGGATGCATATGGAGTTGAAGTACAGAGTAAGTCTGAATACAGTCCTTTGTCTGATTCACAGTCTGTCAAATTCAGTTTTAATATTATAGACTTGTTCTAGTATCTGGATTTCTTTGAAAAAAAACAAACAAAAAAACGTCATGAGTGTTTTTATTCACCAGAAAATTATCATTCTTCTTTTCTCTTTTAATAAATACAATGAAGTTAACTCGATCTAATAGTAAAATTGTTTTCCCTTCACAGACATGAAACTTTTAAAATCCAATCTCAACTGTTTAAGATAATTTGTCAAACACCTGTCCTTGTGCTGCCTGCTACCTTGAAATCATTGCAAAAAGCTCCCACAACTTACACAGGAACAATTTGACCAGTCCAGTGCTATTGAAACAGGCTTCTTGAAAATCTCTTCAGAAGTCTCCCATAAGTTCTCTAGGTTTCTATTCAGCACAATTTTACTAAGTACCTGTAACTAAAAATGCATTTACCCAAGCACAGGTTTTTAGTCACATTTGCTTAAATTGAGCTTGGCCCAGTACAGGCTTACTTATCAAACTATCTTTAAAATGTCGTGTGACATTTTAAGTATATTTTTTTCCTGTGTTTTTATTGGCTTCACAGCTTTCAAGTGTGTGGAGTAATATGGCTTTACCCGTAAAGCCCAGTAATTGCCATGAAAGGTTTTTTTCTTACTGATGTATTTTATTTTTCCCTCAGACTACTTGAACAAGCCTACAGCACCATTTGCATCTACTATAGGAAGCCACAATGTCACATTAGGGTGGAAGCCAGCCAACATCTCTGCAGTGAAATATATTATCCAGTGGAAGTTCAATCAACTCCCTGGGGACTGGAGGTACACAGAGGTAAAGGAACTTCCTTTTACTTTGCAAAGGAAAAGGTTCTTGGTTTTATTTATAATCCAGCCCTATTTCACAGGGGAAAAAAAAATAAAGGTAATTTATTAATAGAGTGCAATCATAACAGAAACCATGTGAGGAATGAAAGTAACAACTAGATTTTGAAATGGAAGTGGCTGCAATTTACTAGTGGATTAAGTGGTTCCTTTATCTTTTTCTAGCAGTTGGCTAAAATTGGTAAAATATTTTGAGATTCTTAGTGGCAGGGCACTGCCAGGGCAGTGGTTATGTTTCTTGTCTTTGCTCTTCTCTTTATTTTAGAAAAACATTGATTAATATGTTAGGCTCATGAAAGAGGTGCACAAAATCATGAGTAACATGGAGAAGCTGAGAAGTGGACAATTTTTCTCCATTTCCTCCAACATAGGAACTAGGGACCTTGGTGGAAACTAGCAGGTAGCAGATTCAAAACTAGCAAATGGAGGTATTTCCTCACAGAATGTGTAGTTAAGACATTCAGCTGTTTCCTGGCAAATGTGGGTATTAAATTACCAAATTTAAGCTGCTAAATATTAACATGTAAAATTGCTTAAATTACTAAACGGTGTTCAAAAAGTGACTGGAAAAATTACTGGAAGAAAAAATTGGGTCTTACTAAATGCAAACTAAATGCAAACATTACCTTTGTTTCACGTTGAGCCATGCTTGTAAAATGTCAAGACTGAGTGTATTCAGGAGAAATATCACAATACTTGGCTAGATAGACCTTTGTTCTGACTCAGTATGGTTATTCTCATATTATGTTCTTTTGCGTCAACTGTACGTTTGTTATCTTGCCATCAGTGGACTACTTTATAGAGCATGTCAAGTTAGGGCCACAAATCAAAGGTAAAGATAATTTGCTAAGCAGGAAGTTGTTCTGAATTAATCATTAGTGAAATAATAGGGAACAATGACTTCAGACCACAAATATATCAAGTAACTAGGAGCTTTGGATCTTAAACCTGTTTAAACAAACAGTTTAAAATACATTGCCTATAATACATTATTGCTTTAGGTTTTTTACCTTATTCTTCAAATGTATTATTATATTGCATCCATCCTTCCATCCGTCCACTCGTTGTTTAGATTTGGTAGCATGCTCTGAAGAAAAGAGAAGAGAAAAAGTTCTGAAAGTAATGAAAATAATTCTCAGATTTTCCTCTTATTTAGGCTTAGGACCTGCACTTTAGTATCCTGGAGTACGTATATTGTTGTATGAGACCTCTTTTGCCCTGGTAACAGCCTATATAGCATCTGCAAATGGAGGAATGAAAAAAGATATTGTGTTTTTGCATTGATTTAGGTAGTATCTGAAACTTCATATACAGTCAAAGACCTTCAAGCCTTCACAGAGTATGTGTTTCGAGTAGTTTGGATCATCACATCTCACCTGCAGCTCCATTCTCCATCAAGTCCCAGTTACCGAACACATGCTTTTGGAGGTAATGAATCACACTATTAATCGCATCCTTCGGGACCCTATCAGAAACATTTTGTTTTCCCTGTTGTTTCTTTCACTGAAAACGTTGATGCTTAATCTTCAGAATGATATATATGTTGCCTACTACAGGCTTTTTTGTTTGAACTAGGAGATTCAGGGCTACTTCCTGCTTTTAGTTTTGAAAACATGCACAGAAAACTATGTGGTCAAAATTGTGAGGGCACATCGGATACTTTTGTGCACAATTTACACACATGAACTTTTTGAGTGAAATTTTCCTGAACACTAAGAAACAGAAATCATCGCTGAAATTTTATGCTGTCATTTATCAATATAAATAAATTAACCGGTATGAAACCTAAAAATGTGCCTAAAAAAAGGAAAACAATTAACATCTTAAATGCCATCCCAGAGTCACATATTTCTGTCTCTTGCAGCTCCTGCAACAGCTCCTGTCATTAAAGATATTCAGAGTTCAAGTCCTAACACTGTTGAAGTTAGTTGGTCTCCACCACTTTTTCCCAATGGATTGATTGTTGGATATAACTTGCTCCTGACCAGTGAGAATCAGGAACTGCTGGGAGCCTCAAGAGGGCATAGCTTTCAGTTCTATTCCACCTTCCCAAACAACACTTACAGGTAAAAAAAGAAAAGATAACTAACATGGCCAAGTGTGCTATAGAGCTTCTTGCCTGGATAGTAGAGGGTATGACTGAGTACCACTTCTGCAAAGATACCCTCTTTAATTATGTTCTTGCCAAAAACAAGAGTACCTTCCTTGGGATAATGGAGTTATTCCAGATGAATTGGCTGCTTCTGTGTAAGTCAGATGGGGAGGAAGGAAAAGCAATTTGATATAGGTCCAGCACCTTGCATTTTCTTAGCTGTTGGTTTTCATTTTTTAAGCTCATATGGCATCTTTTCAGTATATTCAATGAATGACAGAGCAGTCTTCTCTAGTACTTCAAGCATCTGGAAAAGTTCCTGCATTTTTATTAACCACAAAGGCCCGCCTTCTCCTTGCACTGGTAAATACAGATCTTTCTTTGAAATCAAACTGAGTTGCTCTTCTGAGTCTGAGGCCCCATTTTGAATTTTAATTTAGAAGATTCTGTTGTTGTCCCACCTTTGGGGAGCTCAGATTCTGGTTGGTTTTGTTTTTATTACAAATTTCCCAGAGCATTATGTTTAAATGAGTGTTTGCCAAAAGTCAAGCACTTCTGTAGCAGTTGCCCTACTTGATAAAATGCTTCTCCACCAATTTTTTAGAAGGAACTTGCAAACCAAACCCTGTCTCTTTGGTTTACTGTAGGTTCAGTATTGTGGCGGTTAATGAGGTTGGTGCCGGACCCCCTGCTGAAACCAACATCACAACCCCAGAATCCAAAGGTATAAGAGTAGCAGAGGCCTCATCACTCTCTGTTCCTGGGAACAAGTCACGTTCGGTGGGCTGCCGTGTATCTGGCAGAAAATAATAATATTTAGACTATAAACAGTGCATGACAAAGAGTCGTACACTGTGGAGTCAATAGCACATCAGAGGGAATTCTGTTCTTTAGCTGTAGACACTGTTGGCCTATGCAGCATGGTAACAGCCTGAGATGCTGGTAGGCCCAAACAAGTTAGGCCTGAGTTGTATTACAGACAAAAATCCTCAGTGGTCCAAAGTGGTGACTGAGAGGACATATTTTCCTTTTTTAGGTGAGATTTTAACAATTTTTTTTTCTTCTAATGATATTAAATACTTAATATTAAACTCTTTTGTCAAAACATCCTCAGTTATCTGATGCCAAATATGTGAAATCATAAAAATTTTTGTTGCGCTTTCATAGATGTATTTGTTTTAATATATTAACTAATTAATAATGAAAGTAATGATATACAATAGGTATTACTCAAAGAATTGCCAGAGAAAGGTAAATGTTGAGACAGACCACAAGTGAGAAGGAAATCAATGTTACCAAAAGGTATTGTTAGAATGAAAACACAAGACACTCCCTCCTCCTGAAGAAATCCAATTGTCAAACACCTGGAAACTCTTCAACTCTAGCAAACACTTTACGTCTCTCTCTGAATCACTGGTCTTCTGCTATTGGTTGGAGAAATTGGGCTTTTAGCTTCTCTGGTGTTTTTTAAAATATGATGATTTTTTTTTTTTTAATAGCACTGGTATGTCCTTATCTGGAGACTCCACAGAGGTTTGCTGGCCCTGAGCTGTAACTTTTCTGCTATTTATGAAATGTTCAGACTGCTATATCTGACTGAGTTCATTAAGTTAGTTAATTACCAACCAATTAAGTTAAGGTAGAAAACAACCAAACAACCTTACCCTCCAAAAAACACACTGTCGGGGGGTATGGAACTGGAACCATTGCACCTCCCCTTAGTCATTACTTAAAACTTCAGTTAATTCCCATGAATTGCACTGGAACACACTTTTTCTCTGTGTGAACTTGAACAGAGGCAGCCCTTCCTTGTGTATCTCTGTCAGAAATAATGCTACTGTATCAGGTACTGAGCTGTGTAGATCTAAGCCCTGAGGAGAGCCAGGCAAAGAATCTGATCTCTGGGATCAGAAGTGTCACTGGAGAAGAGATAAGGAAGTGATATTGGCCTCTTACAATCTGCTCTGGAGAGATCATTACTGAAATGACTCACAGTGTATGCATCATGAGAAATGCATGAAGCCCAGTCTCTGCTGATTATCCAGGAATGAATTAAGACAGCATTCGATCGCAGTCTTGTGATACTCCTCGTGTGAGGAAATGATATCTGATAGCAGGCAGCTGTTTAAAATAGAGGGACTCGAAATAATGCACCACTTTTAAAATGAAAGTACCTACCTGGTGAATCAATTTAGCAGGGGATGTGATAGATTTTGGAGGATCTGAGATTCAGTAGCAAGACTAGCTGTCTTTTCCAGAGTTATGCACAGCCCAGACAGAAGGTATTTGCAGGTTTTGAAGTAAGTTATCTGGGCCTGTATAAGCAAAAAGTCAGTTTCTGTGACCAAAGCTTTCCTCCTTGACTTTAAAATCTATGACTTTGTTAAAAAAAACACCCTATTTTAAAATTATCAATTTTGAAGAAGACAATATTATCCCATTATAATATTTATCTGTGAAAACTACTTGTTTCTTGAAAAAATCATTGGTCAGCATGATGAAATATATTAAATAAACATACTTGCTTTGCTCTTTCCCAGCTCTGTGGGATAATATTCTAGTTTGACTCGGCTTTTCAAAGAGGCTAAAGGGGCTTAAATATCCCACTTCCATTGGATTTTGGAGTAACACAGATGTCTTAGTGCCTTCATTCCCTTGGAGCCCATAGAGCCTCATTTACTCCAGTTTACTTCCCCTCACTAGGGACTCACTGCTGTTGCAGGAAACGGAGCGAAATTCAGTCAGTGCATTCTCACCCAGAGAATTCATTACAGAAGGCACTGTAACGAATAACTCCATCCATTTCCAACACTTAAAGAGTTTAAGTTTTAGTCAGTCCTTGTTAGTGGAAAAATATATATGCACGTGCCTATATGTGTGCATGTGCATATGCGTGTCTATTAACGCTGTATCTGAGCTAGCAGCATTATTTGTGCTGCAGTCATTTCTCTTAATTCTAAATTTCTTCTTTTGTTAGTTAAGGAAAAAGCAACATGGCTCTTCCTATCCAGAAACCAGTCTTTAAGGAAGAGATACATGGAACATTTCCTTGAAGCAGCCCGGTGCTTGCAAAATGATATTATACACCACATTACAGGTAAAATCAGATCGGGCTCTCTCCTTTTCTTTCAAGTAGGACTTAGACCTTGGCAGTCACCAAGGACAGAATGCACCTCAGCCTGAGACAGTATCTAGCCTCCCTTTATAGTAAATGGGGAGAAATAAGAACTTTCAGGACATGACTTGACCTGTTTGAAATGATAGACATTGGGCAAATGTGAATTGTTCACCCCATTGCAAACTTTTCTTCACTAAATCTATGCAGTTACTTCAGAGCTGAATTTTTATGCAGTAGATACCTTAATTGAGGTAAGTTGAAGCCAAAGCAGGGGTTTCTCTATGATTAATGAATATGAGGAGGTGAAGTGGTTCAAACTTAAGAATTAAATAATACAAAGTGTCAAAAAGTACTGTCTGAAGAGAATGCTGGTGTCTTAGCTAGTCTGGGGCACAGAGCTCTGGGGCACAAGTCACTTAGTAGCCTAAATCACCAGACAACCATGTTATCTCAAATTACTCTCCACTTTAATGTTTCTTATTTACACTTAGAGACAGTGTGGAACTCTGAGTTTATCTACTGAAGATCACAGAGCCACAAAGATGCCAGAGAATGAATGTTCCCCCTGACTAAATACCCTTTGACAATAGAAGGGTGGCATAGATAATGTCTAGCTTGAATTCTGGTGTGAATGGTGCTTTGTGAGGAGATGCAAATTGCATCTGTTTGCCCTGGAGAGGGGCAATCAGTGTCAGTTGGTTTGCATGTTATATATCCTCTTTCTGTCTGACTGCCTTTCTGAAGGGCAATTGTCTATAATAATGTCATTTACATAGCAAATGGGAAAGTTTCCTTATTATCTGAAAGAAGACTGAAAGTGCAGGAGAAAACCAGTTAACTTTTCTCCAGTGATGTTGAGCTGCAGATTGAAAAATACTTCTTTTTAAGGCAAGTAAAAAAAGTAACTGAAAAACTGAAATTTATTTCTTATATTATCAGTGTGTACATATCTTTCTATTTTTAGGAATTTCTGTGAATATTTATCAGCAAGTTGTCTATTTTT
Organism: Gallinago jamesoni; assembly: GCA_025769975.1. Classification (NCBI taxonomy): domain Eukaryota; kingdom Metazoa; phylum Chordata; class Aves; order Charadriiformes; family Scolopacidae; genus Gallinago; species Gallinago jamesoni. Next base: position 67,836,690 of record JAOQGH010000023.1, read on the forward strand.
CTGAGGGAAATTCCATCTGGATGAAAGGAGCTGCAAATATGTCTGATGTATCTGACCTAACACTCTTTTATGCTGGCCTGGGGAATATTACGTCCATCTCAGTAGACTGGCTTTACCAGAAGATATACTTTGTCATGAACGAAAAGGTAGTGCTCTAGGGCTTAATTAATTTCTTGTTTCATTTGAACTATTACTGTGATTTATTTTACATGAGAAAATCAGATTTACATAAAGACAATTACAGAAATAGATTTTTTACTTTAATAACATTCAAATATTTCAGAGAATTAAAAAAGAAGAAAGGCTTGAATATCAGGTCATATTTAAAGCAGATGGGCTGTATGGGACTCTGGCTTCTTGTCTTATTTTTCTCCTTAGGACACCTCATACTCAGTATAAGCTACTTTGTTTCTGTTACTTGATTCTCTGTCTTGTTGTTCAGCTCCTATTCTGCCTCAGAAAGGTGGTCATATAGCTAGTTAGTGGTTATAATGCCCTTCATAATTGATAAAAAGTGCTCAAGAGTGAAAGTGATGACAACTCAGATTACAACTGTTTTAACTTGAAGTAAATATGTAGATGGCAACTCTGCACTTGATTCTCTACTCATAAAACTTCAATTACACTAATGGTCAGATTTTGCATGTACCTTTGTAGTCCTCTATTGCACAAAAGACTAGAAATTTGCCCTAAATGGTTACTAGGGGATATTTTTTTTTCCAGTCCTCTTGCCACATCTTATTTTTCACTTACTGCTCAGGGAGCAGGAAAAGCAGTACTGAGCTGTAGATAAAAAAACTGATGTCAGGGATTTCTGAATCCACTGCAGGCTAGAGAAGACCCAAGGCATTGCTCCCAGGATCAGAAAAGCACTTCCTTCCCTTTTTTCCCTTCCCTGCTGGATAATTTTCAAAGTAGAGTTTGCCTATACCCTCCAAATTGGACGTTTCCCTCCAGCTTAGAGGTAGGAAGTTAAGAGTAGGGTGACTGACAGACAGGTCCTTCAGGGAAAGCTGTCATGGATGCATTTGTACTTGTGTACAAATGTTATACTCAAATGACCGACAACTCAGGAGCCCAGAAGAACCTGGGATTGTGAGAGAGATGTTTCATTGTCTAGTTCCCCTGAAGAAATCTTGGGTCAGCTTGTTTGCTCATTAGTAAATGCCCCATGAATGCATCACCAGTTTTTCTTCTCATTCCCCAGATACATGTCTGCCATTTAGAGAACTGCACAGCAGCTGAAGACATCACTCCTCTTTATGTGACATCCCCTAAGAAGGTTATAGCTGATCCTTATAATGGGTAAGTGTACTTCTTTTGAGCACTTGGTGTCAAAGGTGCTATAAAGCTCTTCTCTAATTTTCTTCACTTCGTTAGTCATCTAGGTTCCTCTTTCAAACTCCTTCCTTACCAAAACAAAAGTGCAATTGGCAACAAATAACAAACTACAAAACAATTGGACCAAGAGTGACACCATGCAGTGTTGTTTTCTGCATTTTCTTCCCTAGGGTGTTAGAAGAGGAGATAAAGTATTTCCAGTGCAGAAATTTAGTTCTCAGACATTCAGGTTTTTTATGAATATGAAGTTCTATGCATTTTAAATGTTCATGATTAATAATTGAGGTATTATGGAAGAATACTCTCCAATAATCTGCCAGTCAAATCCTCAGAAAGTAAAAAGGGATGTGTTTAATTCTTCTAAGATATATATTAATAGCGCAAAAAGCATTTTCCTATTGTCTGTGTAAAGACAAAAAAATTGTCTCTGAGCTGTTAAAATATTTGTGACTCCTCCACAAAGTTCTTGCACTGTAGTTATTTGGGTCTATTTTGCTCCATGGCCAGCTATATTTTCTGTCTTCTGGAGGATGGCATATACAGAGCAAACCTTCCACTGCTTCCTGGCACTGCCTCCACAGCTTCACCAGTAGTGAAATCCAGCACTCTGAGAGACTTCATGATCAACTTCCAATCTAAGAGACTTATTTTCTTCAACAAAACAGATCAGGCTTTTGTGTCAGGTTTCCTTGATGGTTCAGAATTTCACACACTGCGATCACACGTGCCATTTAATGACATGGAGAGTTTTGTTTATGAGAATAACGCATTTATTGTCACAGACGGCTGGGCAGTTTTCCATGAGGAGGTCTCTCCAGCTGGGAGTTCTAGCTTCAATGAGTATGTTGTGGATTGCAATTTGGAAAATCCAGAGTACTCTGGCTTTGGTAATTTGCTTTTCTATGGGGTATCAACTCAGCCTTTTCCTTTACCAACTATGCCTTGGCTTGTCACGGCACTGTTTGGCATGGACCAAGCTGTGATCAGCTGGAGACCACCTGAACCCACTATTGGAACAAGTAAGTTCAGTTGTTTCTTCCTGAAAGTCCTTTTCTTTCTAGAGGAATAACTTCCTGTTTTCCCTTTTCCCTATCTGGTCTTTGGCAACTTCAATAGCCAATCCTGTTGGACGATGTGGCAGTTTGAAAAATTTAACCCAAGATTTGCTGGTAAAATAGCTAAACTATCTGACTAAATGAATACAATTTTATACTGGTAACTCATTTGTCATCTACAAAGACTTTTAAGCAAGGCTCCATCTTAAGTATGGTATGGAGAAGCAGTAATGTTGGTTGCTGATATCACACAGAAAATGCATGCCAGAGATGTACTGGCTTTTGGCCAGTGACTGTGCTATGGTCTCTGTCCTCTGTGCGTATGTCTTTGAACACCAGAAAATTACCTGGCTGGGGAAAATTTTGGTTCTTCCAACTTCATTCTTCGTTCTACTCTTGATGGGTCCCAGAGCTGGAAAGAGTAATCTTTTAATTTATCCTTTTCCTAATTCCATTGAAACTGGCATTTTTGAAACAAGTTCTCTAATGTACGGTTTTTTTCAAAGGATGTGTATCTTCTGTTACAACCATCTATTCTGTAATAACATGATTGTTTGCATCTCACAGGCCTAACTGCTTGGCAGAACTGGACCTATGATGTGAAAGTGTCATCTCAGCACCCATCTGAGGAGGAATGGGTTGTCTCAAACATTAATGACACTAGGTTTACAGTGAAGGAGCTGGCCAGTTTCACAGCATATGAAGTGTCAGTCAGAGCTGTGTCTCCTGCCGGTGAAGGGCCATGGTCGGAGTCATTTAGAGGCACAACTTTAGAAAAAGGTGAGAAAGAGGAATGTGAGAATTGTTTTGTCACCCAGGAGAAATGAAGAAGGAGTTATGCATACAGTGGTGGTGTATGCACCTGGTGTGGCCCAGGCTTTGGGCAAAGACCGCAGAAAGAGTGGCACAGAAAAGATTAGCTTGAAACATTAAAGAATACAGGATAAGTAAATTTGCTTTCAATTAAAGTAATAAGATTCTCAAACCACAATAATGGTATTCTGCATTTATTAGTACTACTTATATAAATTTTTATATTGCTAAAACACTATCAAACACATTATTTGGTACACTATCAAATAAAAGAGTATAGGAGGTTTTATTTCTTTTCTGTGCTCTATGTCACTTTCTATGACAAAGTGGTTTGAGCAGTGCCTTGGGAGTTAATGATAGTTTTTGAGAGAGTGCAGACTCACTAAAAGCTGAAAATCTTTGGTTTTATCATAGATAATGGGGGAAATGGATGTGTGCATGATGTCTGAGAATATAGATCTTTGGAATGTTTTTTGAAACTTAGTTCCTCCATAATAACCTATGTCTGAGGGGAAAAGTGCTTTCAACTTAAAGCACTGTACTGGCATCTGACATCAGGGGTGACTTTTGTCTGACTTTGGTAAGGCCAGGGCCAAACCCACAGTGATTTTAAGGTATCTAATAGGGTTCCAAATTGCCTTATTGCTCTCAATCTGAACCTGCCCCAAATCTCTGAGCTTCCCAATTTGTGAAATTTTCATGCCTTTCTTCCTTGTCCATTATGTCTTGGTGTTGATGCGGTTTTAACTGTGCTTCTGTAACTTTCCAGAAACAGAAAACCCTGCTATTGAAATACAAATATACCTTAATTGCTTGTTGGTGTGCACAACAGCAGTTTTCTTTCTTTCTCAGTTGAAGAAGAACCATATATGTTGGCAGTCGGGGCTGAAGGGCTCTGGAAGCAGCGGTTGGATAGCTATGGGCCAGGAGAACTCCTCTGCCATCATATAAGAAATATTTCAGGTAAACAAAGTGCGTGCTGCTGCTACAGACTTGTTGGCATTTATTAGTTCTCCATAAATTTCATTAGCAGAACTGCAAGACACAAGCTTTTATTGCAGAAGTCTAGTCTTGAATGCAGTGCCACACAATGAAGCAGCTTCACTGAGCCAAGCCTTTGTATCCATCATCTTTTTTCTACTTTATGGATCAAATTAATCCCTAGTGAAACCCTACTGACATCACCGCAGTTAGAGTAGAGCTAAAATAAACTTCCTGAACTAAATTGAGGTGCCTCCAGCATCACAATATGTGTCATACATTTATAATCATCAGGGCTATATACACACTTCTGTTATGATTTGAGAAAACCCATAACAATTTATTGTCGTTTACACAATTATTCTGTCATCTGATGACCTCTCCCCATACAGAAAGGGAAATTGGGGAAAGGAAACATGAGGGTTGAAATATAAATAGGTTTAATAGGATAAGACTAAATAATTAACAATAATAATAAAGAACCAGTATTAATCCCAATACTAATATATATAAGAATTATCCTCAGCCGATTATAAAAATAGGAAGCTATGCACTCCCAGCAGTGGACAACAAATGTCAGATTCTGAGTGCAATGGCTTTGGGAGGAAGGGAAAGGGCTCCAGCACTGGGGCCAGGAGTTCTCTGGACCACTGCCATCAGGGGAGAGAAACTATGCAGCAAACTTTCATAATTTGTATTGAATACGATCATATGATGAAATAATCCTGTTGACCAGCCTGGGTCAAGCGCCCAGGCCTCGCTCTTCCTCGTCCCTGCTCTTGGCGAGACTCAAAAACACTGAGACCTTGAATCCCACATAGCCTAGCTGGATTTATGTAAATATTTTCATAAATTCAGACACTAGAACCTTCTAAAAGTGCAGTTTTCCTGGCATTAGAAGACAAGTTAATCCTGTGTCGCTCATCCAAGAACAACTATATATAGACTATATATGTACATTGTATTCCTATAAGGAAGTCTCTATCTTCATATTAACTGAGCCTAATTGTTAATCTGTATTGATTTTTAAAAAACTAAAGTGTCTGGCTACTTTTTAATCTTTAAAAATATATGGGATTTTATTTATATATTTATGAAATGCTTAATATTTTCCCTTTTTTCTTCAAGACCTAGACTGGTATAATGACACTCTTTATTGGATTAATTCCATGGGGGAAGTTCAGACCTGGTCATTGAACAAAAGAGAGGCTACCACTGAGAATACTTATGTGTCTGACATCAGAAATGCAAGGATACTGGCTTTTGATTGGTTGGGTCAATGTTTGTACTGGGCTGGCAAAGCAAATACGGTAGGTATAGTTGCACTTTGTAAAAGGAAAAAAAAACTGAGGTTAATAAGAAAGACTGTACAACAGTCTTTGGGAAGATGATCCTTACTTCTTGCAACCTGAGATGCATTTGGACCTTATTATAGTGTGGAACAAGGAGGCCTTTCTTCCCTTATGTGACTTTCCAGAGTTATACAAAAGCTTGGGGTGAAATGTTCACTAAGGCAGGATACTGAACTCCAGGTGCAAAACAGGCAAATCAAACATGTTTTGTTGAATTCAACATTGTAAAAATAAGTGATGATTGTGAAAATGGAGGCTGCCAAGTTGATCTCAGCTCAGAAGTAGATGGACTTTGTTTTAATCAAATTTGACATGATTTGTTTACACAGAGATTTTCAAGACTGGCCTCTGTACTGTGATATTTTGCAGATCACTGCAGATAAAAAAATAATTACAATTGCACTTTGTACACTCTCATATCAGGAACACTGACATGTGAATTATTTAAAAGGTATCTGACTTCAAAATTGCAGTGCTAATTTATGCAGTGCTGTAAAATTATGCCTTTCATTTCTTGTAAGTGTAAAGTCAGAAGCTGTTTTAAAAACTGGAGCTAAGAGGCCAGATTTCACACTGCCTTGCACCCTCATTTACACTTGTGAATAGTGAATATGGAGTGGGTGAGAAACTCTGTCAGACAGAAGGCTGCTAAAACTGGGAAAGCCAAGGGGAAGAGATATTTCAGCTTTTTCTTTTGTTAGTTTTTGACAAACATTAACTAATAATTTTACCTTATTCTTCATCCTTATACTTTGAATGCAAAAAGTTTTTAGAAGTTTTTGATAAATAGCTGTGGAAAAGTCACTTATGTATACTCAATTGATCATGGCTGATGATTTAGGTGTGATGCTAAAAGCAATTCTTTTGCCCCTAGATCTACAGTAAATCACTACTGGGAGGCCATATGGATATCGTGGCTCATGTTGTGTTCCCAGTGAAGGATCTAGTAGTGGATTCAGTAAATGGCTATTTGTACTGGGTCACAATGTATTCAGTAGAGAGCGCAAGACTAAATGGAGAGGAGTATCTTATGTTACAAGAACAGCTACAGTTTTCTGGTAAACAGGTGACTGTTTTTATTTATTTATTTATTTATTTATTATTATTATTATTTTTACTGGGGGTGTGTTTTAGCAGTTAGGTCTCTTGAATATAGTCAGTGTTCATGGTTGTCAATGTCACCATATTATAACCAGAAAAATAACATGCCTTTCTTGTAATATTGTTATAGCATTTTGAAAACAGGGTAAGAATTATCTCATGTAATAGCTATACTGAAACTCTGGCTTGTAATTCTTAAGTCAGACTCTCACAGCAAAATGCCGTAACAGGAATGGGAGGACTCTGGAAATCAGTGGGATTGGGATTTCAGATCCAGCGAAGCACATAAGGTTTGGTGAACCTTTGAAAGTTTCCCAGGCTGTGTCCTGAGCAGGTCAGACTGAGGGACTGTTTCACCTATTGCAGTGTTTTTGCTCTAAGGAGTCTCTCTCAAAGAAAAACTGAATGCTCCCCACTTCAAATCACAGCCTGTGTGGTGTTTTACCCTTGGTTTCAAGTGCTGGGGTAAGGCATAGGTTGACTTCTCCAGAAGACATTAACTTAGATATATCATTGCTGCAATGGCTTCCTTTAAAACACCACTCTTGCTAAAGAAACCTTTTAAAAAATTCCATCTGTCTTACAATTTGTACTCCCACTCTACCTGAAGACAGGTTCTCTATTAAAGACTCTTTCTAGACTTTGGAGATCTTGGTTAGCTCTGTATCATCTCCCAGAACACTTCAATTTCCTTTCCCAAACTAAATGAGGCTGATGTTTCTCTGATTATAAAAAAATCCAGGACCGGCTTAGTCTCTGAAAGGCAAATAACATTTGGAAAGGCCAATCTCATAGGTCCCTGTTACGTTCATGAGGGTTTGGGGAAGAGAGGGAAAGCTGATTCTGGTGTGGCACCTGTTATACTTGTAAATCTAAATACAGAAGAACCAAAAAGCTTTTGTCACATCTACTGAGAAATGTCTGTGTTGCAAGGGGTCACCTTCCACACCTCTCCATGGAAGCTGGCTGGTGTGGAGTGTCTTCATGGGAAGATATGTGCTGTCCAAACTCAACGGCACACTTACACTTATCACATGGCATCTGGGTGATCTGTTGCAAAGGATTGACAGTTCTAAGCAGTGAATGTTTCTTTCCTTGCCCTTCCCTTTTGATTCACTACCTGTTTCTCTGAATTGCTTCATGCTAACCTTAAATTTCTTGTTTTCAAGAACCTTGGCAGCAATAAGACTGCTTGTCTGTTCCTGTCACTTTTTTTTTCTGCACCTTTTTCTATGTCAGTGATACCAGCCTTCAACTATCCGCTTATTCACACCTCCTACAAACAAACACCTCCTCTCCTGCTTCTATGCTGCCCCTAATCTATGCACTGACTCCCTGAACTCAGCCTCCTGCTGTGATGTATACAGGAAAAAAGCCAAGGAAAAATGTTTAAATCAAGAAGTGACCAGTTATAGCTGACAGGTGTTTGTTTATTAAAATAAACCCCAAAATAAATCCATCAGAAAAAAACAGGCAGTACAACATTCTTTAATGGTGGAATTATTGAGATGGTTGTTATTATCCCATATAAAGATGCAAATATATGTTTGCACAAGTAATAATATGTATCTTACTTGGGCAATGTAGTCCTTTATTCTGAAAATAGTACCTCTTACCTCAATGTTAAAATACAGATGTGATAGTTAATTGCTATTATCCAACAGTTATAGCATGTTCTCTACAGGACTGGTTCATACTGATATTTACTAGCTGTTTTTCTAATAAAGAATTGCTATTCAGCTGGTCAGTATAGGATCTTCAGCTGCTTATCTCCTTTTAGCTTGAAATCTGAGTGATATGAATGGAGTAGTATCTTCTACTACGTTTAGGAAACGACAGGTTTCCTAAACAAATATGAAGGCAGAGCTTTGAAAATCTAATTTCTTTGGCAGGTTTGGCTAGATCCTTCTATGACAATTATTTTATTTTCTAACTAATTGTTTAACTTAACTAGTGTGTATTGGCATAACTTGATTTATTTTGGCAGAGGTATTCCGATTTGTTCTAGTTTAGGATATGGCACAGATTTCCAAAGCACTAAGTGAGTCATTTACACTGTACAATATGCCTGGGACAAAATCGATTAATAGGTGAGCAGCAAAGTGCATTGTATGCAGGAGGGGCCAAGACCCTTTAGGTATGACCTCTTAATGTTTCTAGTCAACAGGTATTTCAAGTAGCTAAATTTATGTTGTGCCTTATGATGTAGAGTTACATATCGTGTCCAGGGACAAATACCTCTCTTGAAATGGAAAAAGTTTGTCTATTTTTAAAGCATAATGAAATGGAGGTGTGAAATTACTTCCTAACTCCTGAACATATGAATAGTACAAATATTCATTTGCCTTTTATTATTGGGAATACAGGCATTGGGAGAAAGAAGATAGACATGTCTATGGGAAAATGTAACAGTTGCAGGAAAAAAGTAGGGCAAGGAAAGAAGATCCAAATATTTAAAAAAGCATGGTAGGTTCAGGAATTTAGTTCTGAGCATGGGAGGGAGACTAGGTAAATGGGATAAAATATACCATGCTTGATTAAATATGCACTCTGGCACATACATATTTTAAGATATTTTTAACAAGAAAACCTACAGGAGCAGTCAGTCAAACCTTGATTTTCTGACATACAATGTCAACAGAAACATGTCAAGAATGTGATTACATAAAAACCAACAGACAACTACGTGATATGGCATTTGCTTTCCTGTCATCATCTTCTGCAGTTTATTAATGAAGATTCAAAAAGAAAAAAAAAAAAGCTGCTCCACTTACACTCATAACGGAGATGTAAGCTTATAAAAGAATAGCTACAACTAGTGTTTAGATAAGAAGTTTGAGAGCTGCTGGAAAACATGTTCAGAGAGGCTCCTAACAACTTGTAAGCTGTGGTAATGACATGACATAGACTGAACTTGATAACATTTAGCAGACTAATTTGTGGAAGCAAATTCTTTGTTACTCACAGAACAGTTTATTAGATGTCTGATTTCTATTATTTTTGCATATGGTATTGAATCTGTTGTTTACTGCAAAAGCAAGAAAGGTCTATTTTGAATATTAGTTCCTTATTAAAAATAAACAAAAAAAATCTTGAACCTAGTTTAGGCAAAGCTGAAATATTGAAGTAATGAACAGGAAGATTGTTTCATTTCCCCCTCTGGCTATTTATTTAATAATAAATGATTTACCAAAATGTAAATATTTGAATTTCCTGTTTAGCCAAATACATCAATAAAAATTTTACATGTATTTTCCATAAATAAGACAATACATTAAATATTCTATGCATAAAATCAAAGCTAGAAAATAAAGACAAAAGATCTGAAATACTTCTTTCAAAAAGTGATTCTGACTTTCAGAATGGATATCAACCACCTGTTTGTGACAAAGAATATTAAAATACCAGAGGTGTTCTGGAAATTTTGATAAGTTGTTCCATTAATCCCTTGATACACTATTGCAATCATATCTGAAGTACTCAGATACTCCAGGGATGAACACTGTGACAGATGCTTATAAAATGCTATCTAGAAAATCATCAGCTGCTATAAATTGTTGTCTACCAATGACCTGTTTATTTTCTAGTGCTACTTCTTTTTCTATTAGAATAAATGTTTGTAGTAGTAACATTATTTTTGCCAATAATATTTTTGACAAAGAACTACTTATGATGCTGTCTAGACAGCAGTTATGCCTAAGGGAGGTTAAACCTCAGAAGTGGAGGCATGTTCAAATTGCCATTTGGACTTGGTTTTTTTAGGTGGTTGGTTTAACTTTGGATCTCACCTATGGTTTTCTTTACTGGCTTGTGCAAGACAGTCTATGCCTAAACCTACACAGAATTTCTCTTTGCCAAGAAGGGTAAGTAAATGTGTAGCAGAGGTAAGAAAGTCTGTATTTTCTAGTTTTTGTGATACTCTTTAAAAACAAATTTTGTCCAATGGCGGACACGCTAATTACTAATTTAACAATAAACAAAAGAAGATTTAATGGTCACACCTAGCTGATGGCAAACTATATCTTGAGATGGTTGTTAACATGGTTTTTGCAGTGAGAGAAACACAGTATAGGTGTTCAACTGAACTGAGGTCATGCTCATCAATTTTTAGACTTAGCCTTAGGAAATAATCACCTTTTATTGTCTATTTTATTTTGGCATTTACAACAGCTGACAGTTTTCAAATGCCTAGAGCTGTAGCTTGTTCTTCTTGTGTGGAGCTTAGGTCTTGAACTGACACCACTTTCTCACCTGAGCAATCAGCACTCAGCAGGCTTTCCTCTTGATCATCTTGAACATGAAAAGGCTTCATTGTTCCTTAAAGGCAAAGTTAAAAAAAAACCAAGCAAACAAACCTATGCTTATGGGTCAGCTCAACTATATACTAAGAACTTGAGAAAAATGGTAATCTGTTCTGTAAGTGCCAAGTACATGATGAACGGTAGCTCATGAAACTGCATTTTTGCTCCTTTTCATATGGAAAGTGTCTTTTTTAAAATTATTTTTTTAACAATGATCAGATTAAACCTATTAAACATAACTGAATAGTATCTGTATTTACATGCACTCATAATGTTGCAGGCTGGATTTGTGTGGAATCAGCTGAATTTTCTGACTGATTTTAGTCTTGCTATGATTAATGGTAAACATTTAAAGAATCAAAATATGTTGATTAGTTTTAGCTAGAACATGCAGCTCCATTGTAAACCAATTGGCAGCCATAAATCATTGTCCCTGGCACGCCAGAATAGAGAGATTAGAAGTAATCCATCCTAATGGACCTGATGACGTGTCAGAGCTTTTCCAAATCTGTTTTGGATAGCATGTGTCTAAGCTAAAAGACATTTCTGAGATGGCAAAATGATACCTCTAACGACATATTTAATCTCTTAGCCAGAAGATAAACTGGGAACTAAAAAGCCCTGTAAGTTTTGACATAGAAGTAACAAGACACATTAATTCACCAGTGATGCCAGTGGAGGAAAATGTTAATAGAATTTAATTAATAATGGAAGGTTATCGAGGAAAATAACAGGGTCAAATTAATTTTGGGACTTGCTCTAATGAAGTAGAATGAATCTCACACTGTGAAGTAGACTCCACTGTTTCAGTGAAAGAGCTGAGACGTGAGCTAATTTTTCAGAATACTTGATTTTCTACATCCGGACATAAGAATATTAAGCCATTTATAATTGTTTTCTAATGAAATCAAAGGAATGGAGTCTTTGTTTTCCACCATCTCCTGCAGTGTGGCGTTCTGAAAGTGTTATTCTGTAGAGAACTTAAAGAAAACTTTGTGGATTGTTATCCTGCCTCCTACATGAGTATTAAGAATTTGCATGATGACAAACTTATCAATGTGTTAAACATTGCATAAATCTTGCTCTCTCTACATGTGTGTTTTCAGTTTACTAATTTCATATGTGTTTCCACAGTTGTGGTAATGCCATCATCACAGAATTTACAGCATGGAGCACTTCAGAAATATCTCAGGGTGCACTGGAGTACTACAGTGGTCGTCTGTTTTGGATTAATAGTCTGCAGTTCATTACAACTCAGGAGCTCAATCAGAGCCTTAGCATTCCCTTCTCACAACCAGCAGAGTTTGCAGCCTTTACCGTTGTTCACACATCACGTAAACCTTTGCCAGGTACCTTATTTTCTTTATCTAAACCCCTCAATAAAGGTATTAGCTGTCAGCCTGTAATACTTCATCCTTGAAATTCTTCAGTCATTTGACAAAATATAAGAACAAAAGCAACTTATTAATAAATATATCAGTTTATACCTGGATAATATGCAATTATAAAAGATGGTTATGGTTTAAAAGATTATGTGGTATTGTTATTCATTATTTCTATCTAATGATAGTTTACAGGTTTTTATATAGTACTTTAATGTTTTAAGTCAGGTTTGAAAAGTTTGTTATTGCTCATATTCTTTAATTTAGTATTATTTCTTCCTCTCTTTATGGACAGGAAATTTTTCTTTTACACCAAAAGTGATTCCAGATTCAGTGCCAGCGTCTTCCATCAGGATTAAAGGAAATTTTTCAAGTTTTCACATCACTTGGAGTCCACCCACAAATGTGGAATGGGGAACTGTCTTTTACTGCGTGGGATCAAAAGCTCTACAAGTGGGGATATTCCTTATTATCTACATGTATTACTGCATCTACTTGCTGATATATCTGTTTTTAAGCAAAAATACAGTTTGTTTCTTTTCCAGCTTTTACAAATTGGTCAAGCAACCAAACTAAAGTGTAAATATAAAGCAAGCTGTCCTATTTCTCCAACACTAAGGCCAGCATGGCAGGAAGACAGGCTTAGCAGTAGCTCTGGGCTAGCTGCTGAGGTGTGAAGTGTGGGTGAGGAGCTCCCAATGCTCAAAATGTGAGAGAGCCTTTCACAGTAACTCAGAGACAGAAATGTCCTCTGAGCTGCCAGTGGGACAGCCTTTGCCTGAGTGTTAAATCTACCCTTCACCCACCCTTAATTTTAGCACGTTTGGCAAGCTGTGCTTGAAATTCAAAGGGCAGATTGCTAGCAGATTGCTGCGGATCGCTACAGTGCCACAGGAGTTGGTGAAATAACAATCACTCAGAGGAAGAGAAGCTCTGCATTGAATTAGTTGACCTGCTCAATGAGGGGAATTTTGGAAAACTGCAGGCCTCTCTGAGAGGGGAAAAAAATGTTTTGTTTTGTTTTATTCTGTTTAATTTCATTCACAGTCTTTGGAGAGTGAACGGTGCCTCCATCCTCATAACTTGACAGTGCCATCCTACCGAGTTTATTGGCTGGAACCATTTGCACTCTTTGATTTCAGCGTCACTCCATACACATACTGGGGCAAGGCACCAACAACATCTGTATTCCTTCGAGCCCCTGAAGGAGGTACCAGGATTTTAAATCACATTCCTCACTTGTAATGGGTACTGGAACCAGGTCTGTGTCAGCCAGTGACACCCTGGAGAGGAATAAGCAGCTTTCAGGGCTATTCAGCTGGAGGCAGAGTTGCAAGAACATGTTCTTGAGTATCTTTGGCAATTATCTGCTGCACATATAAATGCACACAGCTGCAGCAATAGAATTTGGAACAGAAAGTACATGACAATATATACACCATGTGCCTATGATTATGAACAAGAAAGAAATTGAGATCCATTACAATGACCATCAAAGGCTGCATGTAATATAATAACCATGTATTAAGTTTTTAATAACGTTACACACTTTTTTTACTTCAGTGTTTATTTTTGCACTTGTGTAGGTCAAAGTTAAGTCAGCTAAAATATAGTGCTGAGTGACTGAAGAGCTGAGAGAGATTATGAGCTACAATAGATTTTGAAGGGGGTAGGAGGGGAGACAGAATATGCTCTATATTGTGAAAATCCTTGCAGCTCCATTGTTACCTACAGGACTTGGCTAAATGCCCCAGTCTGAGTGCAGGAGTGTGTTTGTCTCTGTTTGTACAGAGACAAACATTTTTTTTTTCTTTTGCTAAGCAAGTTAAAATCAGATACCCACAGAACAATGAAAAGCAGAAAAGAATTACCATGAAGTTTTAGATATTCTTCTCTAATTTACACCTCACGAGTTGCTATCTCTCTCTGTCAGCATTGGGGTTGTAAAGCTCAGGCTCAAAAGTAAAAGAGTAAATTATGAAGTGAAGTTTGTGTTTTAATAGAGTACTTTGCTCTGTGTTGTTTATCTTTTTTTCTATACAGTTCCTTCAGCTCCTACAAACCCTAGAATATATGTATTACAAAATAACCTACATAAAACTGATGACAAAGTCCTTGTGGAGTTCAGGTGGGACAGGCCTGAAAGGGACAATGGAGTATTAACACAATTCAGAGTTTACTATCAACTATTGAGTGAGAATGGCACTGCTGACACTTTCACAGAGTGGAACACGAGCAATGTCACACCCACCCAGAAGTTCTTTTCTCTCAAGGATGTGCTTCCTAGCCTCACAGTAAGGTTTCAGGTATGAAAAATTACTGAGCCTATCTCATGATAGATGTTATCAGTGCAGCCTGATGTGTTTGCTTAGGAGATGGTATTGGGCTCGGGGCAAGAACTTGTGGTTTCTGCTTGTGGAACTGCTGATTCACTGACTCACCATTGGATACCTGGCTTAACCTTTCTATATATTGTATTGTTCACTAAATAAAGTGCAAAACAATGCTCCAATATTATACAGGTTTGGTGAGGCCCAAAAGAAACTTTCTGGAAGTATCTCAAAGCCACTGCTGAAGGCTGCAAGTTAAACACAGATTTGGCTGAGCTGGTAGAGGGTGGCAGGCTACTAAAACAGTCACAGATCAAGAGAAGTTCCACTGCTGGAGAAACTCAAGGCCTCACATAAAAAGGACTCACAAGAACTTCCATAAAAAAGTACTTTCATATTAAAACTTGTCAAGAGGTCATGTTTTCATTGCGATAAATGCTTTAGAACACACAGAATGTGTGCTTGAAAGACTAGTTAAAAACACTAGAGAGAGCATGTAATAGGGCAGGTACTGATGGGGGAGAACACCACATTGGATGCAACATCAACCAACACTAGGAACTGCTCCAGCCTGGGGAAGGAGGGAAGACTGTCTGGTGTCTTTTGAGCTCTAATTGATAAATGCAGTATGAATTGTCATTTTTTGGGCCACTGCATAAAATTCTCTTCATAGCCATGGTTCAACCCTGAATGTAGCCTTTGAACTGACCAGCACAGCCTTAGGTCAAGCAGAGCACACGTGTATATTCCTAGCTGAGCAGCCAGGGAATCTGGCTTTAGTTTTGTCATTAGTTGTGACTTTACAGGCTCTTAAATGCGAGGGTTTATGTCACTACTTAGCATATGTAACAATTTCCTGTCTCGCAGGTGCAAGCCTTCACCTCTGTGGGTCCAGGACCTTTGTCTGATATAGCAGAGAGGAATTCATCAGGTATGGGTGACTGAGATGCCATCTCATGGTTTGTGTGAAATCAACATTACAGGAATTTGGTAATCTGATAAATAGCCTCTGACACTTCGTGTGACATTTGTTCCACCCTACAGTAGACACCACAGAGGAAATAGTTACAGCTTCTGACATGAAAATGATTACACATTTCTTATCATTAGATTAAATTTCAAGAATTTGGAGCCTTTCCTCAAAACTATGCTAAATTAACTTTTCTAGGCAACCCCAGGATAGTAGGGAACAGCAGGTTTTGGTCTGTAATCTGCATATTGCTAGAGATCATAGAATATTTCTAATTGAGCTGTGAAAGGTAACCAGGAGAGTCAGAGTCCTACTAGGAATCATAGGCTATTTCTGCTTGGGCTGTTAATGGCAATTAAGTGAGCATATCTGTTTTTACTAGGCTGAAATTTGTTAGATAAGCAACCACAATGCCATTGAAAAAATCTTGGGAGTTTGCATGCAATGACAAGAAGTCATTATTCTAGTCAAGTCATTAATTTATTTATTTGCTGTGACATGCACCCAAATATAATTTGTGCAGGACATCATTTATTATTATCTTGTGCTTGCTTTCCTTACGAATGACTGCTATTGTCTAGAATTCTTTTTTTTTTTGTAAATTCTGCTGTGCCCTTTTCCTTCCAGATATTTTCCCTGTCCCAACTCTTCTAACTGTTTCTGCCAACAAGTTGTTTCTTACTGACATAGACAATAATCGCACCATATGGGAACTTTCAACAAAGACAAATGTAAAGGACATCTGTTATATTGCTAATGATGACAAAGCATACTATATTGTAGAAGATTCTATTTTTCTTCTGAATATACAGACTACTTCAGAATCTCAGGTATTTGTTCATTCTTTTGAGAGAATCTAGGAAAATATTATTGTAATTATTTTGGCACCAATTAGGTTTTTGAATAAGTCAAAACTGCATATTTGAAACAGAAAAAAGCAGCATGATGAACAAAGCACATTTAATGGCAAAATGTGGTAGCTAAAACAGAACTAGAAAGACATAATTTTCTTAATGACTGTCAGTTTTGTATGAGACGTAATATGAAAGAGATTAGCTAGATAATTTTCCTATTCAGCAGTGCAATAAAACTATGTATAACATATTAAAATTTGGACTTTAGGTTTTTTTTTGGTCATCAGTAACAACTAGAATAGGCCAAAGTATGCCATTGGTAAAGTTTTCCTATTAAAGATATATGATTTTATTGACAGCTGCTTTGTTGATAAGCTATTTCAACAGATATTTAACTTAAAATTCACACTATTAAATACAATAAATTTATTTTTTTGTATCAAATGTAATTTAATTTAATTTTATTTCATTCCAATTCCAAGAACATGGAAGCAGCAATTGATATTTGTGAAACAATCATTTTCATTTGTATAAAAATATTGGAAATCTTTGTTCCATGGCATCCCTCTATATTTTAACTTCTACTTGCCAAGTAGAAATTAATTCAGAAGCAAATCTAATTTCATAATATCCTAGCATGAGGTGAGAAAAACCTGCTCTCAAGCAGCTTTAGAAATGTTTTTATTTTTTCTTAAGTTTTTCAAAGATGCATATCTTCGCAACGCCACAGCCATCACAGTTGACTGGATTGCAAGACATCTCTTTGTTGCCCTGAAAACACCATGGAATGAAACTCAAATACTTGTTATTGATCTTGAGCTCAAGATAAAAACCCTAAAAGCCTTGAACATACACTTGGGTAAAAGTAATTCAACTGTATCATCTCTGTTGTCATATCCTTTCTTAAGGTAAATATATATTATTATTAACTTCTTAAAACATATTTTAAACATGATTTTTCAGGAAGTCATCAACTGTTGATGATTAAGGATGAAAAAGGGCTTTTTATAGTATATGAATCTTTTGCATTGTGTAAATCTCAGAAATTTCTGGATGTAGTTCTACTTTTATACTGTTAGTTGAGCTTGGACATACCTAATTTCAAAAAGATACCTGTATTTGAGTAAAGATTTCAAGTAATACCTAAATACTGATAGGTTCTTCTATTTAAGTGATGCAAATGAAAGTCAGTAGCAGAAAACAATTTTTTACAATAGCCGTTTTATTCAAAATAGTCAGTTATTGCGATCTTCCATTCAAAAATATCCTTTAAACACCTGAAATCACTCTGCAACCATGCTGCTGTTACCTTGTTTTAAATGTTTGGGAGGATTGTGTCTGTATTCACTTACAGTGCTGCATTTAGGGTAGATAGCTCAGATTGAAGTTTTTCTACTGTAAGCAATGTATTTTATTTGATAGCCGCTTGTACTGGATGGAAGAGCTTGATTATGGCAGCCGCTTGTTTTATTGTGATATTCTGAATAACACCGTGCACCACATTTTGGGATACATATCAGTAGAAGAACAGATGAGGAACTACTGTACCTGTCATGTGGCAGAAGCAGAGCTGGGAAGACCTATGAGTATAGATGTGTCTGACTCCAAGAATCCCCAGCTGCTCTTTGTCAGAGGAAGAGATGAAATATGGGCCTCAGATGTGGATGGTTGCCACTGCTGGAGAATTAACAAAGTACCAAGTTTTCAAGGTCTGAATGCTCTGTTATGTCTCTAGATAGTTTGTGCGTTTTCCTGTATTTTACATCAAATAGTGTTCATTTCAGCATAATAGCATTCAAGAAGCACTTTATAAGATTGGTTCATGGCAAGATTGGCAAGATGGACAAAATGTTTGTGTTCTGTGCTTCCAGTTGTGTATTCTGTTGATACAAACTAAGAGAAAGAGCAGTGTGAGGACATTTTCTGATGCAATTATGTACGATGTAAATCAAATGGGGAGGCTACAGCCTCAAATGCTACTTGTCAATAGATTCCACTTGTAGTATTAATGCATTATTTTGCTAGGGTTTCATATTAGATACACATATTACAGTTTATCTCCATGAAAAGATACAATACCACCTTGAGTTATGCCTGAAAGTGGCCTTCAATATATGGGGAGAGTACTTCGTGCAGGTGGAGTCTTGTGTGACAACTGATGTCTGTTTTGCTTCATGTAATAAACTTAATCTTTGTTGCTTCAGTTTTCAGCTTGATCCTGGAGGAATGCCCGTAAAGCTGTTCTGTTACCAGAGGAATTGTCTTAATTGTTCCTGGGAGATGGCAGAACACTGTCATCAGAAACAAATTTTTCATCTTTGAAAAATGATGAAAGTTTCTATAGACAACTCTCACTCTTGTGTTTTATTTCTGGTGTTTGTTAATTGAATTGCAGTTCTCATACTTATGGATAATAAGAAACCTTCAAATCTACACTTGTAAACTGAAATAACAGTGTCTCAGCCTCATGATACCTGTTGGAAAATATTGGAAATCTCATTTCCAGGGAAGGTCTTTGAAGATATGCTGTGACCTATCCACCCATATAGACTCACTGTGAATACAAGCACCTATCTGCTCTTGCAAAATTGTCTGCACAGGGTTTATTTTGAAGCTTAACTCTACAATGTTTTCCTATAGGTAAGAAAATCGGCAGCGTGACCGTAGATAAGAAATTTATCTACTGGAGTGTTGAAACGAAGGAATACACAGAAATTCACCTAGCAAATAAAGCAAGCACAAGTCACTTTCTTCAGAAGAGAGAAACTCATCACCTGAGAGTATTAGCCTACAGTTCGGGGGTGCAATTGTATCCAGGTAGAGGGGATTTGGATTGTTTTGTAAATGTAAGACATTTATTTCAGAATGTGTATTTGAGTTGCAGATTGTGCTATGTGTTTTTATGTAAAGTATGTTTTACGGAATCAGGTACTTTCTGGAGGGAAAAAAATCACTCTGCACGTTTTTAAAAGGATGAATATAAGGACTGGGCTTGTGTTGGATCACATGGAAGATCATGATGATGAATATTGCCTGTGTTTCAAAGGCTCAGGATGTTAGTGCCAAACCATACCTACTTTCAAATTTCTGTCAAACCCGGAGATTTAGAAAAGATAGTGCACATTAATGCACAGAAAAAGACCAAACAAGGCCACAAAGCTTTGTAGCAAGAGTTTGATAATGATCCCTGTTATGATACAGATTTCTGGGTTTGTTCACAAGTGTGCAAAGCTGAAAAAAAGTCTGCCCTTCCAATGACAAAGAGATAAGAATTCAGCGTAATAGAGTGATTTATAAAGAAGTACCTGAGATGCAATCGCAGCTTACATTATATAGTAGAGGTAGGCTTCAATTAGAACTCCTGATGTTTTAAACAAACCATTGCAGAACAATAATGGAAGAAATAAAAATTGGTTTTAATAGAAAGTTAAGATTCATGGTACCTATAGGGATTATCTGTGTAAATGCGGAGGTTTAAAACATCTATTAGCATGATGAATATATTCAAAATAATTCTTTAATTTCAGTTTTGCATAAAAATCTGATAAACATACAAGGGAATATTTTAACAGCATGGACTTCTCTGGAATAAAGTAATTCCACACTGTTTTGAGCAGCCAGTAGAGCTACTCCTGCCTGCAGCTGCTCTGACCAGTGCCCAGGCTATTCTTTTCAGCACTTGGGGCAAGTTTGTTCCCATGAGTTCTGTGTGGGCTTGGCATTGCTGCAGAAGCTTGTTTGCCTAAATACAGAATGTACCAATCCCTATCCCCAGGGGTCGGGTTTTCTGCAAGAACCCCAGGCTTAGCTGGTGCAGAAAAGAAAACAGAATTTCAGTCCAAAGGGATTATTTCTACCCAGAGATCCCCACAGAGCTCTTCCTATTTACTTTAACTGTTGCAAATATATTTGAAGGAATACACAGACTTGGAATTTGCAAGGAGGGCAATGCACAGGCCTACATGCCTGACAAATTTGGTGGCCTTCTATGATGGGATTATAGTGTTGGTGGAAAAGCAACTGATGTCATCTACCTAGACTTCTGCAAAGCATTTGGCGCTGTCCCACATGACATCCTTGTCTCTAAATTAGAGAGACATGGATTTGATGGATGGAATGCTCAGTGGATAAGGAATTGGCTGGATGGCCACACTCAAAGAGTTGAAGTCAACAGCTTGATGTCCAAGTGGTGAACGACCAGTGACAAGTGGTGTTCCTCAGGGGTTGGTACTGGGACTGGTGCTGTTTAACATCTTTGTTGGTGACATGGACAGTGGGATAGAGTGTACCCACAGCAAATTTGCTGATGACACCAAGCTGTGTAGTGCAAATGACATGGTGGAGGGAAGGGATAGGGATGCCATCTAGAGCAACCTGGGCAGGCTTGGGAGGTCAGTCCATGCAAACCTCATGAAGTTCAGTAAGGCCAAGTGCAAAGTCCTGCATGTGGGCTGGGGCAATCCCAAGCACAAATACAGCCTGAGCAGAGAATGGATTGAGAGCAACCCTGAGGAGAAGAACTTGGAGGTGTTGATGTTGAGAAGCTCAACATAAGGGAGTTGGACTAGATGATCTCCAGAGGTCCCTTCCAACCCCATATAATTCTGTGATTCTGTGATAACCCAGCAATAAGCGCTCACAGCCCAGATAGCCAGCTGTATCCTGGGCTGCATCAAAAGAAGTGTGGCCAGCAGGGTGAGGAAGGTGATTCTCCCCCTCTACTCTGCTCATGTGAGACTCCAACTGGAGTACTGTGTTTGTCTCTGGGTCCCACAACATAAGAAGGACATGGACCTGTTAGAATGAGTCTAGAGGAGGGCCATGAAAATGACCAGAGGGTTGGAGCTCCTCTCCTATGAAGGCAGGCTGAGAGAGTTGGGGTTGTTCATCCTGGAGAAGAGGAGGCTCCAGGGAGACCTTATAGCCCCTTCCAGTACCTAAAGGGAGCCTACAGGAGAGATAGGGAGGGACCCTTTATCAGACAGTGTAACCAAAGGACAAGGGGTAATGGTTTTAAAATGAAAGAGGGGAGATTTAGATTAGATATTAAGAAGAAATTCTTTACTATGAGACTTGTGAGGCACTGGAACGGGTTGTCCAGGGAAGCTGTGGATGCCCCATCCCTGGAAGTGTTCAAGGCCAGACTGGATGGGACTTTTAGTAACCTGGTCTAATAGGAGGTGTCCCTGCCCATGGTATGGGGCTTGGAACTAGATGGTCTTTAAGGTCCCTTCCCTCTAAGCATTTTACGATTCACACAAGTTTAAGATAAAAGTAAATGAACATGATAAAATATGAAAAAAGGTATGTTATTCTCCTTCTCAGTAGTGAAAGCAAATGGTGTATGAATTAAAAACCAGTGTTTGCAAAGACCAGCTGGATTGACTGACATGCTTTTTACTGCTTTAGTGATGCAAGCAAGGAGTACTGCTAGAGTTACCTTTCGTTCTAACCTATTTAATTGCCATCCAGAGATGTGATGTCAATTGATCATTTAACACATCAGAAGTATTCAGTGAAAATTATTGTCCTGTCACAGATTCTGTGAGAGAATTATTTCTCTTTGGGGTTAGGAACTTTAACTCTGAAAATGACTCGATTCTTTGTTCTATCTGGGACTTTTCCCATGGGAGTTTTACTACTCTAAGTAACTATAAAATTGACAAAGATTCAACCTTACATTTATTCCTGTTGAACAGACTTTTTTATTCTCCTGTCCTTATATGCATTAACTTGACTTTTGTAGGAATGGCAGGGCTGCTAATTTAGGGAGAAAAGATCTAACAATGAGGTCAGTTGTTCTGGCCTAAGGGCAAACATTTGTCCTCGTACCATCTTCCCCATGCATGCACCTGAATGTTTTCCTTCTTGGCAGCAAGTCCATTTAATATATATTTATTTTGTTTTTAAAAGTACATCAAGTGATGAGGATATTTCTTTTGTTGCTTTTTGTTTAGTGCCAGAGAGTAGTTGTCTATTGTTTTCTCCCTATAGACTCCTTTTCTCCTTCCAAGATTTGTCTCCCCTTTCCCTGTTGTTACTATGAACTTTACACACAAAAAGCTGTTTGGAAGAAAAGAGAGATAATATTTAATTGCCAGAGAAAGGTACTCCATATTCTGCATATCTGCCTTTCCTGTGACAAGCAAGTTTGGACGCATCAGTGTGTACTGCCCTTGATCCAGGTACTTAAAGAAGAACTTAAACTCTTTAGCAAGTCTGTACCTTTAGTAAATCTATATTTTATCAAAGATAAACAAGACTTTACTTTGATGACTGCTATTTTTATGTCCATGAAGCTAATCAAAGCACATTCAGGTGGGTTTTTTTTTTTCTGTTTTTGATAGAAGAAAAAAATGTTTGTGGCTATGCTTTCTCATAGGAATGGTGGTGGAATCCCATGCAAATTTGGATTGATCCAGCAGTAATTGTTTTTTAAAATTTTCTGATGTCTTTCCTAGATAAAAGATGCCTGATTCTATTGCCAGACACTGAGGAGCCTACTATCCTTGAAATGACAAACACCAGTTTTGTGTTAAGTTTGCCACCGGTCACACCACAGCAGCTATGCCCCGGCATATCACAGCCTACGCCAACATACCTGGTATTTCTCAGAGAAATGACTAACAACCACAGGAACTCAAGCTACCATTTATCTGCTTTAAATCAAAAAATATTGGTATGGCTATCTTGGAACAAAAATACACGTGATATCATGTATAAACAGGGGATGTGATATAACTTACAGTGTTTTTATAAACCATTCTGTAGCTTTCTATAAGGGAATTTTTCCACTTCTACCTCTCCAATAGTAGTTCCCTTTTCTGTTTGGTGTTGTTAAATGGTAGATTCCATATCTTTCCTTTGTGCAAGTACATCTCTACTTCTTAACATGGCTTTGCTAAAATCCTGTTGAAACAAGTCTTCAGTTTCTACTTGTAAAAGAGCAGTTGTGGTTGATATTAATCTGTTTAAAGAACTCTTGAGACTGTCCAGCAACCATATGGCTTGCCTTTATGTGTTCTGTGGTAGCTGTACTTGCCTTAGTAATTTTTTCTTAAGTTACTTTTTTTTTTTCCTTTGTCATCTCCTATTTGAGTATCAGTGACTGAACAATGTTCTGTTGTAGCCATGCTAATTACACCTCAGCTTGGTTTTTTGTATGTGTTTTCTGTAGTGACTTATTACCCAAACTCTCATTTTAAGATGCTTAAACACTAAAGTGTATTAAAATACAAAAGCACTGCTCTACTATTTTTTAACACTCATTTAATTGAGAGATGATTGGTGTGACGTATGACTCTTCTAAGAATACATGCTTATTATCTGATTTAAAATTACAGGAATTTCAGGGTCCTATAGCTGTTGTAGACAACTTACGGCCATTTTCAAGTTATATCATGCAAGTTGCAGTAAAAAACTACTATTCAGACCAGGAAGTGCTGCCTTTGGGAAAAGAGACAATTGGCACAACTCTATATGGAGGTTTGTTTTACATTTTATTCTTATTTTGAACAGAATTCTCATCTCAGTTAAAGGAATCTATGTGTGAATTTGGGTTGCAAATAAGAAAGCAGATACATTTTCTGCTTAAAATGCAACCCTTCACAAGGTTTTGGCAGCCAGACTTTACGACTCTGCCAGATTTGTAAGACATGTATGTATTCCTTAATGCTTTTGCTCATTGGCTTCCTGAGGAAATATAAACTACGGTTGAAAGTGGCTAAACAGGCAGTTTCTGCCTTGAACCACATTTTTAATAAGTTGTGTTTGAATGTATATGTGGTTATGTATGTTTAAGTATGTGTGTGTTACGTATTCATTCAGCATGAAGATTTTTTGCATTGGCTTGACATTATTCTCATAATTACGGCTTCTTATGGTAATGCAAATTTGATTTATTGTGAACCAGGCTGAAAAGGCAACACTTAAATTTTGCTTCTCTTGACCTGAGTGCCAATAGCACATTTTCAGTTGCTTTCAAGAATTTTGATGTTCCCTTCTCAGTCCCTTTCACACTAGAAGAAGCAAGCTAGGAGTAGTGCTTTGAACTTGAGTGTTTACAATGCCATTTAGGGCAGAGAGTGGACTGGTTATGGATCACCTAAAAATAAATAAATACATCAGTAAACTTATCTAATTATGGCAGAAAGAAGAAAAGAAAGTTCAGTGGGAGTGAGTGGTTGAGAGAGGTATGAGTGAAGGCAAGAGGCCGAGATATGATGGCACAGCAGTCATATGTAATTGTGTTTAAGCGCAGCTACCTCTGTACTCTGTGATGTGGTGTCACCTGCTGATGCAATGGAACAGGACAGGGACAAGAGCTTGTAGCAACGTCTAAGAGACCAGGCAGCTGCAGCCTGGGAGAAGGTAACAGGAGCACAGCTTACTTTCTGGAAAAGCAGGGAGCATTCACAAAATGACAAGCCAAGGCTACATCTGGGAAAAACCTGCACACAGTGCTGTCCTTGAGAGACAGGATGCAGTGCAAGTGAAAGGTCTATTTGATTTTAGAGTTTTTCTTTTGAGTACAAAGTTGCTTGTGAAAAAAAGAATGAGAAACAAAACAAAAGAAAAGAAAGCGGGATCAAGAGCATCTAAATTCTATGAAGTTGTTACTCAAACTGGTTCTCTATTATTGAGAGCTCGGCCAGTATTGGGCTCCTCTTATACACTTGTTTCTTGTCCTGGGAGCATTTTTTTTCCTCTTAACAGTCACATCTCTTAGCATCTGCAGCATCAAGCAAGTAGGCTCTCATCTTATATGAATTTTATGACCATATTCCTAAGGATTCTATGGCAAAAAATAAGGAAAGCTGGCCTGTGATAAACAGATTTCAATTCTTTGCACAGGGATCCAGATCTGTATTGTAAAATTTGTATGACATGCTGATTGAATAAAATTGAATGCTATTAGGATGTAGCGAATATTCACACCGTTTCTTCTTTGTGTGTTAAACTGAGCCATCCTGCAACAATGTACGCCCTTTCAGTGGCAAAACATAAAGGTAGCATATGAAACGGGAGACTTGGTTGCTCCACTGAAATGTAATTTTTCAGTTTCAAGTTAAAATGAAACTTGAAACTCAGAATAGGATTATCTAGTTGGGGCAAAACAAAATGTCAGGATCAAAATTAAGTCCTAGGCAAACAACCCCAACAACCAAAAAATCAAAAAACCATTCCAGCCCCCCAAATCCTGAGCACTTTTAATACGCATTCAGAGCTCTTCACAATTTATTGAAATATTTCCAACCAGCTGTAAACAGAATGTATATGAGTCCTGACACCTATGTTCTCAATTTCATGAATGTAACTTGTAGTTTAAATTGTAATCAGATGCTTCCAGAGCCTCTTGAAATGTGTACACTATTTCACACCTCTGAAGCTGTGTGAATTTCCTCTGTCATTCCCTCAATTCTGTAATGAAATGAAAGAAGCCTGGGTTAATTGTACCTTCCAATAAGTAGCAAGATAGAGGGAATGAAAGAAAAGGAAGACAACTTGGAAAAATTAATACATTGCTCTTGCCACAGAGTGTCACTCTTACTCCACACATATTTTAGCTAGTGAAATGAGAAATTTGTCTTCTTTACTAGCCGAGCCTCTGCACAGTTCACTTAAATAATCTGTAGCCTTTCTACTAGGACATAAATTATAGCATATGTACTCATCATACTGAGATGTTGGGAACAAAGGCAGTGTAATGACTTGTTGACATTTTACCTATTTGGAAAGTTCAATAGGAAAAAAGAATTTTTAATGTAGAGTTGAGGCATGTCGTATGCCATTTCAAAGTCTGTGATCTCAAAATTTCAAAGGAAGGGTTGATTTCTCCAAAACAACTGGTGAGTAAGTAGCTGGCATGGACATCAGACCAGCAACCAAGTTTCTTGCTTACACAGCTGAGCAAAATGATGTATTTCTGAGCAAAATTGTAAATGGCAATTAAAAATGGCAAACAATGCTGAATTTTGGGTTGTTGTCCTTCAGAATTTTCTGTTCAAGAAAAGGCTTTCCAATTGGAATAGCACATGGGAACTTTTTCTAGTCCATAGCCACGCAAGCATTGTACTAAGCTCACATTTGAGACCCTGATTAGGAAACTAAGAGAGAGCAGGGATTCAGTGATATGACTGTAATTGTTGAGGTATAGGACAGCATCTGGGTTTGGTTTTTGGTTTGGTTTTTTTTTGTTTTGTTTTTGTTTGCTTGCATGATAGGATAGCCAAGGAGATACTAAAAAGTCCCTCAAAATATTTTGAATTTGCCTGCAGCTGTCTGACCTACACAAGAATATGACTTTTACATGTGTAGAGTGTCAGTCCTGTAAATGGATCATATTCATATGCTTGTATATTTTTTTCTTTCCCCAGTGACATTTCTTGACTTCTCTAAAAAGCAATCAAGCAAAAAAACCAACCCTCTAGTGACATCTGTACCTAAAACAAGATTAATTTTTCTTTCTATTTCAGTACCAGAAGCAGTTGATTCCATTAAGACAGTGGTTTGGTCTGACACCACCATCAACATATCTTGGAGTGAGCCTTTGAAGCCAAATGGACCTCAAGAATCCATCCGGTATCAAATCTCTGTCAATTTTTTACCTCCTGTCCCAGCTATACCCTTGCGAAAAAGAGAATTTCCAAATGGGACGCTTGCCTGGTCTGTCAGTGGGCTCCAATCTGGAACAAACAATTTATTCAAGGTATAATTACAAGCAGCTTTACCTGTTTGTTCACTAACTTGAGAATTTTTTGACTGTTCTTCTGTAAAGCTATATGTGTGTTTTGAAAATAGGAGTTCAAAACTTGGCAAGCTTCTCTCGGTCCTTTAGCCTTTAGGAAAATGAAACATCGCAGTTTATTCCTACATAAGTTGTTAAGATTAAGTCTTTAGAACTAAGATATTTTCTACTTGGGGAGCATATCACAGTTCTCAAGAATAAATATAGGAGTTTCTGCTGCAATCCTCATGCTACTGCCTTGATACTTAAGGCAACATGCTATGAGAGGGTTAAGTGAACTTCTCAAAAGAGAACTCCTGGAACACTGAACTGCTTGTGAAAGACTAGGGGTAGTGCAATAAACATGGTTATGTGGATGCAAATGGATCATGGCCAAAAGACAGATGATTTTCTCAGGAAAGCAACATATCTGAAACTTTCATAAAGGGGAAACTGCTATCTGTTATATCAAGAGCAGGCTCAGCCATTTTGCCAATCGCTGTTTTTCCTTTAATAAAAAACTTTTCATTCAGCAAAAAACCCCTACTTTTTTCCTTAGTCCAGTAAACCAGAAAGTATCTAATATGTCCATAGAGAGATAGGTGATGACTTAATTAATACTTGACTGATTCTGTCTTGCAACAGCCACATTTTAAATAAAAACATGTTACAAAATATGCATGCAAAGGTCACAAGAGTAATGTATAAATGTTGGCCCTTGAACAAATGCAGAGGAATAACAAGGACTTAAAAATGCAAGTATGAGTTTGATTATTCGGGGGCCTTTGAAGACAATTTCTGTAGACAAGAATATTGAAGAGTGGTTGCAAATTCTCTGATTTTAGATTTCATTGAAATACGTTTCTGTCAGTGCAAAGTAGTTTTTTCCACTGTCCAGGCAAGTCATAGACAGAGGAAGACAGGAAATGGGCCAGCCCCAGGCTAGCTAGCAGAAGTGCAGAATGGGTATCCATCCATCAGCTGCTGCAGTTCACATGGAATCCTTCATCAGCATCACATGAAAACTTTGGTGGCTTGTGTAGTTATGCTGGGCCGTGAATGGTGAGAACTGAGGACCAAACAGAGCAGTCTCCCTGCCATCCCTGTTGTCAGACTCAGGAAGGAAGGCTTTTTGGACAGCCAGGACAGGGGAGCACAACCCTGAAGTAATGGCAGTCTTACACACACCTGGGCACATGTGTCATTGCTGTAAGAATGAGCAGAAAAGAATAACTTAACATGGAGATAAAATCAAGAAAGTGGAGGAACCAAAGGAATTCAAAGTAGCAAAAAGGCAGTTGGGAAGACTTTAATAGTGTGCTGAAAACGATGACAAAAGGAAGAACAGGTTGCAGTATCTACTGATTATTTTTGTTGAATTTTTAGGGACAGGAGACCTGTGACTAGATATTTAACACAACCGCATGAAGCCAATGGTATCGCAACAGATGAGGAGAAGGAAAGATCAGGTTAAAGAATATTTATGCAGATTATACATATTTCAGTCAGCAGCATCTGATGGCCTTAAACTACACAGGGAGATGGTTGCAACCAGTCTGTGAATGTTCATGATTATCTTCGGTACCTTTGAAAGACAGGAAGTCCCATAGAAGTAGCAAAAAAAAAAAAAGTCACACAACTTAAAAAAGGAAATTATAGACCACTTTTTGTAACTTCAGGACCTGACATTATTTGAAGGACATGTACAGTTTTACTAGGACTATATTAGGACAAAATGGTAAACAGATGGTATACAAGCATCTAGAGAGAATAACAGAGGAATAAAAATGTCCAATATGGATTCATAAGAACAAAACATACTGTTTTTCCCTTTAGAGGTGAAGGGTTAAAATGGAAACAATGAATTATATATCTGGGCAGCATGACTATCACCAGAATGACATTTTCAAAAGCAACCAAGCAAACGTGTTGCCTGCAGAACACACACTGGGTACATCACAAATACAATCAGAGAGTGGTTTTCACAGCTCATACATGGGCTGGGAGAACATTCAGCTGAGAGCTGGAGGGGATCTGTTCTGGCCTTAGTCTGATTTTGTGCATGATTTGGATGATATAATGGGGAACACATATATACACATATACCTATACTTCTATGTATGTAAGTATGCATACCCAAACACAGGTTATATTTGATTGTGTGTTAGTGGAAGGCTACTCCTCACCTTGTGTTTTTCTGATTTTAAGACACTGCCCAGTGTGTGATGTGACATCTGCATGCCTGTGTAAGAGCTTGTGGGATTTCAGAAAGGTCAGAAAGAGATGAGTTTTGGTAGAAAGACTAAAAGAGAGACTAAGAGTCTCTGATGAAGGGGCCTCTAGGCCATGAACTTCCAGCTTGAAGATGTGTAATATTGCAGCTGTGAGGTTCTATATGTTTCTATACCTATATTTATATTGCCTGAATATTGTCTTGTTTGAAAATAACTAGTCTCCCAAACACTTGAAGTTGCTAAAGCCACTTTTCAGCTGGTCTGGTACAGTACAGTAGTACAGCTCATCCATTTCTTTACTAGGTTCTTGCCTTTCATCCTGACGAGAACTGGTTTTCCGAAAGTGTCCCTGTTATTGCAAAAACTTTTGAGACTCCACCTGCACCTGTTAACATAGTTCCCAGAAATACCAGTTTCCAGCTAGAATGGAGAGCTCCTCTGCACGTCAACAAAACCAGCTTCTGGTTTGAGCTGCGTAAGGTAAAAATATCACTTAGTTTTTTTCCAGATCAGAACAAATTTAACCCACTTTGTCCTGGTGAACA
Source organism: Gallinago jamesoni (assembly GCA_025769975.1). NCBI lineage: Eukaryota > Metazoa > Chordata > Aves > Charadriiformes > Scolopacidae > Gallinago > Gallinago jamesoni. The sequence goes on from JAOQGH010000023.1 coordinate 67,866,675, forward strand.
GAACATGGTGGCAAGAGGTATACGAAGAGTTTCAGTGTTTAATTTGAGCATGGTGACATCAGTCTTAGTGGCTCAGAAGGGGCAGGATGGAGGCAATGTTTGCCAGGAACAAGGGGGAGTGCAGCTGCAGCATTTAATACCCTATAGTGCCAAAGGACATCCTGGATGACCCCGCCAGAATTCCTCCTGGGTCTCCTGTTTCAGTAGAGTCCCCTCCCTCCTTCCTCACTGCCCTCCCCCAACTTGGCTGGTAGCTACAAATCCTATGTCTTCTCTGCACAAGAAAGAGTAGAAAAGGGTTTTTAGCACTAAATATCAGCTAAAATCTAGTATATGAATTTTATTTTCTTGTGATAGATGTTAGGAGAAAATGCTGGAGGAAAAAAGGGCTCTGGTACTGCAGACTGTAGAAGTAAGCATTGCAGTGACTGCCGCATGGATGGGAGCTTCAGATTTTAATATCTGGACCACTGGACACAGAAAATGTCATGTGCTAAACTGGATCACTTAGATTCCCTAATATAGATAATTGGATTCATTAGGTCTATGCTAAACATTTTCCATCTGCACTAAAACATGTCATAGCACAACTCCACTAAACTGCTTCCTTTCAATTGCATCATGGACTGAACTCAGGGGCATGTCCTGGTGATCCAGAAATACAAGCTGCACAGAGATAAGCAAGGGGAAGGCTCCTTTTGGCTTTGCAAAGGGGTCACTTAATCTATCATCCTTTGTGGCTGCCAAGACCTGTAGGTCTCCTGAAAACAAAGAAAAAAACTAGGTTTTGTGTCCTTGGTCTCCAAGAGGACAAAGCCCTGTGACTGAAATCTCTCCCCTATGATATTAAAAGGTGCAAAGTAGTTAATCTACCCAGGGATAGAACTGTGACACACTTATAGCAGAGCAAGAAGGTTGACCATGATGATATTTTATTTTTCTAGTGGCAAACAAAAAATGATTGGTTTTCTCCTGCAACCACTACCTGCACAGCAGATCTTGTTTACACGTGCAATCTCACAGGAACTCTTCCTTCAACCAGCTATTTTGTAAGAGTAACAGTAGTGTATGTTACAGGAGTGAAAAGCACTTCCTCTTCAACAAGCTTTAAAACTACAGGTAAGCACTTAATGTAGGATGACAAGATTTTAAGGCTTTTTTCAGGACATGAAGATTTAAACACAATATTTTATAAAATTTATACGAAGACCCAGTAATCATGTGTGTTTGAAAAATAACACAGTACCATATCTGCAAAAGTAATCAGGGGAAAGAAATGAGCGTCACTTCCAAGTGAAGCAGAGGAAAAGAGTGAGGGAAACTGGAATGAAATGCCTATATGCATGTGAACTCACAACTAATGGTTGTGAAAGGCTGCATGGGAATGAAAATGTTGAAATTTGTCCATCGCAAAGAGAAGGTTAAAGATTCATTCTCCATGGGGACTATTGAGGTAGATCCTCCATCCTTTTGTATGTCTAAACACCTATGTGCATATCTAAATTTTTCTCTATGCCTGTTAGCCGTTTGTCTCTCTATAAACACATTTTAAGGGTTCTGTTTCTTCCTGTCTGGTCTAAGCTGGTGTTCCCAGTAAGCCAGGAGTTCCAAAAAGAGCAGAAGGCACTAAAAACTCTGTACAATGGGAAAAGGCTGATGACAATGGAAACAACCTGACCTACTACATCTTAGAAAGCAGGTAAGCTACTTGTGCAGGCATTCTTCCCATAGGGAGCAGCCCAGAATGAATCCAGGTGTGAAGGGGCTTTCTGTTTGGTTCTGATGGAAACAGTGAAATATCAATGATACAAATGACCTTTCTCACGGGATCTCTTTCTCGAGTAAACTAAGTATCCATTATTTCCAGAAACTCTTGGAAAACTTAGAAGAAAACGTTCACTAAAAACATTTCCAGACCAACCCTGAAATACAGGGATATATTTGGATATATGTTAGTGAATTAGAAGATTTTCAAATCACAAACTTCATATGTATTTTTGGCTAAAATATATGTAGAAATATCTTAGTATTCAAAGGACTTATGCAAAGGCACTATAAAGTTGCCAGAAAAAAATCATGAAGTATTTCCATCAACATGGGATGACAAGATACTTCTTAAAGTGCTCTGTCATTAAATACAGATTGCCTGGACTCTACGTGTCGTACTCATTAGGCAACCACAGAATGTCAATTCACACTTACTCCTGCGCTGGCATTGGAAGGGCTGAATGGACAGGTCAGAGTATATTGCTGTGGGCAGGTGACTTTGAAACTTCTCCTTTTTTTCCACCAAGACTCTGGAGGGGGTCTGTTTAAGGCAGCGTTTAAGGCTTAATTAATGCATTAATTAAAACAGGGCCCATATTCTGAGATATTCCTATGACATTGTTTTAAGCAGGGAGTGATGGAGGGAAGCGATTTTAATGTTTTACTATTAATTCTTTTTCTTAGTTAACTCTGTGCTTATGAAAGCTACGAGACTGAGAGCGCTGTGGAGCCAAGCATGGTTTACCTATATAAGTTTTCACCCAGACATATTTTCCTGGTGCTGTAAGCTTCCTCCACACAGTTCTGTGAGTGTACAGCAGCACTGACTTGCATGCTATGAGACCACAATAATTTTGATACGCCAACAACCAGTTTGTACTTGACTTGCTATGAATCAGTAAAGAAAGGACAGTCCCTTGGTCTGTGTCAGAGTTGTGCTTTAGGTGCTGTGTTCCCCAGGCTCCAGCTTCTTATTCATCTCTGGAATCATAATGCATCACTGAGATGCTTTTTTTTTTTAGGCTTAATAAAACAAGCTTTTGTCCTGCAGTTTGAATGTGTGCACATATTGATGTTTTTAATTGAATTTCACTTTGAGCCTCACGATCCTTTTATATCAGGTAGAAAAATGTTAGGTTAGTTGCATAGTATACTAGAAAATATTTGCATAGCCCTTTTAAATAATCCCTGTTTTTTGTACAGCTCTGGTAGGGATGTGTCCACACCAAGGACATGAACATACAGTTTTCCTGTGTCTTTCTGGTTTGGATGTGTTTGACCTTTTTTTCTGCATTAAAGTATGTTGGGAGAGTGATTGACATGTTCATGAAGGTCATTTCACATGAAATATTGCAGTCCTGTGTGACATGAAATGATATTTCAGATATGGCCTTTCAAGTTTAAATACATGGTCTTCTTTTGGTTGGTGAATAATCAGGTCTGAATTTATTGTGAGCAATCAATCTCAGTCCAATGGGGAAAGGAAGAAATATACCCAGCAGTCAGCAGATACTATGGGAAACTGGCTAGCTACAAAATTGTGTCTTCACTGCCAATGACCTGCTTCCTGTTTAGCTTGTGAAACCTGATGCACAAGAGCCACTGAATTACTCTGGGCCCAGGAAAGCAAAAACCTTTAATAGGACATATTGTTTGGTTTTTTTTTTTTTCTGAAAGCTAACTAAGAATGTTTTGAAATCTTGGCTGTGAGGTGTACACTGAAACAGGTGAAAGAGTGCTGGAGCTTTTTATGTCTAAAACATTCTAACATTTCATTTCCAATGCCAAGCTAAAGATGTGTGATTCCTAGCATTGCTGAAATGGCATGGTACAATTTTCTGCTCTGTAGCCAAAACCCCACGACCAGATTGAGCTTTCAGGCCAGCAGAGAGATGTTGTGAAGGCCATGGAACTGAAGCAAAGAACAGGATGAATCAATAAACAGCCCTCACTGCATTAATGACATAGCTGTGCTACTTTGCTGTGCCCATTGCAGGAAGCAGCCTGACATCACCAGCAGAATGAAGTCCTTGTGGAAGGTGGTTTACAACGGCTCCTGTGCCAGTATCTGCACATGGAAGGCCAAGAACTTAGAAGGAACTTTCCAGTTCAGAGCAGCAGCTGCAAATGGGCTGGGACTTGGTGAATATAGTGACACGAGCAAGAATATAATTTTGGGTGAAGGTATGTCTATACTTTCTTACACTGTTAATCAATTTTTTTATTCAGAATGATGATGTTGCTTTCTAAAAATTTGCTTCTGCTCATTTATATCAATTTGTCTCTGTGGGCCCACATTCTGTGTTATGGAATGATTCTTGAAATAAGGGCAAACTCCCATGCTGGGTAAGGATGTGAGAATTACTTCTTGCCTTCAGCCAGAATATTAGACCTACATTCTGTGGTCGTTTTTGAACATCCCACTTTGAGTGGTCAAACAATTCGGCATTTTCTCTTTTAGTGTACACAGTAGGTGTACATCATCCCCACAGGAATTGCTTAGGCCTGGAGGAGGAGGATTAGTTCAACCAAATGTTGACATCTACGTATAGCCTACAAGAGAGCTTTGTACAGAAGAAGATGTCTGCGCAGCAGGCAGCTCAAGGATTCTCTCAGGTTTACTCAGCTCCATAGGAATGATGTTTTGTATGTACAGTCATTAACCAATTTTCCCCTCCCATTTAACAGATACTGTGATCTCCCCAGACACCATCATTGCCACTGCTGTTGTAATTGGAGTTGTTGTGCTGGGCTTGACTGTGGCCATGTTATTTGGTTTTGGTATGTAGCTGAGATTTTGCATATCCTTGGTTCACCAGACCTCAGTAAAAGGCAGTTCAGATGGTGGGAGATAATGGGCTTCCAGGTTTAGGGAAATGTTGAACAATCCCCAAGGTGGGAGCTGGGAATAATTTGTGTGTTCTTATTCTTTGAGCACCAAGAAAGGGCTGGTTATATTTTCAGTATTGAGGACAGAATACCAGTTCACTCCATCCTCAGGCATTTTTTGCTGTTGATTCCCTGGACAGAGAGCACAGGAATGCTGAAGGAACACTGATATGTCTGTTTAACCTTATAAAACTTGTCCCTTATAATTCTCAAGTTGGGTACTGCATTTATTCACCAATGGGTCCCATTTTTTTCCTCTTAAGCTTTGTTCCTGAAGAAAGAACACAGAGGTTACCCTGAGATGTAGCTGTCCAAATGTGATGGTCCTGCCCTGTCACTCATCCTCTCCCTGGGGTAGAGGAGCAGCCCTTTGGGCCTGGGTGTTGCAACTTACAGAAGTAGATGCTTGACTAATTTCTCAGCTCAAGGAGCAGTTGTCTGTGTTTTGGGAGAAAAAGATGGAAATATCTTGCTTACTTGAACTGCTGGGGGGTCATGTTGAACAGAAGGACAAAAAAGCTGTAGCCTTGCATGCTGGGATGTTCTCAGAGTGAAATATCTGACAGTCTGCTTTTCTGTTTCAGTATGGCACCAAAGATGGAAATCCAGAAAACCGGCCTTACCTGGACAGATAGTGTTTATCAAGGAAGATAAAGAATTAGCTCAACTCAGGGGGGCAGCTGAGGCAGTGGGACTAGCCAATGCCTGTTACGCTGTAAGGTATGTCCTTGGAGCAAATGTATTTTCAGGAAAAAAAATCATCTAAGAGGGCTTCCCTGGGCTGGTTTTCATCAGTTCACTCATCCCTGACACCTCAAGGTGAAGTTAAGGGCTGCTTCTGCGCTGTGGGGCAGGTTTGCTCTGAATACCCACTTCTGTGTTGGATACCCACTCTGTACCTTGACCCGGGTTGCCCCGAGCCCACCCTGCATGCTGACATTGCCAAGAAACACAAGTACATGGGAAAGAAAGACCTGGCGTTTTCCAATAGCTTCCAAATCACCCAGGCTTCACGTGAGCTCCCCTTACATGTACCTGATGAGACAAATAGTACCAGATTCATTTGAAGAATAATTTTAATAACATTTCAAACATTTTTAAGTATTAACAAGTAACTGGTATTGCTGTTTTGTAGCACTCTTCCTTCTCAAGCAGAGATTGAATCATTGCCAGCTTTTCCTCGGGACAAACTGAACTTACACAAATTGTTAGGAAGTGGAGCATTTGGGGAGGTGTATGAAGGGACTGCTGTAGATATCCTGGCAGATGGAAGCGGAGAATCCAAAGTAGCAGTCAAGGTAATCACAGCTGTGCGTTTCTCTGGCAACAGAATGGGATGGGCAGAGAGATTTGGCTCAGAGGTTATATCACAGAAAGAGGTGTTGACAGATTTTGGTACTTGCTTGTAGTATTTCTTGCAAGTCACTTAAAGTTAGCCTATCTCCTTGTAATGATTGCTGGAAAATACTGTGCATTTAAGGCCATGTTTATGTGTGATTGCTTTGCTTAAGCACTACATGATAACGGTGGTGATGACCTAAGTGCCTAAGCACTTTTGCTTTCTGTTGAATAGACTTTGAAGAAGGGTGCGACAGACCACGAGAAGAGTGAATTCTTGAAGGAGGCACACTTAATGAGGTAGGGACAGCGTTGCCACTGAGCACCTTTTGAAGCCATTGTCACTTGAGGGTGGTGGCCTTCAACAGGAATGAAAGCAGCACTTTCCTCTAAATATTTTTGGTGTGTTTTCCTGTTTCTGCTAAAAAAAAAAAAATTAAATCACTAGTGATGAATCTTATGAAAATACAGCTATAAAACTGACTAGCAAAATTTAATATACAGATTGCAAATTCAGTATGCTCATATCATGGATTTATTGGGGTTTGGACAGACGCATTTCAGTGTATCTGCTCCCCTAGAACTAAGTAAGTTGTTAAAGGCAATTGGACAACATTTGGCTAATCCCATTTTATCATAATAAACACATCAAAACAAGCTGATGCCTTGAAGTTTCAATTTACTGTGGAAATTGTATTTTAAAAGGTGCATACTTACCACTAGAGGCTGCCACACACCTCTTCTATTGAGGTAAACTTAAAAAATAATGCATCTGTCACCAGCGCAAGAATTTCATGTGGAAAGGTCTGTGTGTCAGCTAGAAATCCAGTTTTCCAGCATCTCCACAGAGACAGGTAGAAGTTGAGCTGAAGTTTTACACTGGGAACATAAGGTTGGGAGTATGGTTTAGTTTTCAGACAAACTTCTCTGACTTTATTTCATGAGTGCAGAATTAGAAGCATCTTTTGAAAAATGAAGGATTTTATATCCTGTATAAAAAAAATAGTATTAATAAATTTGAAATTGGTTTTCACAGAATTCTTTTTGTATTTACATATTTTTAAAAAGGTATCTTGCATTTCTTTGAGTAACTTTTTTCCACACACTGTACATTGAATAAGGTAAGAGGCTTGTGAAAACCAAAATGAAACCATGTCATTTAAGTGTAAATTCATAACAAAGAATAAGTGCTGTGTGTAAACTTTCCACAGTCTATCTTCATTCTACATGGCAGTCATAAACCAAATTAAAGTATTTTTTGTGTGTCGCATGGAAATTCTACGTACCCATAGTTAAAGTCTGAAATGTCCCTAATTCTGCTTCATTTTTCCAGCTAATAGTCCCAAACCAGAAATCCTGGAAAATATAGTTGGAAATTATTATATTTTAATGTAAACACTAATGTGAGCCCATATGTACACTGATACAATGAGACATAGAAATTAAGATATATATATCTTATATATTTGTATAAGATATATAATATAAAAATGTAAATATTATATATTCCCAGTAGTCATTTAATAATAATAAAAAGGATTGGTATGTTTTATATGCTTTAAATCTTTCAATTTTTTAATGGGAAAAAAAGAGTAATTCCGTTCTCATGGAGGGCTTAATGATTTTTCTTGATGTTCGTCTGTAAGCTCTCATAAATGAAGTATAGAAAGAGAACGTAAATGGACCTGATTGTTTACAAACTTTGATGTTAGATATTTAAATGCAGCTGTCCTTTTGCTTGCCTTTTTGGATATTTTTTAAAATTTGGATTGTAGTGTTATGCATACTGTCCCAGTTAAGTAAGAGCTATATGTTTCTTCTATTATTGCTATGCAGCAATGGGAAAATAGAGTTACCTGTATTTCAAACAGTCATTTGATAGTGGTTATTTGTGTACAAATGCATATACAGCAAATTCTTGGGTGTATCCCATCGCTTGGGAAGTAAGGAATGACAGCTCAGGGGAGAAAGGGCTGCCTGAGCTGCAAGGAAAGTGCCAGGTGCTCCTTCTTGTTTTGTTCTTGAGAGTTTCTCTGAGTTAGAGGTATGTGCTGGGGGTCTGGGGGAACTGTCAAGCTCAAAATCACACTTTTTGCTAAAGAGTTTTTGCCCACACCTAAGATTATGTGACCTGAAAGACGTTAGAAGGAAAATGTCCTTCTGCTTTCTTTGTTTGTTTGTTTATAATGGTGCATTTGACAGCAGCACTTTGGACATGGCCAGTTTCCTCAATAAAGTCAAGTTTCTTTGACTGCTGGTGTAAATCCTTTCACACAGCAATGAGAGGTAAAAGCATTTTATAACACAAGTTATGTGATTGTGAAAACATGGGCACTGACAGAGGCAATAAATATTTTTCATTGTTTGAGAAGTGCTAGATCTGAGAGTGCTGATTGCTCTCTGGTAATCCCTGTCTTTTTGGACACACACAGGCAATAACTAACATATCTGCAAGTATTCCTTGCATGTATTTTGTTTCTCTTGAAAACATACTGTGAGAAACAGTTCTCCTCTGGATTGCGAAAATAACATGTTGCACTTTGTGCTTTTATCTTTCTCAGAATTAGCAGTTCTACTGTGAATACAGTAGTAAAAGTGCTCTATTAAAATAATATTGATATCTTTAATGTACAGGTGTCAATTCACGTTGTTCCTAGATGAGATTGCCATTTGGCTGCCTTTCTTTGCTTACTGGAAATATGATGAAGCATGCTTTTAATATGGGTGTGTGCATTAGAGTGTCCATCAAAGTACAGTGTAAGCCTGTAGTTTGGAAGGATGTCCCTGAACTCTCCCTATGGCTGATCAAGTCCAGGTGCTGTGAGTTACTAAATCATGTTGTTGGTAGAGGCAGGATTGTAAAGGCCAAACTGCTCATCCATTGCCTATAGCTTTATGCACTTTATTAGCTATCAAACAGCTGTAATTCTCATATGTAATCTTACAGTCGTTTTTTTCTCTTTAGTAAATTTGATCACCCTCACATTCTGAAGTTACTCGGCGTGTGCCTGTTAAATGAACCTCAGTACCTTATACTGGAGCTGATGGAAGGAGGGGATCTACTTGGCTATTTACGAGGAGCCAGAAAGCAAAAGGTAGGGCAAAGAGGACCACAACACTCGGAGTTTTAACCTATAACAACCCACAGTTTCTGTTTTTCCCTTCCTCGAAGGCTGGTGTCCAGCTGGTGTCCAGCTGTTTCTGTACCTGCAAGGTCTGACCTGGCTCTCCCTAACACCCTGGGACCTCAATGTTGAGTGCTGACCTTGCATTAAGAGTTGCTGTGAGGAAGATTGAATGTCATTAGACCACTGACCAAAATTGTGTTTTCATCTGCTTTGCAGTGCAGTTGTTTGCCAGTTTATCCTGCCGGTAATTAGCATTCACTCTATTGATATACAGAGATTGTTTACCTATGCTTTGCATGTTTTGAAAAAATCCTACACATTTCAAATGAGGAAAAAAATACCATCTTAGCACAGGGAGGTTGTTATTCTGAGTTCGTAAAGCTGGAATACATGGCTAACTGCTGTCTTTGCTTCTTGTAGCTCCAGAGTCCCTTACTGACAGTGACTGACCTCTTGGATATATGTTTGGATATTTGCAAAGGCTGTGTCTATTTAGAGAAAATGCATTTTATACACAGGTACAGTATTTATTTCCTTATTCTTCCAAGGTTTACACACAATATTGATACTAATTACCTTACCTGGGAAAAAAACGCCTGGAAACAATGTAACTGGGAAGGTGGGAGCACTGGAGTGAATTATGTTGTCATGCTTTTCTGCTGCAAGTCACCTACAGTCCTCTCACAAAATGGTGGGCTAATCTAATATCTGAATCCAGGACTCATTGCATCCTAGGACAGAAACTTATCCTGTGCAACCAAGAGAAGGGCAAATGGAGAGATCCATTTACTTCTTCATCTGCTTAATGGGTGGCTATAGAGGACACAGAGCCAGACTTTTCTGAAGAAGGAAAAGATGAGAAGCAATCTGCACAAGTTACAGCAAGGGAAATAAAATAATATTGTTCACAATGTGCAGGATCAGTCACTAGAACACGTTGTCTAGAGGGGCTGTGTCACCTCCAGTGCTGAAGATATGCAAACTTAATTGTATGAAGCCCTAAGCCACTTGACGTTGGCACTGCCCTGAAGAAGGGATTGAACCAGATGACCTCCAGAGATGCCTTCTGATCTGAGTTATTCTGCAATGCTAACTGCATTCTCTTGTATTCTGCCTATTCTGCCTTACAAATCAGGGACCTGGCTGCTCGCAACTGCCTGGTGTCTGAGAAGAAATATGAGAGCTCCTCCCGAGTAGTAAAGATTGGTGATTTTGGACTTGCCAGAGATATCTATAAAAATGATTATTACAGGAAAAGAGGAGAAGGCCTGCTTCCTGTCAGATGGATGGCTCCTGAAAGCCTCATTGACGGTGTCTTTACAAATCGTTCTGATGTCTGGTGAGTTATGGCAGCCACTCAGCTGTGGGAATATTCAAACTAAATCTCATAGCAAGAAAATATGGGTTTTACAGAAGGAATGATACAGTTGCATAATGCCATCTCTAATAATTTTTAGACTAAGGCAGATTTCCTCCGAAGTGATAATTTAATGAACTAATGAAAAGTTTGGCCCTAAGACAGTACCTGTGTGGATTTATTTTTTAATGCTTTGAGCTCTAACTTTGGATTCTGGCTGGAAAGAACTAGTGTCACTCAATCAAACAATTTTGTACTAGGCCCACAATGTGGTTTTTGCTTGATTGGGCAGTGAATTGGCTGCCTGCATGCCATTCCATTTTGTTTTTCATTAGATTAATTGGCATTTTCTTCCTACAGCCAAATACTTTCCTCTCACTGTTTGACCCTTTTCTGGTGACTTCTTTATTTTGAAGCCCAAATTTTGCAGCATCAGCAGGGGAAGGTCACAGTACTTTGCTGTGGAGGTTTACTTAAAGTGTGTATTTGAGTGGGTTTGAGTTTAAGGCGAAGGTGCAGAGACCCCCTGTCAGGAAGCATTGACAAAAAAAACAACCCAAGCCATATCCATTAAGCCTGAGATTCACAAGTTTAGATTTTGGTAGCCATAGGTACTCATTCTGTCCAAGTCCTCAGCCCCTGCTGCCCACCCATTTGACTCTTACACACTCTTACATTTATCTAAGCAAGTCTGTGCCAAATCAAGTGAGGTGCTGATTGCTTTGTGAGTGGTGCTTAGGAGAACTTCTCTCTCAATTTTGAAAGACACTTCTAGGGATTTCTAAACACTTGTTTAGATGAAGACATGCTCAGCCAGAGAGTGTTGTCCAGGGAAGCTGTGGGCACTCAATGCCTACTAAGTGGCACCTCCATGAGTCTGGGAAAGTGTGCCAGTTCTACACATTTATGTTAGCTGTTTCAGAGCCTGTCTTATGGACATATGAATTGTTTCACAATAAATTAAAACGTCTTACTCCTAATTTTTCTGACTGAGTTATATTCTTAGGTTAGAGACATTTTTACTATTGATGATGACTATGGTAATTAATTTATTTTTTGGTGTTTCTTAGGGCTTTTGGAGTCTTAGTGTGGGAAACATTAACTTTGGGTCAGCAACCATACCCAGGTTTCTCCAATACAGAAGTTTTGCACCATGTGCGATCAGGAGGAAGGCTGGAAACTCCAAACAATTGTCCTGATGACCTGTAAGTTAATTTTACTTAAATGTTGTTGATAATATTTATAAGAAGCAAGAGTTTTATTGCCAAGTGTCCATCATTTTGAATGTTACTTATGCTGTGCAGAGTTCAATATCCTTCATTTTATTTCAGATAAAACAGCTAGCATTTGTAGCTGCCAACCCACTACTAACTCATCCAGTAGTGCAGCCTGTGAGTAAGAACTAAGTGTTGAAGTTTAATGGTGGATATTGTTTTTTTAAACAGGGTTTCAGAGACAATATAAAGTCAGTCTTGGATATGACTCTGGTAGTAATGTGATAATAGGCTGAGAGTGCCTGATGGTATTGGTTAAAAGTGAAGATGGCTTTAAGAAAGAATTTACTGGTCCCTGTACCCCATTTGCTTGCTTTCCCAATGGTAGCTGCAGGAATTAGGCTAATATTAAAACATCTGTGGAAAACAAAACATGCTCTCTTTGCAGATATGAATGTTAGAAAAGCCAATAAGAAAAGCTTAGGCAGTACAGCAAAAGGGTTGGTTCTTTTGGTTAGTCTTTAGCTTAGTTGGATAAACAAAGATTCCAATTTGAGCACAAAATTCAGGTTTAATTGCAAAATTCTTGCAATTTAAAGAATAAAATGAATACATATAGTGGATCAAACTCATACTGGCCAGATGTGTATGAGGGATGAAATTGAACCTGGGCCCAGTGATCACTCAGTATTGTCTAATTTCATGTCTCAGTTCTTATATTCACCACCCTGCATAAGCAGTCACATCAATGCACTTGACAACTGGTCTTACAAATGGAAGGATAGGCTACTTGAAGTGCACAATTCCTACTCTTGGGGCTGAGGAAATGACTTGAGAACAATTCTGTGATTGGCGAGCCCAGATCTCTGTGATAGGTCTCACATCCATTATTATGCCCAGAGTTCCAGAGAGGTTGTTTATTTGTCATTATAGGTATATTGTCATTACAGGTATAGCTGAAATACCATATTAGCAATAAAGAAAAAGTAAGCTTTAGCACTTGGAGGAACTGAAGAGATTAGGATTTTGTTTTAAGGACACAGTGAAAACTGGAAGTCACAAAACAAATGAAAGTCCAAAGCAAATTCAGTTTCAATATTTTCTGCTGAAAAAGGGTTTTCTCAGAAAAAAATCTGGCAGCTGTCCTGACAATAAAAAAGCAGAGAAGGTAATGTATATCCATATACTAGTTTGATATTCAAGCTCATATGGAGGCTTGTAAATTGCCTTTAAAATGGGTGTCCAGCTCTTCAGAAGAATCAAGAAAACTTTGCTTGAAGTAATTTTTAAGGTCTCAGTTCTTAAATTTAGCATGGTAGGTAGGGCTTATGCGCTGGTCTGCCTGTTGTGACTTGTAGGATCAGGGTCTAATAGCAATAACATAGTTTTTGAAAGCAAAGGGGTTGAATGGGCTCTTAGACTCTTGTACCATCTTTTATCTTTTTTGGTGAACACTCAGCACCTGCACACAGCTTCTGTCAGTAGCTAAATAGCTTTTTGCTACTTTGCTAGGTCATTAATGGCATGCTGGGATTCTTGGCATTCCTGCTTCCCTCCTCGTGGTTTTGAACCTGCATCAGGACATCAGCAGTCAGTAATTGTCTCCTTGGCACTTTGGCTTGCTCATTGTCATTTGACAAAACAAACCATCACTGATCGGAAGAGAGTTCAAAGGCCAAATTACTTCAGCTGAGAAGTGTTTAGGAGTCTGTGGTAGGCTTACACCGCCAGAGCGAGTAGGGTTGACACAGAAACCTTGGGGTGTAACAGAACTAAGGAAGTGGTTTTGGGTTTTTTTTTGGCAGAGTGGAGAAATTCTCCCCCTTGCTTCCAAAAGATGTTACTCCAGAGAGTAATAATTTGCTTTCCCCCAAAAGAAGTGTGGATAGGTAAAGCTTGGTAATGAACTGAGAAAGGGGCTTGGGGATCTATAAATGAAACACATTTATTGAAATATGAATCAAATGTATGAATGGCACTACTTTTGCAGTCAGAGATCCACATCTGGCACAGCCACCTGGTTGTGAGCCTCGCATACAAGCGCATGCCAAAGTTTGGACTGAGCTGAGCTAATTTAACATAGATCTTGAAAGCTTGTAAGTTGCAATCAGGAGAATTTGTACAAGCGTGGTGCCACTTGCTGACTTGGAGCTGCAGTTTCACCAAATGCTCACTCCCATGCAGAGTTATACAACTGAGTTTGATGAGAAGAAACGTTAGTTTGGTAACTAAGAGCTTTGCTATTTGGCTCTGGGAGTGACCCCTCCTGCACCCACCCTGCTCCCCTCACCCCCTGCCCCTTTGGAGGGAATTCAGGGGTGATAGAGAAGAAGGGTTTGGTCAGAATGCATCAAATGAAAACAGGGGCTCTTCTTCATCCCAACAAATTTTCTCCTTTTCCAAGAAAATCTCCACATCAATCAATCAAATCATATTTTCCATCTTGTGTGAGACAAAATTGGCAATGTCCTGCAGCTTCTGTGTACTCAAGCATATTTCAGGAATTGTTCAGTTTCTGCCTCCAATATTACAGAATCACCTAGGTTGGAAGGGACCTTTTAAGATCATCTAGTCCAACCAATTAAAAAAAAAAAACACCAAACAAACAAAAAATCAAAAAAACCACCAAAACTCATCAAAAAATAATGAGTATTAGTTCTTTTTTTTTTCTAGGCTCTCAAATTCTTACTTGTCCCATGTATGCAGCTCTATTGAACATATGGTTACCAGTTGTCCCACCCAGATAAAACACAGTTGTGAAACGTAGGTGTGTAGGTGTACAACCAGGTGTACAGGCTAGTTCTTAAACCTAACATAAACCGTTAGCTCCTGTTGTGTTTGGATCTGTTATTTTTCATTTCTTCCTGAAAGACTTTCTCCGTGAAGTAGGGGAATCCTCCGAGTCTCTTCCTCATGCTGAAGTGATGTGCTATTTGCGAGCCTGTGTTTGGCTCCCAAGAAAATATAGAAATATGCTCAAACTGTCATTCATGTACATCTTGGCATATTAACCTGGCTTTCACCCTTTTGACTGGTCTCACGCTGATGCATTTTTGCACTAGTGAAAGTTTGTCATGTGACTTAAAACTTTGTATGTCACAATGTGCCTTGAAAGCTAAATATCATGCCACAAATAGCTGTCAGTGCAAAATTTGCAGATATACTCTGAGATGGCATGAAAATTTTTGTCATTAGAAACCTAAAGCCTATCTAAATTAAATACTCTGTGAATAATTTAAGTTCTATCTAGTATTAATATTTTAACCCAACCAGCAAGTAATTTGATTTAGGAAACAAGAAGATGCACTATAAGTAAAATGAGAAAATTCCAATTCTGAATATTTTGGCAGAAATGAACACCCCCCTCAATAACAATACTGAACAGTTTTATAAACCTGATTGTCCAATAAAAAATAAACTATTTTAAAAATACAGTGATTGGTCTTAGGAACACAAAAATATTGAGAGTCCACATTTGTTGTGTTCTTGTTTCATACATGAAAAGAAGGTAGGTTTAGATTGTATGTAAGGAAGAAAATTTTTTACGATGAGGCTGGTAGGAGACAGGTTGCTCAGAAAAGTTGTGGATAACTGGAAATGTTGAATGTGTTCAAAGTCTGGTTGGATGGGTCTTTGAGTAACCTGACTAGTTGAAGGTGTCCTTGCTCATGGCGTGGAGGGTTGGATAAGGTGATTTTTGAAGGTCCCTTCCAATCCAAGCCTTTCTATGACACTATGATGTATGTATCATTTCCTGTTTCTTTCTCCTTCTGTTGGCCTATGGCAGTCTGTTTCTTCCTTAACATTAGAGGGGCAGAGTATCCAGCGAGCTATTTTACTTCATTACTAACACCTTGCAAAAGGGTCTGCTCGTGAGATCCCAAGTGCTAACCTGACAGAGCACAGAACCTAACTCATGCTTTTTTCTTGGATATCCTACCAACCAGCATGACCATAAAGCAGACTGTTAGGCTTCCAGCATCCAAGCATGGCTTTTGACACTTTTCTGGCAGTAGGACAACCAGGGTTATTTCACCTCATTTTGAATCCTAGTTTTCCATCTATGTGCCCAGTGTCTTCAATAACTAGTACACCTGAAAGTAAACAGATGAAGTGATTCAGAGCATTAGGAAGTCACTGCCACTTTTTAGATTCTTATAATGGATTTTCAAGACTTCACTGGATCCTTCTGAAAAAACAGAATCGCTCTGTCCAGCTCCAGAACCACATGATACAGGCCGATGAAAAGTGGTTCTGAAACAATTTTTCTACTTGGGTTTCTCACCCAACATCAGTATTTTAATGAAAAATATCACTGAAAAATTGGAAGTCAAGAGATTTCTCCCACCTGTCACCAAGGGTGTTGTAAAATACCCAATTGTGGTGAAAGACAACAGTCTCCTTTTTAAGGTGAATAAGTGAGGGTCTGAGCAAGCCAATACATTTCACATAACTCGGTAACGCCTGGTATCACATAGCAGCAGGTCTGGGAAGCTGTTTGTCAGGGAAGGATTTGAACTTAGGGCTTAGAAGTGAATACTCCACATTCCAGTAGCAGCTTCCTGACTGGCCTTTCACTGGCTGCTCAAAGGCTGCTCTCAGGTTTTGAGACTGTAAGACACGCTCTGAACACTTAGCATATCAAGGTGCTGGCTCTGTTTTGGTTTACAGGCTGGCTCCCCCTGGCTTTTGTAGGATTTGGTTTTGTGTAGCCTAATTCACCTTGAGTAAGTGATGTAAATCGGCCCTGTCCTTCAGACAAACAGGAGGGGCAGTTTTCCACTGAATGGTACAGATAGTATTGTGCAAGGTGGGCTTAGAATCCCTGCACTCAGACCATTTTTGCCTTTGATGGGAAAACTTACTCCTATTTGTTTTTGTCTGGACGCAGAAGTCTAAATTAACCCTCTCTGTGCTGGAGGGTTTGCCTTGAACTTCCCCTAAAGTTGAGGTGGTGTGAGTTGGAGGAGGATTAAATAAACTGATAACTTCAGGTTCATTTCTGGCTTTAGACATCTTTTTTTTTTTTTTTTTTTTTCCTGTGGGAGAATTACCTCCTTGACAGCTTTCTTAGGAAATATTGGTGAGTTCTTCAGTGAGAATAGATATTGATGGTAAATATGCCTTTTTTTGGGGTGTGTGTTAATGTTATAGCTGTTCCCAATCTCAAAAATATCCATCTTTGAAAAAATCAAAAAGTATTCATAGTGAGTATTACTAACAACTGATCTTTAACGTGTTTTTCCTTCCCTCAGCTGCTGATCATAATCCTTGTGCCACATACAAATTTTTCAGAAGTTGAAAATCTAGGCCAAGTTTGCTTCTCAGATAATGTAATGATAAGCTTTGAGATGAATGATTCTATTATCTTTAATTTTTGCATTGTCACTTTTTTTTTTCCCCAGATGTGTTTTAATGAAAAGATGCTGGGCTCAAGAACCTCACAACAGACCTACTTTCACTTATATTCAGGACAAACTAAGGGAGATAAGACACTCTCCACTGTGCTTCATCCACTACCTTGAAGACAAAGGAGTAACAACTGGAGTCATCAACCAAGCTTTTGAAGGTGAGTCTGGGCCAGGAGCTGCTGTTCATTCATGGAAATGAACAACCTGACTGTGTCAGAACAAGAAGCTTTTCACAAATTGCAGTAACTCCCGATTGGCTAAACCTAGAAAAAAGTGAATTCTTAGTAAACAATATGATTTGAAAATCTGAAAAAAGGAAAGTTTTTATTAGTTGAAATATTTCATTTTTATGTCAAGGTGGGGTTTTTGTTTGTTTGTTTGTTTTTTTTTTTAATTTAAGCTGTTTGTATACTGTGGTTTTCTAGTGAAAAATATTTCCTGTGAAAAGAATTGTTTTCCATGCTAAAAAATCAAAACTTAGTTGTTTCTAAAATTCTTAAAGGCATTTTTTCTTTTCATTTCTTCATGAAGTGTTGTTGAACTGGTAACCCATCCTGCCTCATAAACAGTTTTGATAGATTGATATTCCTGAAAATCCTTTCCAGGAATAATACACTACCCAATTACACAACTATGTAGTTATTTTTCTGCAGGATTCTATCCATATTCAATTTACTTGCATTGTCCAATGCTCAATTAATGATGGTCTATGTGATATATTTAACAAATGTTTATCATTAGGTGTACCTTTACAAATGGCAGTTTATCCTCATCATGATTTGCCCCTCTGTCAGTGCCAGTCTGTGTGTGATATGGTTATATGCCACTACAAGACTAAAGGCTTTATCATCATTGTGATGGGACCAAAGTAAGCCAGTGCAGATAACTTATCAATTCCTGCTTTCGAAACAGCTGATTTTGCACCTTTATGCTCTAGTGAAGAGGTTTGTGCATTTGCATGTAGTGTAATTTCCTAGTTTCTTTAAGGGCATCTTCACCCTGAATAGCGAAGTTCAGCAGAGATACTTAATCTGGCGCAAATCTAAGCCTGGCATTAGCTCAAGAAAGGAGTACAGCCAATTAATTAGGCACTTTGCCCAAGCTAATAAGCCTTACACTTTGGATGGACTTTATCTCGCCTAAAAGCAGCTGTCTAGAAGCTAGGAGTCTCATCTAAGATTGTCACTCTCTGTAGTATGGAGGAGAAAGAGACATCTCCAGGGAGTGACAATTCACATGTTTTAGGCATGTACCATCGCATGAAAGGGATCACCTTTTGCCTTTCTCTCCATTGACGATGGCTGGACTTGCCATATTCAAATTGGACTCTGCATCTTGGACTAGGTGCTTAATTTTCAGATGGCTACAGAAACACAACTGGATTCAGGGCTGGGCTGATTTGGCTTCCTGCATCTACTCCTGAGCATGTGTGGTTTCCTAGCTTAGACTTTGCTCTGTATTCCTTAACTCCATGGGCAACAGAAACCTGAAAACTAAGGGAATTAAAAATTCCTGTGGCATTAGGTCAATATCTGTTAAAATCTTTAGCAGGGCTGAAACTTTTAAATACAAGCCTGCTTCTCTGCTGCTTGGAGATGGGGAAACAGGCTGGAATACAGGTTGTCATCCTTTTGGTGGAGCAGGACTGGCACAGATGTAACATGCAAGGATTTTAGTTTCAGTGCAAGTCTCTGCTTCACATATGCCAGCTAAGCGTGATCTTTCCACTGCTGTTAACTCGCTCAATCTAGGCAAATCAGTACTTTCACTGGGTTGACAAACTGATATTAAAATAAAAAACATTCTTTTGCCAAAATTTCAGGTTTTGCCACACAGCAGAAAAAGCCCCATTACTTTATTTGTTTGCCAGGGACAAAAGTAGCATTCTCAGAAATGCCCAAGTTATTGGAAGGGAAAATATGGATTGAGACTGCCATGAAAATTTTCAGTTTGAATGGCTAAAGTCTGAAAAAAACTACAGAAAATGTGGTTGTGTAATGGACTTTTAAAGTAGTCTTAATAATAGTGGTACTCCATAAAGTATACTACATTTAGGGGATCTGCTGTAGGTGGCCATTTTTAAAATCAGACTCTATTAAGTCTCTTTATAATAACCTAGTTAGTAAAATCTGGCCCACTGTGGTAAACAGGGCAATTCAATGCAGGCAGAACTTTGGCAATAGCCCTCAGAGCCAGCCTGTTTTCTCGGCATACTCTCTCCCGGGCTTCACCCGTTTCCCCACCAGCTGCTCTATTTCCTTTTGTGGCTTCCCCCTATTCTTCCCTTTCCATAAGCTCTGCCCAGCTGTTGTTGCTGCCGTCCCTCTTCAGACTCACTTAGTGGTTTTCACACAGGGAATGTTCATCAGGAAATAATATAGCTTGAGTTTTATTAATCTGTGTATCATCCTTTTATTTAAATGTATTTTAAAAGACAAAACACTTAATAAGCTCTTTACATGTCCCTATAACACACATACTTCTTTCCACATATATGAATAGTTTATCTGTAGGTTATTTACCTCTTTCCCCAAGTATGGTCTTTACAAGCCCATTAAAACATTATGCTGTGTACTTGACTGAAGGCCCGAGGATGTCTTAATTTTGCTGGGTTATCTGATGAGGGATACCTGCATGTCAGTTTTCTGTAGCTTTCCAGACTTAAACTACTTCAACTGGTTTTCTGCCTGAGAAATGTAAATCTCATGCAGCAGAGTTCAGTGAAACATGGGCTCTAGAAGTGCAATTGATTTAAGCAAGAACCGGCAATGGCGTTCTAGTCAGGCTTCCAGATTAAAACGCTCTCTCCTTCATGACCCGGTTTGTGAACAGTTTGGGCATCGGAATATGTTTCAGCCTGTGATTTGTAAAACACTGTATAATAAGCAAAGATATTTAAAATAACCATTAAGTTCGCATTCATTTTTAGCTGGGACTAAATGACGTAGTTCTTGTGTTTGTAGTATTAGTAGATAGATGACAGCCAAAACAAATAGTCCAAAAGACTGTTCCCTGATGGATTGTCCTGGACAACATTTTCCAAAAATGTTACATGGTCGTTGGCCTTTGTGTGTAATGAAACTCCTGTCGTGAGCCTCCCGCCAAGAAATGCTTGCTCTCACCAGGAGACTTGGTTCCAAAAGAAAGAGCTTAAATGTCAAGGAAAATGAAATGACAGGCCTCAAAATAACTATGATACTTAGCCTTACATGGAGTCATACATCTTCCAATTTCTGCTGAGCCTTACCTAATTGTAGGTAGCCACAACTTAGGTCCATATGTGCTGTCGGTGCTATTTCATGAGTGAGAAAGCTGGAAAACATTAGATTTTTCTCCTCATCATTAACGCTGGTGCCATATGACATGCAGATTGCAAGTGCGGGTGAACTAATACAGATACTATGCTAGTGGTCTGGACAGCATGCTAACAGGATAGTGTGAGGATGGCAAAAGGGACAACCAGCTTTGTTATTGCAACCATTGCCCTTCTAAAGGAGGCATCGAGTGGCAATAAATATGCCTGAGCAATTCAGCAGCTCCTGGCACTGCTGCTTCAGAAGGAGGGAAGCAATCTCAGGACCAGGAACAGGTCTACCAATTTAGAGTTCTTGCTCTTATAGGCTTTCCCAGGACATTGGCAGTGGGCATTAAGTAGCATTGACAACATTTTTTTTGAGTGAGGAAGCACTTTCCAGCTGGAGGACTGAGACATCAGTGGTCTTTGAATCCAATGGGAGTTGATTGAGCTGAGGCCCCATCACGAAAGTCCCCATTCATTGCCGAAAGATAGCCTTTCTTTCCCTAGTTTCAAGAAGTTCAAATTAAATGTCATGAATCAGTGTGCTAACAGGATGGCGCTGCATTGCTGTATAAATAACCAGTCCATCTATTTTCAGACATAAATTTTTACATTTGCACATACAAGACAGCACTATATTTTTTCAGGTCCCAAGGGTGCCCCTTCACGCGTGGAAACACCTGTTTGCTTTGGCAAACGTCTTTGCCGACATCAGACAACTGGGCATTAAGCAGCTGGAGCAGCCCCTTGCCTTTATGACCCAGGAGAACTATTCTTATCAGTGCTGCTCCCCACAATCCCTTCGAACCTATAAGGAAAAAATGGCCAAAATTACTCAGAAGCCGTGTCCCAGTGTTACACTCTTACTGCTAGAAGGGGCTCCTTGGGTGAGAGGAGATGTGGGACAGTTGGAAGGAGACCAAGTAAATCCAGGGCAAAAGGCTAAAGGCTGAAAGGAAACACATTTGGCCTCAAAATTATAATTTTTAAATCTCTAAGCTGGAGATTTTACTTGAAAAATGTGGGAAGATAAAACAGTTTGAAATTTGTAATGTTTCCTTTTTTTCACTTTTCTTTCCAAAGCCAGTCACACAGTGTATTTATTTTTTACGGAAATTAAGGTACTTGCTAAAAATGTAACTTTTTTTTTAAATCTCTCTGCAAAATTTTTCTTTGAGGAGATTTGATATTAAAATCTGGAATCAGCAGTTTCACCATTAATTATATATTTGTCCTGTCTGATGGCTCAGTAGTACTGGTTTGCTGTTGCCTAAGAATCATCAGTTAATTTTCCTAAAATGAGCTGTGTTTTAAAACACTATTCTGCACACCTCTCTGGACTTAAAGTAATCACTTGGACAAACGGAAGCTTCTCTAAAGCAGATGTGTTGATAAGAGACATTTTTAAAACCTTGTATCTAGTCTCCTTTGTATTTCTCTGAAATTCAGTAATCCTTTTCCCCTCTTAGCTTAGTGAGTGGCTGACCCAAAGCCAGCAGAGGTCAGAGAAAAGGCTTCTTCCAAAACAGTGAGTGGTTACAACACTGCAGGGAAAGGGGGACTTGGTGGTGTCATCATTTCTTACTTGTCCCCTAGACAAATGCTGTTTGATTCCGGAGAGCACACATGAGCCATATGATACTGCAAGGCAAGTCGTGTTAATACTTTGCCTTGGACTGGGGAAAAAAAAATCAGATGATACGGTGTTATAAGAGCTGACATTTGTGTAGTATGGTTGTATAGATATAAGCAACTAAAACTTAGGCACTGCCTTTATGCTGTCTAAGCTGTTCGACAGTCACGCGAGAGCTGTAGACACGTTCAGGAGATGTTACTGTGTACAGGTAAGGATGTGAAATAAGCGTCTCCATAAAGTGACTCATTCCTCTTTTCTCTCTCTCCATTGACGGTAAAGGCAGCCTAGGCAAGGAACTTAAATAGGACGTGTCAGATCTGGGTCATTAAAAGTTGGTAAAACGTGACTTGGAGAAGGGGGGTGCTTTCCTGTTTATAAAGCCTTATTATATTGCAGCAAATGTGTAACTGCCCTTTTTGGTTTTCCTATAGTATAAATGATAATGAACAAGATAATAAACAGGTTTATATCTGTATTTCCCAAGACGGCTTCTTGCACACAGAGGTTTCACTCCACAGATCTTTGAAAAATCTATTAAAATAAAAAAGAAAGTCAGGCAGTCAATACTTCAAACAGTTTAGTGCAGTGGAAATGCAGGATAAGCAAAATTCTCACTTTTAACACCTTTAATGTTTGACAGAATAGCAAAGCTTGGTGAGTCACCCTCAAACCATGCAAGATCATATGCTTCATTAGACAGGAAACACAGATATATCTCCACTGATATATAATACAGAGTGGAGTACTAAAACGGATATATATTTGTTCTATTTATATTCTTACTGGCAATGCGGAGAAACTGAAACACGGCACCTCCAGCTCCAGGTGGCCAGCAGGTATCAAGAAAATATTCCCTAGACAGAAACTATCTCCCTGAGCTAACCAGCGTAGCTGAGGTGCAGAAGGCAGGGTTTAATAGCCACCTTCTTCACCCTGGAAAAAGATATGCTATCAAGCGCTTCTTTTGAATGTGTTCACTGTGGGGTACAGCTCTCGGCCATGCCAGTAAATCAGCCAGCCTCTCGTTTAGTGCCATGTACATTGCCTGGCAGAGCACGCACGAGAAAAGCAAGAAGATATTAGTGGGAAAAAGTGAACGTGGCTGCACTTCTAAATAACTTACCATATTGAAGGTGCTAAGCGCTGAATGGGGTTATGTTCTCCAGAATTAGTAACATCTCAGGCTGGCTACTTAGCTGGTGTAAATCAGTGGCATCCCACTGGTTTCTATGGAGCTTTGTTAATTGGCGCGAGTTGAGGATCCGGCCCTGAAATAGCTGTAATAGAAGATCAGGGTCTCTAGGTCAGTTTGTCCAGTGCCTACCAACCAGATCTTCTACTGACATTTTTTTTCTTCTTATAAGTTGTCACCTTCTGAACTTAAACACCAAAAACCCCATCTGCTTATCAAGACATCACAAAAATTTGCACCCTTCCAGGCAGGACTTCAAAACATGCTATGAGCCCACGCAGCCCTGCTGAGCAGGCGAGGAGAGACACTCTGCGATTGCGAGGCAGGATGCGTGACCCAGCTCGGCACCACAGCTGCCCTGCGGCAGGAAGCAGCCGACTGAGATGCTGAGATTGAGAAGGGGGAAGCACGGATTTTATCAGGTTAGGACCAGTCTCCTCAGAGGAGGCTAAGCAAGCAAACTCCATCCCGCATTAGTATGAGTCAGCCGATCGTGGTTTCTTGTGTCAATTAATGCAGGGCTCTCTAGAGTAAGTTTCTGCCTACCTCTGGAGAGATGCATTGTAATTAATTTACCTGTAGTTTGGCTCAGATGTTGTACTTTAAGCACACCACTACTAGGAAAAGTGATCAGCAAGGTCAAAGCTCCTTGCATTTAGGACCTGAGGCAGGTATCTGTGCAAGTACTGGGCTGAACATGCCATTTTAGCTATTGGAAACAGTCTACCTGAGAGAGCACAGAGCTCAGCAGGAACCTGCATCTCAGCAGAATACTTCTCAGGCTGCACAAAGCTCTGGACTGCCAGAGCTAGCCTGCCTCATGCCCTGAGGTAGGCTGTTTAAAGTGAACGTGGGTAACTCTACACTATGCGGCAGTCCACAGCGTAGACAACCCCTCAGGATTTAAGCGTTTGGAGTCGACTCCCTAGCACGACTTCAGATTCCATGAAGGTGTTCCTTGGACACCTCCTCTCAGGACGTTTAGTTGGCTCAGCCAGGCTTTGCTTGTGAAATCTGAGGGGATCACATCACATGGTTTATCCTGCATTTACTCACGTATAACCCAGCATGACTATACATCAATCAACTAATTTTAGCAATGTTAAAACTGAAAAGAAAATAATGATATCTCATAAATACGCTGACCTGCCTCCCCACTCCAGCTTCTCTCTCTCTTCCTTCAAATTCTAAACATTTTTGGGATGGGGCTTCCAAAGTTTATTCAGAATTCTCTGCATTGGTTTATGGTTTCCCGTAAGCGATGTTGGTGGTGCTTTTAGCCCTCACATTTATGGGGGAATTTCACAGCATATATTAATATTTTCCCTCAATTCCTCATTTTCAGTATCTTCTATCTCCATCCATCATACAACTAATAAGCAAAAAGTATTTGCTTGTTTTGCTGACTTACATGGGAGGCAAACATTGTAGTACATAACTTGACATCTCAACACCTTGGCTTGTGCTAAGCTTTCATGGGGGCCGGGCACTGTGCTAAGAGGAGATGGCACAAAAGTGAAGGAAAAGGCACATGTAGTCAAAAATCTCATTGTGAAAGTGGAAATGATGCAGCTTATACACATCATGTTATTGCAGAAAGGACATCAACATTATATTCTTCCTCTGTCTTTGGATAGAATAAGAATATTCTGCAAAAATATTATTTCTTGCTTATTTTGTCCCTAAAGCTCAAAAAGTAAAACCAAGGAAAGGTGTTTGTTTTTTTTTTTTAAGCTCGTTTTCTCTATAATGAGAAACGCAGTGGTGCATAAGCTGAAAAAGGATTATAATATTTTATATATTCTGTAGTTCTCCAGACCTGTTGGGGAAAGAATTAGTAATGTATCTATATATCTGGTAAAAATATCTCAGTGACCTCATACTCACATTTGTGTAAACATCACCTCATCAGTTCCAGATACTTATACAGGAAACAAATCTGAATGCTCCTCTAGTGTTCTATACTTAGGCAGGTCAGCCGGCATATGTCTGGTCTGTAAATACCCAGTTTTACTTGGGTCCTTATTTTAAGGTTTCTCTCTTAAGGGTTTGCTGCAAACACACGCTCAGCATTTGCCACTCTGCCTCTTCCAAAGCAACTCGCCCCTGAGGGTTCCCATTAAAAGATTTATTAAACAAAAAACAAATACAAAGAAGAGCTGTACGGGTTGGTAAAGGCTTAGTTGGGATTGAATTACTAAATATTGCCATAATAGTCCTGAACTGACAAAGTGAGTATCAAATGATTTTTCGTAGCTGTCAGTCACTGTGGTATGTGACCACATTTTGCTCTATGTCCCAATCTCCATATTGCTAACAGGTTTCTAAAATCAAAATTCTCCTCCAGACTTTTCCTGGTAATCTTTCCTAATGGATTTTAGCATGTGGAACAGACTTTTGCCTTTATAGTTTGGAGGTATGTGTGATTACAGTGACATAATAAACTGTATCTTGCCTGGTGCAACAGCCCAATGCTTGCGATTCTTTTGAACAGATAACCCCAAATATCACGTGTTTAATTTTCCAGTTGTGAAGTAAAATACGGAGGGAGTGTAATAAAAGGTGTACATTACAACAAAAAGTGCAAAAAAATAGCAACACTTATAGATTGAACCCTTAGTTAATAATTTTTACATTTTTTAAAAGATATACCCCCTCCAATAAATTTCAGGAAACTCTGTATATATGAACAGCATCAAATTAGGGAAAAAATAGAAAGTTTTTAGAAATGGAAAAACCCCCAGGATTGTCAAGTTCAAGCTTCTGGAAAGACAGAATAGAGAGACAGTCTATAATGATTTAGTAAGCAGAAAACTGCCTGTATTAGTGGACTCTTTAGCAGTGTTATTAGCAGGGTTACACAAAGGTATAGGCTAAAATCACTTTGGCTTTGTTCAGGCTGCCTTTACTACCAAAAGAAGCAAGTAATGTATTCATAACTCTATTGTTGCTTGTAGAAGTACGAATGGTGATTACCAACCTTCCCCAACTGATTTGCTTAAAGCTATAATCCACAGGCAGTAACAGAAAATAAATGTGAAGCATCACTCCCTCTTTATGTGGTCACCAGATCAGCTCTCTCCAACTGCTCTCTGACTTTGTTTGCTTTCTAATTCCACATGTATATCACTGGGTTGTTCTCTTTTCTTGTCTTTTTTTTTTTTTTTTTTAAAATGCAGATAGTGATGTTCCATGTGCAGATTCAGACAGTATTCTTTCAACTGCATTAATGGAAACAAGGAATCAAGAGGGCTTAAATTATTTGGTATTAGTCAAAGAAGGCAACCAAGATCACGAAAGCATCAATTCTGCTGAACTTAGTTAAGTCTGATTCCCTCTGTTTAAATGAAAGAGTGAAAGAAGAGAAAAAGCTCTACCAAGGAAGACATAAACCAAGGAAAATATTCTACATTTCATCATATTTACAGAGATGTCTTTAAAAAAACAGCAACTCTTTAAAACACTAAAACTAACACAAAATGCCATAAGGTACTGAATGATATGTAGCAGAACAAGATAAAAATTACTTTTGATTTTCTACATGTTATGCTTTGGTTGTTTCACAAGAGATAGTTTAAGGGAATAAAACAATCAGACAGCAAATGATTTTACTGTGTTGTTAACTTTACACAATCACATATGCCTCAGACTGCCCTTCCAAAAAGGGAGTGCCGGTACGCTGTCTTAAAGAATGGGTAAGCTCATTCATGAAAAGAAGAAGAATTTTAAATGTAGCTTCATTGTGCACAAATAAGATTTTACAAATTGAAGAACTGACATAAATTCTTTTTGTATTTTTATATACTCCAAATCAGAAAGCAATTGAAGAAAGGTAACTGGGTTGTCTGCTGCTGAGATGGTCTATTTTGCTGTTTAATTTAAACAAATGTGTGCAATTCTCTTGAATGTTAAGTTGCACAGTGATTGATCTGTGAATCTAGAAGAGCTTGTTCACTTACATTTCTTTTCCTTTCCCCTTTTAATATTGATCATCCTCACTTATTTCTTGTCAGACTGGGTGAAGGAAAATTTTTCCTGATGTTTTTGGAGAGCAAGTAAAAGTATACAATAAAAAAATATATCTAAATCATTACTGAATAAAAGACACCAATAAGCTTTTTGGAACATTTAATCATGAATAGTAGTTTGAAAATTATGCAGACCTATTAATTGACATCTGTCAGGAAGCTAGAGACATGCTCTGATTTTATGCAAATATTTGATAATGGGGAACACTGAAGAGTAGTAAAGGCACTATTTGATGCCAGGATGCATACATTTTGAAGATGCAACTCCACTGAAATAAAACTTCAAAAGTTTCATATATGGAGATCCAACACAGATGAACAAGAAATTTGGAGTTTGACTGTTTTACTCAAATGAAATAGAAATTGAGAGCTTTTGAATTAGGATTCTTCAAAGTTCCTGTCAAAACCCATTCAAGCCTGTAATTATATAGGTATTATTTTATTATTCTACAAATTAGTGTACAAGCCAGATTTGCTTATTACAACAATTGGAGAACTTCTTTTTTTTTCTCCCAAGATATGCTCACCAGATCATGAGTGACGGATAAATAAATACTGTATAACATTTTATTCCTCTTCAAATGCTGCTTGACTGATTGTACAGCCATTACTTCCGTTTCAGTGACTTAAACATCAGAAATATTTACTAACCAGTAGCATGTTCTAGACTCCAGGAAGGTTCCAGTTCCGTAGTCACCACACCTGGATGACTTCATGTGCATGTGTAATTCCCCTTAACCCAAGAGGACTGCTCAGTCAGCAAGCCACAAACAAAGGTTTTGAAAGCCAACAAAACTTCATATGATATATTTTTTCTTTAGTGGGAGACGCCTTCAATCCTGCCAAAATTTTGTGTAGGCAACACCTTTTACAGGCCTTGTGGCCTCGTGATGTGATAACCCAAATCAATATAGTTTCGTGTAGATCAGACTTGGAAAAGGATAATGCAAAAGCCTATCCAATATGGGTAAAATGGGCTAGTGTGCGAGGTGTGTTGGTGACACCATTCAGAAGTAATGCCCTTGAGGTCTTGAAGTAGTCACAAATACCCAAAGCAACATAGAAAGAACAGAGGGGAAGGTTGTTTTGGATTGGACTGCATCAAACACAAATGTCTCAGTCCAAAACTAAGGATACTGATCTATAACTTGCTGAATTCAGTGGAAGACACAATGCCTAACCTTCCCCATGCAGTGATTTTAGGCAAGCTCAGTGATACAATCCGTCAGCTCTGAGCATGGCCCTACCCGTCACTCCATTCTCCCTCCTTCGTTTCCCTGCCTTTGAGCAGTAAGTATGCAAATGCAACTATTCCACTGAGTTATGGCAAAGTGGAATTTGATGTGGGCAAATTTACCTCGCCTGCATCCACCCATGATGCTCCTTGCAAAGTTTCGTAATCCCTCATGGTTCTGTATCACCCTTCTCTTTACACATCTTCAGCATTTGACTTCTTGTTGAAACTCATTCAAACTCTTCATGATGATGCACATTTTACTCATCAACTCTTATTCACTATCAGGAGGACACCTCTCGTCTTCAAGCAACCAAGCCCCAATCACAGTTTTCATAACTACAATAGGGGAGACACATATAAGAGCTATTGGGAATGGCCTGTGTTTGTCTCTGATGTTTGGCACCTTCTCCTGTGGCAGATCAAGGGAAAGACTCAAGAAAGCCTTGAGTCCAAATGTCTTGACTTTCAAGACTATAGGTTTTTAAATAAATGTAAATGTGTTTAAAGATCATAATGTAATTTAAAGGAAATATGTATTTAGTGGAGAAAAGAATCCTGACATATCAGAAAAGTTGAAAGTGAGGTAAGGGTAAAAGTGAAGCAGTTGTTGTGACCACACTTGTGTGACGTACTGCCAAGAGACTCATCCTCAAGTGTAGAGGCAATACCATGCATTTTTGCCTTCTTCATTTAAGGTGTACAGTGAGACTGATTCTATGGTGTGATATCTATGTAATGAAAGGAATTATTTCTGGATTCTCTTGTAAACCAGAGGAAGCCACCTAAATAAGAGAAGAACCATGTCCATCTACAAGAGCCAGAGGAACCAGAAAGTGATGTCTGAAGTCTGAATCACAGGCATTCCTATCAGCAATTCCAAAAGCTTCTTAGCAAAAATGTCATTCTCAGGCTAGTATAAAGCTAATAGACCCAGCCTTCACCTGCTGTAAATCAGGTTAAATATGTTAAGCTATGGTTATGTAGAGCAGTGGAAAACTGCCTCCAAGTCTAGCTTCTCAAGATTTGGCCTGAGATAGGTAGACCTATGCACAGCCAGTTACTGAGAAAAAGATGGCTAATCTTCCTAAGCCCCCTCCTCTCTATTTTGTTGCTGAGCATGACATTATATGGTGTGGAATATCTCTTTGGTTAGTTTGAGTCATCTGCCTGCTTGTGTCTACTCCCAATCTCTTGTGCACCCCTGATCTATTTACGGGTGGGGCAGAGTGAGAAGCAGAGAAGACTTTGATGCTGTACAAGCACTTTTCAGCAATAACTAAAGCATTAATGTGTTATCAGTATTGTTTTGGTGACAAATCCGAAACATAGCTTCTATGAAGAAAATGGAGTCTAACCCCCTACAGTCTCTAACCTGTCCAGGGAAGAGGAGACGTGTGCCCCCAGGTGTTGACCAGGGGATGCCCTAGGTGAGTGTCTGGGATGCAACCGGTTACTATCTCAGGCTCTTCCTCGTTCCTTGATGCCAACACAAATACTTGGCCAGATCACTGAGCAATGATGGTGAGCATGCTTCAGGATGTGATACCACAGGCAACCCACTAGTGCTGGGCTCTCAAATGGCAATGACTGAACTCTGAGCCGTGCTTGGACAGACATGGACATACTATATGGCTTTAGCTGGCTTATTTAATCTCTCAGCTGCAGACTTGACATCCATATGAATGGATGAAAAATATTTACTGCTACCTATGAATAGTATTTACTACAACATAACACAAATGCTGTAGCGATTAATTAAAGTTTGTAAAATATTTTGGAAATGTGAAGGGCCAGGGCAGATGTTACTTATTTACTAAGGCAACATTTTCAGTGGCATCAATTCTAGGTCTGCTGTCGTCAGTCCCCTTGGTCTACAGCAGGGGGTAACACCCCACCATCAGTGCATTTCTGGTTTTGAGAATTGCTTGCAAAGGCTTTTGAGCCAGCACATACTGATGACCAGATTTATCCAAAACCCGTGCTTTCCATTTAGGACCATAATCAAGATCCTACAAAGGAAAAAAACCAAAGCTATGACAAAAAAGTTGAGTTCTTACTGAGTGAAAGATAAAATTATGGAAAGTTTACTTGTAGCTGCTGCTGAGAGATATGCCAGGCTTCAGCGGGATCACTTGCTTATCCCCCTGCACCAGAGAGGGAGTGCTTGGCAGTTTGACTTGAGCTATGAGAATGTGGCTGTCAAGATCTCTGAAGAGAAAACTTAGACATATTGAGCAATGAGATTTTTTGAGATATGAAAGGCAAAAGATGTGTTTGCTTGTATCACATGGGACTGAGAAATGTGGGGTGTTAAGATGATTTTTTTGCCTTTTTTGTATTTAGCATTCAGGTCTCATCTTCACTGGAAGACTTTATTGTTAAGTCATCTAACAGCGTCATCCCAAGATTTGGGGAACTTAAAAATGGCCACCATAAAGGCAAAAGGTTGTGTAGCTACACTGCTAACGCGAGTACTTTCTATTAGTCTTCGTTACCTGCAAAAACTGATAAGTGGCAGGGACAAGAAAGGCAAAAGCTGAATTCACCACAGCTCTGCTTATCTGGGATGCTTGGGACAGGGCTCAGGGCTGAAACTGAAGTTGCTGCTCCTCAGCTCTTCTGGTATCCTAGATAACAGACACTAGGAACATTCTTCAGATCATAAGGTCCCTCAAAATTTGGTTCCCTTGTTACTTGTATGGAAGAGCACAAAGACCACTGCACCCTTGATTTCCACAGCCATTTTCAGCAGAAAAAGCTTTGCCATCAATTTGAATTGACTAATGTCTCCATTTTTTTGATTTGTTCCTTTTTCTTTGACATCTGTGACATGCTGTCTATGATGGTTTGAGTCCTCAGGTGTGGCTGTACTGCACACAACTGGTAATTCTCTGTGATTCAAGTTTAGGACCATGCATTTTAATAATAACTGTAAAGACAAGCTTTCTCCTTGATCCAAATTTACCTCTTTCTACACAAAGTTGATTCTAATTCAGCTATAACCGATCTGAAAATAGTTATTTTAGAAAAGAATGTCATTAAAATAGTCCTGACATGTCTGTTGGTGGTTAAAAAGTTCTAGTTCACTTTCATTTCTTGTAATTGATTCTTGAAAGTTTTTCTTATATACACACTGGAGTAAGTTGCAGGAGCTTGCATACCAGGTGGATTTTTCAAACGATCATGGCTCTATTTATAATGATACTTGGCACTCTGAACTGACATTATGTTTTAACTCTAATAAATAACCAGAAAGCCAGTGCATCAAAGCCAAGTGATGATGCCAAAATATTGTCATTATTGCCAGTGACATGACTGATACTGCCGTATAAAATAACCTTTTTTATAATGTGTTAACTTCTTCTTCAGATGACATCTTCCATTTGGAGGACGTTCCTCACCTCCCTCTATCTTTTACGGTAAGAATGGAGCTGTAAAATAGCAACTCTCTCTTTGGATACCAATTCCTTTTGCAATGATGTTGACATAGTTGGATCTTCTTTTTCCTGCTATTTTCCCCCTCTCTTATCCTCCCTAACACTACAAGTCACTTAGTGCTTGTTGGAGATGAGGCCACTAAAATGTCTTTGTTGTCCTATGCAGTACAGTAAGCAACTAGTTACCTCTTCATCTGTCTTATAAGAAACTCGGTGGAGTTCCAACATCATTACGTGCCACCAAGATCTCATGACTGGTTAATCTCCTGGTGTATTTCACTTCACGTATCCAATTTTCACACCTTTCCACAAGGGTTGACCATGTGTAAATTCTCAGTAACTTCCAGTCACAAATATATTTAGATTTCTCTTACAGAGAAACAGGAGAAGCAGAAGTCTAAGAGTCACAGGATTAACCTTTTCTGAGAATATCTTCTCTCACATCTTCATATTCAGTTTGACATCACCACATCCTCACGGATGGAAACTTACTCACATAGTGCAGCCTTGTGTTCTTCAAGTAGAACCTTGCCAGCTTCATGTTTCCTCAGTTTGTCTGCTGACATAGTCTTTGTTATCTTAACAGAGGTGTCACTCCATAATTTTTGAGTCTGTTGTTTGAGGCAAAAAGAATTATCCTCTACCTGAATCTATTAAAACAAAATTAGTGATGATAAACCCCAGTCAGTTGTAAAACACATCCTCTTGCCAACCCCACTCAGAGATGGCTCTTGGCTTTACTGACAGCATCACCAGGTTAGATGCTGTTACTCCTCTTCCCAGAAGCAAGCGGAGGATGGTCTACTTCTTCCCAGCATTCAACGTTGGCATTAAGTAATTAATATAGGCATCAAAAATAAGGGGAAAATGACACATTTAGAAATACCTTTAAAAGTCTTTGTATACTTAATCATATGGTCTTGCAGCAGTAAGTTTAGGCAGTCACTAAAGGCTGGATGAGGTGTCACCAGGAAAAGGGTTTGACCTTACTGTAGCTCAGTTGTCCGGCCTGCACACAGTAGTTGTAGTGCCACCAAAAACAAGCTTTCCCACTCCTCACTTCTGGGTTGCTCCTAATTTTTTTTCCAGGTCTTTTCTCCAGGGAATATTTTCTGAAATGCCTACATACAGGTGGAAGCGATATAAGAAAAGATGATTATGAAGGGACTAGAGCTGCAAGTGCCCTATTGCTACCGTGTTTGCACAGTTGTGGTTTGGCTCGGATCATAGACTCCTGCAGTCTCAAAGAAGTACCTATGTTTCTGTGTTTCTGAGGCATGAGAAGCAAAAAAATAAATATGTGAGCAATGAAATGGCTTTTAGAAGACAGGCCTATATGCACAGGGGTTGGACAGTGACTAAAAATTTATGACTGTTACTCTGGGGGCTATGCAAACATAAGAATTATGAATTGTTATCTGATTTACGCTTTTAAAAAAAAAAACAAAACTTGCAGGACTGGCAAGTTAGGTGGCAAAGCAAAACAATAAAGCTCTCTGGGAAATACACTCCCAAAGAGGGCAAACAAAACTGAATACAACTGCCCTCTTAAACACAGGATTTGCATTTTCTTAGCAGAATAGACTCTCTGCCTTGACTCTCTGTGCTCTCACTGAAGTGGAGGTCATGGCTAGTGACAACTGGGAGCTGTTCCTGGAGGCTCTCTTGCCTTTTTAGGTTATGAGGGTCTCTGTGTGTTTAGGATAATATGATTGACGGCTCCACTCCGGCCCCAATTAGCACCCTATAATTTATTAGCTTCTGCTTTCAGATTATGCGCTAACTTCACAAATATTTCAGCCACGGAAACAGCAGCTATCAAGTGTCTCTTTCCTGATCCAGCTCACTGGGGCTGCAGTTAAATACAAGGAGGGAGCTGTGCAGGTCTGTCAAGAGAGAATAATCATTTGTGTCTGTGTGCAACCGGGGCTGTCACAGCTCTGTAGGACTCCACTTGTGGAAAAATATGAAATGTTCCACTGGATCAGGGAGTAGGGCTTGGTTCCTACCACAGGGGTATGGTGCAGGACTGAGGACAACGTGCTGGCTGGCTCTTTCCAGAGAGTTTATGTTTGCCCAATTCTGTTTCTCATATAAACACTGATGCCTCAGCTACAGGCAAACAGCATTGATGGGGAAGTTTGTGTCCCTCCTAATGCTCTTCCTTTGCTCCTCATTGCTGCACCGTGGGGGCAGGCTGGTGAGTGCAGGAAGGAAGAGTCCGGGTGAGGCAGGAGAACAGAGAGGGGATGAGATACAGAGTCAGGGCTGGGGCCAGAAGTCGAGAAGAAGTGAAGAAGTTGAAGGGGTGTGCCTGAGCGAGGAGGGCTCCTTGCAGCGGTTCCCGAGCCAGGTGGGGCAGGAGGGAATGTGCTGTGCAGCGGAGGGGACAGGGCACCCTCAGTAACATCCAGTGTGGTCTTACACCTCTTAACGGGACAGATCTCCCGTTTGTAAGCCAAAGGGAGGTGCTGTGCATGAGAGTGGGAGCCAGGGGCTCTGCACCCTGCATGGGCTCCTCCAGTGCCTTCGCCGTCTCCCACAGAGAGGGCAGGGGGACACAGCACCCCACTGCCTCTCCATTGCAACTTGCGTGGTGCACATGATTCACAGATTATGCCTGGCTATGGAACCCATAGAAGGGGCACTGCAAAAATAACTAACTCCTATGGTGTGACCGGAGAGGCACATGAACTGGGGGACTCTGCTAGCCTGAGCTGCTGGTCAGTACAGTCAGTTTAGAGAGGAGTCTAACCACTCTGGGAACTAAATTAGCAATTCAGTTCCCAAGGCTGTAGTCCCAAAGCTTGAGGGCTGACTGAAGTAAAGCCTTTTCTTTCTTTTTTAATTTCTCATTTTCTTTTTCCTTCTTTTTCTTTTTCTCTTTTTCTTTCCCCCTTTTCTCTTTTCCTTTTCCTTTTTCTTTTCCTTTTATCTTATTTCTTCTTTTCTTTTAATTATCCCCTCTTCCCATTTCCCTACACAAAATTGCCTAGCCTACAAAATCAATACCTCACTGGTCCAAATAATCACACCGCAAGTCCCTCTTCTTTCCCTGCTGCAACTGCTCCTCTGGGTGGCAGGCCAGGGAAGCCAGCCAGGACATCACAATCCCCCCAGAGGAGCTGGCTCGCCCTTCTGTAATCAAAAGGGCATGTTAATTACAGCCCTTGCCCAGAAAAAGATGTACGAGAACTGCCAGTCAGAGAACCCTGGTGCATCCAAAGCCACCAGCAGCATTTTCCTCCCTTCTAGGAAGGGACCAACCTTTAAGCCCTCACTAGAGCTTATCATGAACCTAAATAGGACTTCAAAGGGAAGGCGAGAAGGACTGCAGTCCCTCCTGACTCAAGGAGGAGACAGGGCAGATACATTTCCCCAGAGACAGGCAGCGCAAGGTCCAGGGGAGGCACAGGGGATTACTCAGGCTCTTTCACCCTCTTTCACCTCCTGTTCTCCTCCTCCTCCTCCTTTGCTGGGGGCTCCTATGGAAAACCCACTGGAAAAGGAGGTGGGAAGTAAGGAACGTCACCTTAAAGCTCACCAACATTAGGCTGTAGGTTACAGGGGCACATGTGTATGTGTCTAAAGAGGTCTGCACGGTGTTTGTGCAACTGCAGCTAAAGAACTGAAGCAAAACACTCATTAAAATAAAGTGCAAATTGCAACAACAAATCTGACGTACCTTCCCCACTTCCATTCTTTCTTTGACAGATCACTGTTGACCTCAGAATCCATTAAAATGGTATTCCTTAGTGCTTTGCTAAGTTTCAGTTATTTTCAGAATGGGAAATAAATGTCTGCAGTGAATATGCCCAGAGCTCTGTCTGAAAATTCCTACAAACTGCTCTCCCGGCCGGCAGCAGGTACTGTCCCCATGCCCAGTACCGCCCCGCTTTGCAGCACATCTTGTCCCTCTGCCTCCTTCCCGGGGCTCTGCCTGAACGAACGGGCCGGGAGCTGCGTCTGTTTGTCTGTCCCAGCCAGGGGAGTCCGTTTGTCAGGTGGGCTTTGAGAGAGCCTAAGCTGGTGCTGACCTCTGCACGGCGCTCGGAAAGGGGCACCGGCAGGATCGGCTCCTCCGGCTGCGGGAGCGGGGACTCGCAGCCCTGCTCTTTGGGTGTGTGACAAACGTGCAACAGAAAAGGCATACGGATCGTAGAAGAAGGGTTTCTTTTGTATTTCCAGATTCCCTGCAAGCGTTCGTGATTAAGCAAGTAATAAAGTACAATGCAAAGAGGAAGAAAGCAGGCTTGCGAAATGACACCGAGGGTATTTGCGCTGTTACTGCCCTGGGAGCCATGGCTCCTGTCCCACAGGGTCACCCCCAAGCTGCGGGGCAGGGGCTGCGAGCTGTCCCCCTGCGGTCAGAGTAACACAGGGCGAGCAAAACTCTGCAAGGGTTAGCCAAAAACGGGGCCCTTTCAGATTGCAATCTCTCTGTAGCAGGAGTATTTTAGAAAAGTTGTTCATGCGACTTCTAACACTTTGAGTCACAATCTTGACTTTGGTGCCTGGATGCTTTCAAAATACAACAATGAAAAAAGAGTACCTGGAGAACAAATGTTGATGCCAATATTCACGTACTCATTGCATGAATTCTCACGCTTGAAAATATTCACAGTCAAAATGAATTGTAAACACCAGTGAAGTAAATGATCGGTTTTTTGCTTACATGAATATTTCCAAACATATTTGGGCTGTATTGCTGAGCCCTCCTAATTATGAATTGCAGAGGAGAGAAGGGAACACAGAAAGAAAAACAATTGTGGTGAAATACAAACAATGCTAGAGCCAGATTAACATTTTTTTTTTTAAATAAAGAACCCATACTTTAAAAACAGCCTTATAAAACCTACAGGTAAATGCTCACAGAATGATCCTGTTATCTCCAAGCCTCTGCAGCAGTAAAGTTAAATGCTATTTTTAGTTACTTTTCTCCTGCAAAGTGCTGCTACCTTCTTTCTTGATGGATGCCTCAGAACATTTTTGGCTTAACCAGTAGTATAAATTCTGGAGTCCTTCCCTTGCCCTTTACAGCTTGTCTGGGCTCAGGCTAATTGGAGTCTGAGGGCAAAATGCTCAGGGGTACGTCCGGCTGAAGGGATCATGGAGAGTCACCTCCAGCCATTTGCTGAGCCCTGGCCAGGGATGCTCCGCACGCATTGCTCCTGGCCAGCTTCTCACAGCATTTATTCACACTGCTTCATCGTGCTCTTGCTATCAGGACTCCTATTCTTGCCCCAAAATGGAGTTATTGCTGAGCTGAAACCTAGGAGAAGGCAGTTTGGGTGCTCACAACTCCATTTCTGACACGTGATGAACATTATGCCAGATTATGTGAGGGTGTTGGAAGGTAAAAACTCTCATCACAGCACAAAAGTCCATTTTCTACTGCTTCTCCTACTGTGAGAGGGGCAACACTAGGACTCTCCTCTTACATGCACTGAACTTTCTCACCTTTGAAAGACATCACATTAAAAAACTCCAAACCCCAGAACAACACAAAACACAGTAATGTTGGGATGAGATGTTTTGCCTGTAAAAAAGTCAGCTTTTAAGTATAGGGTGAAACTGCCATTTCTGTATTGTTTCTTTACTATTCATCACCCATTAACAGCATTTTAATTTACCAGTACAATGGCAATGCTCAGTGCTAGAGACCCCTCTTCTATCAGCTTTATGAAGGAACATCTGTTATTTAGAAGCAGCACCCTTTCCTTAACCCATCTTACAGAGATCCCGTACACTAAAATGTAGCACTGCAACAATCTTGCTTTTTCTTATCTTTTGTATATATCACTGTATTTTTTACTGAATAAGAAAATGTTTTCGTCTGCTAGAAGTTCTATTTTCTTTAATGCAAAGTGATAAAAGAACTCAATCCACATGACAGTGTTTTTCCTACTTCATACTGATGTTTCCAGTTTGCCTCATTTCTCTTATTTAGCTTTAATTCTTCATAAAAGCACACAGGGTGAAAGAAGGAGATACCTTTAATGCAGCTTTCCTACTGTTAAATAGATATCTTATTCCCCCCTTCAAAAAAAAAAAAAAACCAAAACAGAACAAAACAAAACAAAATTACTATTAAAGTGACAAAATGACAGCAACAAGTAGACAAAAAGAAATGTTAGAGGCAACTCAGACCTATTGTCCACCACATGCCTTTCCTTCTGGTGTTCCCCTTAAAGGCTGTTGGGTTGAGGGCGAGCCGTTCTTCACAGGTTTCCTTTCCCCTGCCCTGGTTTAAGAGGGTTTTACTTTCACCAGAAAATGTTTTTTGTAAAAAAACAAACCAACAACACAAAAAACACAACCAAACTACCATTATATATCCAATGCAAATGTTGTGCGAGACTCTGAGAAGTGCCATCTTGGTTTTCCTCATTCTGGGGTTTGAGCAGTTGCGCGTGGAACAGCTGCATCTCTGTGAGCCCAAGGCAGGTGGCCCTGGCCAGACACTTGCCACTCACAACCACAAAGCTGAAAAATCAGAGCAGTTCCTTGATAGTCTGAAAATGTTCGTGAGTTCCAGTTTCTTCTCCTTTTACTTTTCTATAATGTAAAGTAAAAATCCAGTTCAAACTGCTAAATAGCTTTCCCATGTTTGCATTCGAGAAATAATCTTCACTGCCATAAAAAAATATTCACACCACTTAAAAAAAACCACCTCCATGATTTCCTCTGCCCCCTTTACAAAGGCCAGTGGTTTTGCATCACCATCCATGACATCATTTGTCTCTCTTAAGAGTAGTCTGACTGCAGTTCTGGGTGTGGGGTCTGCTTAAATAGAAGTTCAACGTCTTTGGCTCTCCTCTTGCAACAGAAGGATGATCCGCTCCAAAATAAGTCTAAAGTTCCATCCTTGCAATGCTGGGTCCTTAAGTCCCGTTGTCATTCCCGAGCTGCAGGGCCACGGTGGGTTTGGAAAAGGGCAAGGGGGGGAGAGTCTGAGAGTCTTTGAGTCAGCACATCAGCTCAGAAGGGATCCGCCACAGAAGGAGTAACGGCGAGCTGCAAACCAAGATCAGAAGCTGTTACAAACCGACCCGATTTCAGCTCTGAATGCCACCATGTCTAACGGGCAGAGATCTACAGGGGAGAGCCAGGGGAAGAAGAGTGAAGGACAGCTCTAAAACCAGTATAGATCCTTGCTTTTATCCTGAGGCTGCAAACCTGAGAACGGAGAGAAGAAAAAAAAAAAAGGAAGAAGAAAAATAGGTACAGGCATTTAAGGACAGAGAAAGACAAACTGCATTTCTGCCAGCTGAGATCAGAGAATCAGTCTAAAGCGTGGGCTCCCCAGAGGTGGCAAAAGGCCGAGGAGCAAGGAGAAGAGCCCAAGCTAGACTGGAGACAGGCAGACGTGCCTCCTAAGGGAGGCCGCCGTAAGGAGCCATTTGTGGCTGCAATCACCCAACTTCAGCCTGGGGAACGGCCGTCAGAGTGGGCTGTCCTTGCCTCCACAACCACTGACTCAGGAGCTGTGTCCGTGTCACATTTTTGTCACTGCTGTGGCCACACGGCCTTACTTCCAGGCACGCCACCAGGCACAGGGCACCACTACCAGGGGAAAAACATCACCCTTTTTGCTCAGCAAATGCAATTGTACTTTCCTTTCAAAAACTGGAAGGGAAACATAAGCAAGGAGAGGAGGTAGTTCATGAACCTGCCTGGGATCTAGGAATGACCTGCTCTGCTGCGGGCTGCCCACACTCCTGCCTTCGGGGCAGCCTGTGGAGGGAGCCAGGCGGTGACCTTTGGGGTGGTGGTGAGCTTTAGGGTGGCGGTGACCTTTGGGGTGTCTCTCTCCTGCTCCCAGCTCTCGCTGCTCAGGGCAAGAGCAGGGCCAGGGTGGGGAGGAGAGCACCTGACAGCCACC
The DNA here is from genome assembly GCA_025769975.1 of Gallinago jamesoni. Classification (NCBI taxonomy): domain Eukaryota; kingdom Metazoa; phylum Chordata; class Aves; order Charadriiformes; family Scolopacidae; genus Gallinago; species Gallinago jamesoni. The sequence continues at coordinate 67,906,492 of JAOQGH010000023.1, forward strand.
TGTGCCCTAGGGGCACCAGAAACTCCAAGGGATGTGGGTTGACGTGTTGCCCTGTCCCATCCTCCCTCTCCCCTTCCTCACTCCCCAAGAAGAGCACCCAGGGGGCAGAGCTTGGGTGTCTCCCATGGGATGTCCACCCCCCCCTTAATTTGTTCTCTCACAGCAGCACCCCAGCATCCAACCACAGGGGGGTGGGAGGGTCCTTCCTTCCTACTATGGGTGATGTGAGGGAGGCAGGGGTGCAGCTGAGCTGAGGGACGAGGGCAGCTCTTTACCTGTGTCCACGTTGAGGCCGAGGCTCTGTGCCATGTCCCCTGCCGCATTGGGGAAGGGTCCCGGCGTCGTCCAGGCAGCAGCGGCGGCGGCAGCAGCGCCTGCCTCGCTCTTTCCCAGTTCGCAAGGGGGGCTGACCGGCGTGGGCACGGAGGCCGGGGTGAGGCGGTGGGGGCGGACGGAGGCGGTGGGCACCAGGAGGGAGCCGTAGCGGGGGTCAAAGTGCGGCCCATAGACCTCGTGCATGGCGGCGGGGCGGGGGTAAGGGGTGCTCTGCGTCCCGATGTAGGGGTGGTGGTGGTGATGGTGGTGGTGGTGGTGGGCATGGTGCCAGGGCTCGGGGCCGCCCTGGTGCAGGTGGCCGTGCAGGGAGGCGGGCGCGTAGGGGTCGGCGGCGGCGGCGAAGGGCAGGTCACTGTGGGCGGCAGCTGCCAGGGGGCTGCTGAGGGTGGCGGGGACCGAGGAGGGCTGGTACGTGCTGTTCCAGAAGGACGGCGGGAAGCTGCGCTGGCTCATCGGGAAGGAGCCATCTGGGTGAAGGGAGGGAAAGGCAGCAGTGAGCACACCCAGCCAGCACTGATCTACTTTCCCTAGGGCTCTGCCTCCCCCCCCGCCTCCCCCCCAAGATCTCTCCAAATCAGCTCTCTCATTCCCTTTATCCCCCCCAAAAAATGCCAAACACAAAAAACTGCTCCCAACTAGCACAGATTCCTCCCCAGCTAAACGTCCCACATACCTAGCCCAGAGCTTATCCATGAAACCGGAACTATTTGCTCTCAGTTTCTCTTAGTATGTATTTGGGGAAAAGGCTTTTATCTAACATGAGAGAAATGTCTCTTTTCCTCAGCAGTGGAAACTGAGTGAGAGCTATTATGGACCTCTGCTATTTCCAGCATTGGATTTTTCTTGTTTGTTTTTACAGTAATCTCCCTGTCGAAGCATTTACTCTCGACACCTCGGAGGATGCCTGACCCTGCCAGGCAAGTGGCTGCTGTCTCAGTGTGGTTTCAGAGCAGGCAGGAACTGTGTGAGATGCGACTAAGAGCCAGTTTGAATTTTCTAAATATCTGGAGGTGATTCCCCATCCATTACACTGGACTTAACGCCTGTTTCTTGCGTATGTCATTAACATATTTGGGAAGCACACTGCAGATTTTTGGAGATTGGCAGGGCGAAGGACAAGGACTCTACTTTTTTTTTGGCCCAGTAAGCAATGTGCGAGATGGACTAGTGATTATTAATAGCACAGATAGATGTTATGCATTATTAATTGGGAATGCACACTGTTCCCGAGACAAATACAAACATGATCCTGATACACGTTTGCCAGGGAGGAACGTCAGCTCTGCGCCCCAGCATTACTGAGGAGAAGCAGCTCATGATGAGCAAAGAACTCTCCTGCCATCAATTCCAGCGCTGAATATCTTTCACTCGTGAAATATTTAAACTATTATTTCATTCTTAGAAACTACTGACAGCAATTTACGGAGAGGCTTGGAAATCAGCTCTTGGCTGAGTGAGAGGCCCCATGAGGGACCTCTGCTCCAAAAGCTCCCCAGGGGACCCCAAAGCTCCCCTGAAAGAGCTACCCCAAAAGCTACCCTAACTCCTCGGTAGGCAAAGGGTGAGAAGGGTTGTTCCCCTCTGCCCCGGGTACCCCCAGGGCCTGTTCAGGGAGAATTTGGCATGGCTGTAGAGGTGCACATCGGTTGTGGCCTCAGGCTTGCCGGCACAGTGCCACTGCCATGGGCAGGTCTGAAAGCCCTCGTTTTCAGAAATTTAGAGTCCTTGTCTCTGCTCCAGTAGCAACCAGGGTGGTGATACGTGTAGGATGAGACACGGCGGGGAGATACACAATGTGTCTTTTAACAGTGGGAAGCTGGTAAGACGGTTCTCACGTTTGCTTTTTGCTTTGTTTCCATCTTCAATTACCACGGCGCTGAGCTTTAAGCTGCCCGGGCAGGGTCAGCAGGGGAGGCGTTTGCCACAGCCACAGCGAGGGGGTCCCTCCGCAGCTTGCTTGGTTGTAGCCCCCGCCAGGTAAATTCCCTGCACCGTAAAAGGGCATTCAGTTCCCTGGGCCACTTCCCAGGACACTTGCCCCCGGGGCCACGGCGGCCCGGCGGCAACTGAAAGGAGGCGGTTTTGGTTTTTTTTTTCTAGACATTTTTTTTCCCCTAAAACCGTCAAGATTCTCGGCCCGGGACAGCCGGTGCTCCCGGGCACCCGCGTCGGGCGGAGGGGAGAAGGGAGCCCCGGGGAGGGGGGAACCCCGCCGCCCTGCGCGCCCCTCCGCGCCCCGCTCCGCGCTCACCCCGCCAGGAGCCGGCGTTCCGCGCCGCCTTCGCGCTGCCGAGGGAGAAGCTGCTGGGCTGGCTGAGCGCTCGGCTGAAGTGCTCGTCCACCACGGCGCTGATGTCCCCCTGGAAGTAGGTGAAGAGGACGCAGCGGGAGTTGATGTACTCGGCCTCGGGGGGTCGCTCCTTCTCGGGGCTGCAGTCCTCCTCCTTGATGCTGGCCGCGGGGTGGCTGGAGAAGGAGCTGCTGGCGCCGGCGCTGCTGCCGCTCTCCGGGGCTTCTTGCATTTTGGAGTAAAAGGCGAGTTTCTGGAGGAAAGGGGAGGGAAGGAGAAAAGGGGGAAAAAAATTAAAAAATAAAAAATTTTAAAAATTAAAAAAATTAGAGCCGTCCGCGCAGCGGAGCGAGGTGCGCTGGCCCTCCCGCCCTGCGCCGGCCGGGATGCCGTGCAGAGCCCGCTCCCGCCGTCTTCCCGAGAGGATGCACAAAGTCCGGTCCCCGGCCGCCCGCCGCCCCCCCAGCCAGCAACCCCGGCCCCTCGCTGCGATTCCGCTCCGCCCCGGGGAGGCAGCGAAGGGGCTGCAAACAGGGCTGGGGGCCGACCCCCCCCTCCCCCCCCCCCGGGATGGAGTGAGCCACAGCCTCCGTGCGGGGCAGGCGCGGGGGGCGGCGGGTTACACCCGCAGGTCTCCAGCACGAAGTCCCGCACAAGAAGGCACTTTGCAGCCGGCTCCTGGGGGTGAGGGGAGGGGGGAGATGAGGGACACACGGCGCCCGCCAAGGGGCTAAATTGAGGGGGGGCGAGGCGGAGGGGGGTACGGGGGAGGGTCTGCTTTCGGCCATCCCCGGCGCAGCGCCTGCAGCGGGGGGAAGGCAAATGTCGCTCGGTCCCCGGCTTGCAAAATCTGCCCCCAAAACTGTCCTGTAACCCACAGCGGCGAGGAGGAAGAAGGGGAAAAAAAATAACAAAAACCCAACAGACCGGCAGCCCCAAACAATTTCACGGTTAAAAAAAAAAAAAGGCATTTCCCTGGCCAGCAAGAAGCTCCAGGTATTTCCTACAAGATGATTCTGTTTTTATTGGATTCCGCTGGGTGGGAAAACAGCAAGCGTTGAGAAGTTCGCGGGATGTTTCCCATCTTCTCTTTATCCGCTTTAGCGTGTCCGCAGCTGCTGGGAGTTTCTTAGAAATAAGAAAGCGATGGGACGCGGAGCCCGGGCTTGGCCGCTGCGGGCAGAGCCGCGGGGCGGGCGGCGGGGGGAGCACCGAGGGGACGGGTGAGAGCCTTGGGCCAAGACACGCGAGATATTTAATAATGTCACTCTTCCGTGACGACCGCCTTTCCACTTGGCTCCCGGCTCGGCCACTGAGCTAATGATCACCCCCCTGAGTAATGTCACGAAGCCGTGTGCGGGGGGAGCTGGGGGGCGGTGGGAAGAAAGGTGGGGCAAGACATCATTTGCTATTTGTAACAGGTATTCCGGCCCCGCTGCCGGGCGCTGGAGGTGGCACACACGGGTCGCCACGCCGGGGGCTGCGGGGAGGCGCGGGGGCTGCGGGGAGCGGGGCCGCTCTCCCCGGCACCGGGCCTGCGCGGCGGGGGGCAATCGCCCGCCCCCGGGCGCGGGGTGCTGCTGCCTCCGGCCATCCCCTTTTGCGTTTTGCCGCGGGAAGAAGGAATTCGTTTGCGGAAGAACTAAGGAGGGAGGAAGGAAAAAAAAAAAAAAAAAAAGAAAAAAAAAGGAGAAACGCGGAGGGCGCAGGAGAAAGCGGCAGGTGCAGCCCCGTTGCAGCGGGGAAACGAGCCCCGACCCACGCGGGACAGTGCGCGTCCCGCGGTTCCCCGCGCAGGACGGGCTGTGCGTGCGGCCAAACATCCCCGAGCCCGGCGGGATCCTCCGCTCGAAATCCCGGGATAAATCGATCGCCGCGACCCAGCCCGGGCGGAGCTGCGCGTAGCGCGGAGGGACGCGGCTCCCGGCCACGGAGCACCCGCGGGTCTCGCCGCCGGCAGCCCGGTGGGGCCGGGGACGGGCCGAGGTCCCGCCGCCGAGCGGGTCCCGGGAGCGGGGAGCATCCCCGCAGCTCCGCCGCCTCCCTCGGGGCCGGGGCTTCCTCCCTCCCCCGCCAAAGCGGGAAACCCCCGCAGCCTCCCGCCGCTCTCGCTTCCCCCACTTCCAGAGGGTGACCAGGGAGTCCCCCTCCGAGGCGGTCGGTAAAATATCTGCCCGAAGCCGGTCCCGCAGCGGCGGCCGGGATGCCGAAGCGCCGCGGGGAGCGATGTCCCGGGCAGCCCTGCCTCGCCGCTGCCGGCGGGACCCCCGCAAACCGCGGGCATCGCCGCCCCGACCCGACGCGCTGGGATGGAGCCCGTCCCGGCAAAGGAAAAGAAAAGAAGAAGAAGAGAAAATCCCTAAAAGGCCACCGCAGGGTTAAAATCGCGCTCTCGCTCCCAAGGCAGCCCGTCGGTCGCCGCCGGGGTACGTACCCTGCCGAGCCCCGCGCCAAGGTGGGATGCGGTTCTGCTCCGCTCACCATCGCAGGCTCCCAGATCTTCTCCCCCCACCCTTTCCCCTCCCCTTCTCCTTTTCCCTTTTTCCTTTTGGAAAGGCCCCAGACGGCCATCCTCCAGACGACACCCCTCCCACCCCCTGCCTCCCCGCCGCTGCCCCCCGCGCCTACCTGGTGGTAGGGGCTGTAGGCTGCTGCGAAGTAGGGCTGGGGAGGACCGTAGACTTGGTACATAACATCCAAACAGCTCATGGCTGCCCGCCGCCGGGAATTGGCTTTTTCCTCATCAACTCGGTGTTCTGCAAAGCGGAGCAGTGCTTCGCGGGAGGGAGGTTCCCGGGGGTTAAGAGGCACCGCTCGTTGGTGGGAGGAGTGAGGGGGGGGGGATGAGACCGCGCTGGGTTGAGATGACACCCCCCACACGCACACCCCCCTCCCTGCCCTCCTTCGCTGCCTCCCTCCCTCCCTATAGCGCGGCTCCCGCACGCAAATGCACCGGGACTGGAGGGGCTCCCTGGGCTCCCGGGGAGTGGGTTTCAGCCCCGACCCCAGGCCCGACGAGAGACAGGGGTGGGGAGAGTAAGGGAGAGCGCCCTTCTGCAGCCGGGGCTGTCCGGGAGCAGCGGGGGGAGCTCCGGCACCGGCGCCCGCCCCGGCAGCGCTGGGACCCGCCGACGGTTGCGGGGTGCGGGGGGGGCTCCGGTGGCGGCGGGGAGGGGAGCGAGGGGAAGGAATTTCCTGGTGGGACAGCCCTTCTCCCGCTGCCTTTCATTTCATTTAATTTAATTTCATTTTTCCCCTGTGCTCGCTGTGCGGGGTGCTGCCCGGCTGCCGGTGCCGGGTCCCTCCGCGCCCCCCCGGCCGGGACCCCCCCCCGGCCACCCCACGGTGCCGGCGGGGGCGAAGTGGGGCTCCGGGAAAGGCAGGGGTCTGGGTAAACCCCTCCAATCACAGCGGGTCCGGCGTCCCCCTGAAAACAAAACGCCGCCACCAAAGTTACAGGAACGGCAAGGACTGATGAAGCAAAGGAGGAAAAATCAGTTCCTCCCGAAGAGGAATTTCCCCAGAAATATCGAGTAATTACAAATGCCGGGAGTGGCGATGCTTCTGCATTTATTAGAAACTAAACGCCCGCCAAATGAACAATTTACGGTGATGGTAATCTGGATTGACTCCCTAGGTTTGTGCTGAGTACCACATGCAGAGGGGTAAATAGGTGAATGCGTCTTAACTGTTAATTTTGACGGCAATGCATAGGAAGGAGATTAGTTTCTAACACAGAGATATAAATTCTCATTTCAATATCAACCCTTTGAAACATTCAGCTTCATGTTACGGGTCACAACCAACTGTGAAAAGAGACCTGTTTTAACTTACGTTTTAGGGATATATAATAAAGCCAAAAAATACAAAAAATATGAGAGAAAGAATATAACTTGGTTTTTAAATGCTGATTGTTTACAAAGCTACGGGGAAAAATCTGAAAAGAAGGACCGCTTTAAATTTTGAAGACCTGGAGATCTTTAATTTAATTTCAGCAGAAAGTCCTCACAATTAGAATTTAATATTTATCTCTATTTTGTTTCCCCAAAAAAGTAATTTTTGTATTCCAAATGCTAGGAATTGTTCTGAATGCCTGTCCTTTGCCCAAATCATATTTCAGTGCCTAATGAGCATAAGCTTCAATTTCTTCTGCACCAGGTGCAAGGTTTAATATTAATATTTAAAACGTTTCTTTTCTCCCTTTTCTAGTTGGATAAATTTGTTTCTCATACTGCAATGCAGCCTGGAACGCCACGACTGCGGGGTTCAGCCCCAGCACCGCTCCTTCCCCCATCAGAGGAAATTTTGTGTCGGTGGTCGAGAAGTAAACGAGGGGAAGAACTGTGGGTATTAGGCCTGCGAAAAAGAAACGTATCTCATACTCTATCATTTTATTTCTCCTGAGTAGTAAGCAAATAGCCACGGGGAAGGACTCACTCTGTGGCTGGCATCCAAAATAAAGCAGTCTGCTAAGGAACGCCCCTCCGCTCCTTGCAGTGAGAGACTGAGGGACCTCATTTGGGACGATGGGATCTCACTCCTCCTGTGTGTCCCTGCTCCTGAGAGTTAGTGAGCTTTCCCACCATGCCAAGATCTCCGCTTATGTCAAAGGAGCTGGACGACATAAGAAGAAGAGCCCATTTCTCAGAAGGTGAGTCTGACTTGAACACATACCCCAAAGGCACATCGTACCTTCCTGCTGCTTCTGTGAGCTCTTCACCAACGACTTGCTGCAACCACAACCTGACAGGTAGGACCTGACACTTGCCAAGGGTGAGGATTTGCTTCTTGTGAAGCAAAACCCAAGTGTAACAGCAACACGTGCAAGTGGGTGCTGCCACGCGGAAGATGGTCTAGGTTGTGTCCTCTGGGGAATTGCTGCTCGAGGGCTGAATTTAGGGGTTTTACCTCACACTCAGGTATATGTTAAGGGAATCAGGTCTGACACAGCTTGGAATCAATTTGGTTTCTTTTATAAACAGCTATTTGCTGTAAAACTATCTGATGTTAGACAGGAGCAAACTTTAGTGCCTTAATGCAGCACAATACAAACCCTCATGCAAAAGCGCTGGCATTGTTTTGCCTTCGCGGTGCACTCTGTGAAGCCAGTCGTGATATAGGAAATTATCCTGGAAACCAAGGGTCAGAAACTATATTCACTAATGATCTCACTCTTGTATTTACGATTATATATAAATAGTTTTTCTTGGTCCTAACTAAAGAATTTTAGGTGGGTTGAGTCACACAAGGAACTACAAAGGCTTGGAAAAAAACAGCTGAGATATCTCAGAGAGAAAATTATGACAGCAATGAAGGAAAGCACACTTTTAGGAAGGACATGGATTAAGAATTGGCTGTGTACCATTAAAACACTGGCAGGGGTCTACTCCTATGGTCTTACACTGGTAAAGTTTCATGGCAGCAATGCAAAAAGAAAATCTTGTTGCTAGGAATAAAGCAGTACAGGTTCTGATAAACAGCAAGATGCAGAAAGCTACAACCTGTGTCAGAAAACATTCCTATAAATCAAGCCAAAGTTATCTTCTAACTAAGCTGGAACCTTTCACAAAAGAAGACTTGGGTATTATCGTGAACTGCTCGCTGTCCAAGTAAACAGATCGTCAAACCAAACAACAACACTCAGAAAGACTGGGACAAAGAAGCCACGGAAATGTGATAGCACCGACCACATTTGTTGTTCACTTCCCTGGAAATCCTACAGCCAGTGCCAGCCTACCAGCACCCGGGGCACAAAACTTTGAGGAGTGAACATAAAGTTCAATAAAAGGATTAAGAATTTATTAGCCAGTCGGGAAATTTCTTTTTTTTTTCAATCTCACCACATATACTTCATGCTGTTGATAATACACTTTTTCAGCAGCACAGGGAGACTTTTGCTGTTTCCAGAAAGGCAAGCTTTCCCGACTGGAAGATACCACGAGTGAATGGAGAATCCAGCCCTTGCTGCAGCCGTTTGCTGCCTTCAGTGTTTCTCACTTCCAGCTTGAGTTGGGCTGGTTTCAGCTTCCAGCTGTTGGTTCATGTAATGCCTTACTTCACTTAGTTAAACAGTCCTTTCATATGTAATATTTTCTCTTATGAAACTTATTTTATTCCACATATTTTTTTTTCCTGCAAAAATGGATGCAGCTCCTTCATTTTCCACTGCAATTTCTCCAGTCCTCAGATAATATTTGTATCTTTTTCTTTGCACTCTGTGCAATTTTTCAACATTGCTCTAAAAATGCTAGCACAATAACTTGTTACTGTTCTAACGTCTTTCCTGCTGAAAGGCATACACAAAGTAAAATACCTTCTTTGCAACTGATGCTTATGGCTGTTGGTTTTTTGTTTTTTTTTTGCCACAACACAATTTTAACGACACATCACGCTGACGTGCTTTTCCACTGTGATCACCACAGTATTTTTGGGAGCACTACTGCGCATTTGTAAAAACCATGAACTGCTTGGAAGTGTGCAGCTGGTTGGTTTTGTTGGTGCAGGGTTGTTTTTGGCGTTTCTTCTGAGCTCTTATATGGCTGACTGAGACTACAGGTAAGCAGGCTGAAAGCTTTGGTGATCCCATGCGAGTTTGTGAGATCTGCTCACAAAGCCTTGCAGAGCCTTCTTTTCCAGGACCCTTTCCATCACCTGCCTTCCTTGGTCCTAGATGTGCAACGCTGGAGACAGCTCTGTTCCTGTGCTGTTTCTTCTTGAAAGTGCCAAGACACTTAGCAATAGACTCAGATCTTTCCAAATGTTCCACTTCCCACCTTACTCACCAGTCTTCTTGTCACTGTGTTACCTGCAAAATTTGTTGATGTGATTTTATATCAACTTTCAAGTCTTACACAGCTCACAAACCAGCTAATATGAACAGTGATTCATATACTATACTCCTACATGGTGGTATTCATACTCCTATAGACTAAAGATTTTCTGCTGACTCCAGTTCCTTGCAATTTTGTCCGTTTGCTTTGTGCATCTTTTATATTGTGCAATGCCTTCTTTATGAGATGATAACTTTGGTTTCACTAGGCTTCCTATTTATTTCTGCTCTCTGTTTTTTTTTTCTGTAATGCCTCTGTCTGTAGAATTCAACATATACTTAACTTTCAGTCGAATGCGCTACTTGTGGGTTTACATGGGTCAAATATGGCTGAAATGAATTAAGATCAATATTGCTGTTCTTCTTTCTTAGCTAGTCGGTCTTTGTGCTCCATCTCCCTAAAAGCTTTTTGGTTTTTTAGGGCTTGGCAACTGTTACCATGGTGTTCCCAGGGATGGTTTTGAGGTGCAGGCTCTGGGTCTGTATTGATGCAGAAGACTTTAGGCTCAAGAGCTGCTGGCTTGGTAGTTTTCACTGACACTGAATTAACTGAAATTAAAGATAAAATTCAGTATGGTAAAATAGCACAAGGACACATATCACTGACTTCCTTGTCCCCTTCACTGTTCTGAGGAACCCAGATTTGTTTTAAATTTTTAACCTCAGAGTCTTTGTATAGTTAATTTTAATCTTCTTTGGAGGGCATGCTTTTTTTTTTTTTTTCCTTCCTTCTTCATTTTTTTCCCCCCTCTTCCTTTTTTTCCCCATGGCTCAAAGAATTAACTGTTAGCTGCTAATTAATCACACGTACAGATACTACTTGGTGCGCGGTTGTATATGTGACAACACGTCTACTCCAGTGACATGCTCTGCAGCAGCTGGAAGGTACGGGGTGATTTTTACTCCATGATGTATTTACCGGGGAGCCACAGCCCAGCGCCGGGCGCAGCATCTGGCGTGTGTCACTCACCCGTCCTCCCCGACCCTCACGGGCCGGAGGCATCACCTGTCTCTGCTCTACTGATCGCGGCAGATGAAGAGATCATTATGCAGGGTTGGAAGGGAAATCTAGAGCTGTCATGAGGGAATATATTAACATGTGTGAGAACACACTGAGTGCATTGAATTTAGGGCTTGATTTTGCAATATGAAAACTCATGGAAATTTTTCTTTTCGCGAGTAGGCTCAGGTTTGCCCTCAGAGGTAGAGGTAGCAGCTTCTCTGGTGCAGGTGTCATGGCACACTGGGATCCGAGCTCAACCACTGTGCACCCTTTTTTCCCACCGCAGCACTGAACCACTGGAAGGTGAATCTGGCTTGTTCTGAGATTCAGTCACCAAGCACTCCATAGGTATTTTTGTATTCGTATATAAGATATATAAGACGTGTTTCCTCTGGGCTCAGGACAGAGGGGAAATTTCAGAAAAAAATGTGCCCTAACGATCACTCCCAAGCACATTTTTTTTTTCTATTTTCTTTTTTTTAATAGCTCTGATGTAAACATAGAAACAGACCGTGTCTGATCTGTTGATTTCTCGAGCTCCAGCCCTATTAATTTAGACACTAAACTCTTGATGTAATTGTGGTATGTAGATCCTCTGCAATATCCAATCTCAGTGATTTTGATGGCAGTCATATGTTAGCGTGCTTTATTTCGAAAAATAAAGTGGTTTTATGTAATTGTTTTTAATTTTAGAAGTGTCTTTCTTTCCACTTTCGTAGATAATATTTCAGGCAGAGGGAGGTAGGTGGCAGAGAAAGACTGCAGCTTGAGAGAGGAAGTGGCTCCATGAAAGGAAACAAGACTATCAGGTTTACAACAGAGCACAAACAGGTAAGGTATGTGCTTTTTTTTGTCTGTACAGTCTTTCATATAATACCAAAAATATGAAGCTGGGATGAGGAAAAGAAAGATTCTCATTTACTTCCATGATGCCACTTCCTCAAGGGGAAACTTCTGTGGCTCAGAATCAGTAGTATTATATCATACCAGAGGCGCTCACTGGTTCACTTCTGTTTTATGCAATGTGTATTTGCCTAAGCCTCAAGAAAACGCCCCTAGAAAATGTTAACAGAATATATTTTAGGCTAAATAAGTGCAAAATAAAGTAAAAAGAAAATTCATAGCAAAATACTGGAGGTGGAGCCATGGTACAGGGAATTGTGTTCTCATCGCCTGGAATTGCCCCAAATAACGTAGCTCCTGGGTTGCGTGTAAATAGGTATGATTTCAGGGGCTGGAAAATATCCTGACTTTCTGAAACTGAACAGAGCCCGCATTAAATATTTTTATGGCCATCATTAACAGAGAACTTAGTCCTGATGGTTGCAAAAGCCAACCCCATCTTTAGAAATGAAGATGGAAAACCGAACAAGAAAGAGAGGAAGGAAGAGAATAAGAAAGGAATAAAGGAGGGTGCTGCCACTGCAGGTATGCACTGTGTGAGGGAGAAGAGGACAAAAGAAAATGTCATTTGATTTTTATAGTAATTCCTATTTACTGTAGCCCAGTCCACTGGAAACCAGTTATACGTAGCCATATTGTAGTCCAGCTGGAAACTCTGCCTTACTTTCATATTAGCATCTGTGTAGATTTACCTCATTTAATATGGAAGGATAACAAATTAGTATGCACACAAATTATTTGCAATAAATAAGCAAGCTCCTGGCTCTACTGAGGACACATGTAGTCTATGCCCCATGCCCCTGTTTGTACACAAAAATACTAGAATGAAATAAACACACCCTCAATGGGAAATCATGAAGTGCACACCAGGGATGCTGGGATCTTCACACAGGATGGTTGTACATTTAAAAAAAAGGATCTTTTCTGAGGCTGAGGAAGGCACCTTCCTGAATTGCAAAGTGTTTTACGTGTACATATAAATCAGTCAGTGAGCTGGCAGAGGAGGTAAGAGCCATCAATTTAGAGAAAGCAAGCCGTTCCATACTTCTCCCATGATTTTGCTTGCTTTCTTAAAGAAGGCTCGTGTACGTTAAAGAACTTCTGGTCTACTGAGTTAAACTGATGGAAATACTATCATAACAAATCAAATTTTTGAAATGCTGGTCCAGTTTATATATCAAGAAAATGCAATTTTCAATTCAGAAATGTATCGCAATTGATGAAAGCTTTAAAAATTACCTTGAAGTTTCTGACAAGGTCCTGTATCAGCTGGTGAGGGCCAAGCACATGGGATGACAAATATTTGGAGTTGCTGCATCACAGGAAATGAATAGGCAGGACTTCATTTAGGCTCAGAATTTGACATAACTTTTTGAATAACAGTTTTCAGAAATTGATTTTTAACTCACAGACAGTTCACTGATCAGATGTGAGCCTGGTTTATTGTAGAGGACAGTATAGAAGCTGAAGAGCTGGCCAAACACAGAGTGGAACGGGAAGGCAGCTCAAAGCTATTTCTGTGTCCCTGGCTGTTGAAATAATATAACTGCTGCATTAAATAAACTGACTTGTCACCATTAAGGCACTAATTTCTGTTACACTATTGCTGGTCACAGGGAAAATTTTACCAGTCTGTATAACTCTTGTCCTGATCTGCTCTTGTACTCCCAACCTGGGAATAGAGTGGGACCTGGCTTTACTGGTTTTGCTGTGCAGGGATGCTGCTGCCTCCGGGAGCTCTTGTGCACCTTCCTGGGACAGGCTGGTGGGTGCTTGCAAGGCAGCTGCTGAGGGGCTGAGGGTGACTTCCAGGGAAATCAGGAACAGGCAAGAAAAAGCTGCTGGGGAAAGCCTGTCATCCGCTCCACGCTCCAGAGGAAGAGTGGGAGCCTCGGGAATCCCTTACGGCTCCTTCCTCTCCCACACGCCCCATGCTGTGTCCCAGCCTCCTGCACAGCCGAGGACAGAGCCTGTCTTTCAGTATGCCGTGTCCTTCCAGCCGGCGCGTGCCAAGCCATACTTCAGTCTCTCGCCTTCCAGCACCAGGCAAACTCCAGAGTCCTCGCATTCCCGCAGCACGGGACACCCCGCTCCTGCCCCTTCCTGTATGGAGCACAGCTTGTGGCCGTGCTGCAGGGGAAAACACACGCAGATTAATGGGTGTTGTGCTCTTTCCCAGGTGAGCATCTTCTCAACGGGGAGGAGAGCTTTTCTCATTCAGTAGAACATACCCAGGTGCCGTGCTCCACTGACCCGCAAGTGCTGTTAACTCTGTTTGAAGCTGGTGTTGGGGAGGATGTCATGGAACCTCATTGTCCCTACGCTTTCCCTTGCCCTGTAGTGTGCATATGCAGAATTATGGCTTTGCTGCTCCTTTTCTGCTTGCAGCCAGTATGGGGTTGTGTGTCCTGCTCTTCACTAGAACTGCAGAGGTTGGCCACCGGTTCTTTTTTGTGTTATTTTTGTGCATTGCCCTGGCACAGTGTCAAAAGTCAGTCGCTCCATAGAAATAAGGTAGTAGTGTTTATCAGTTCAGTTTTCTCCCGTTTGCCCACCCCAGGGATCCCTCCTGCAGCTCACTGGAGAACGTACATACATCCTCCCTTCAGTCCCAAGAGCATCCTAAAAGCGACTGCCCCGTGGCACCCTTCTGTAGGCTTCTGTTATTTGAGAAAAGCAAGATGACTCCCGCTCCATGAATTGTATCAGTGTTAATCTCCTAAATCAGTGATGCTGCCTCACAGCTTTTACGTAGATGAGAGAAAGCTGGCACAAGGGTAAAATGAACTTTCCAAAGGGTATTCAGGGCATCCTGAGGCTGCGTGTTTTCATCCAAGTAGTTGTACGTGCTTTAGTCAGAACCATGAGAGCACATGCTGAAGTATTGATTCCACACATACAAGAAACACTAAGCAGAAAAAAATACTCAACCATCCTCATTAAGTTCGTACAGAGGCAATTATTTCTAAGCCAACGCATTTTTTTCTTCAACTATGTTCCTCTGTACTCACCATTTATCCTAAAATGTAAGTTGATTACAAGTTTCCTTATCAACATAAAGAGCCAATCCTTTTGCTTTTTAGAAAAAAAAATTAAAAATATTTAAAAAATGCATGAAATCATGCACAAAATAGATACAGTGTCTTTCCCACTGAAGAGCCCCAAATCCTTTAGATATTGTAGTTTATATGTCTCCTAGACTGTTTCTACCAAGATTATCTTTCTCTCTCCCCTCCTGCCCCTTTCCTATCTACCTACCATCTTACATACTTAATAACTTATTATACAAATGTCTCACAATTATCAGCTATCTCAGTATCTAAGAAGAGACAATTTGAATGGGATTCCATGGAAAGGGAAGGCTGAGCACCTATTATCTAAAAGTCAAGCGTTTGGATCTAAAAGATATGATGGGGGAATCTTCTAAACTGAAAACTAGAAAGAACTTTGGCTTTCCAGGGCTGGGCAGCCTGAAGGTTAATATGCAGCAAATTCATGGCCAAGATTCCCAGATTCACATCTTTTAGGGACCCACAGCATTTCCAGTTTGCTGTTGTCTTTTGTGGAAACACTTGGCCTAAACCATAGCCATTGATTTCCCACTGCTATACTGAGTTTTCTCTCCCTGTTGTTTTTTTTTTTTTTAATTTTCAAATAGGACTGGAAACCTCCCCACATTGGGAACATTAACATCTTAAAAAACCCTAGCACAGGTAAATTAGCATTCAACTATACAGTAAGGGCTACAGCTAATGACCTTTTGGTTCTGTAGTAATTGATAGCTTTGACAGGGCTTTCCCTGATGCTGTTGCTTTCTGGTCCCTCTGTCATGGGGGTAGAACTTTCACCTTATGCCCCTCTCTTCTGCCAGAGTCATCCTTTACACCCTGTTTGCTGGGCTCATCTGAAGTCTCAGCCCCTAGGGACCCCAGTGTTGTCCCTTCAGGTTTTGTGGTGAGATGCCTTTTAATGTGTGCCTTCAGCAGGTGTCCCTCATTTCTGTGGCCCTGGTTTGGATTGGGACATTTTCCTAGAAACTTGCACCCTCACGTCAGCCCTGCCAGTATAAGCAGCATTCCTGGCGTGGATGGCCAGCTGGCTGTTACAACCTTCTTTGACACCATGCTATGTAAAACTACTCAGGGCAGGTCTTGTTGATGTGTGAAAAATGCTTCTGACAGCCAGCTCCCACCTGCACTCAGGTTTCCAGCTTCATCCCAGCTGACCCACAGTGAGCAACGGTTGGGAAAACAAGAAATAGGTTTGCTACAGGGAAGGGAGAAGAAAAGGAGTGGAGGAACAAGTCTGGTTTTCAGAACAGAAGTTTTCCGAAGCACACTATTGGCACTGTGGGCCAATAAGTGCAGTAAGAATAAGCCTGCAGAAATAATTGTTATATACACAGCTCTTTCCAAAAACTGGTGTCTTGACTAATTTATATGTATCGACTGCTTTCCACTGATCAACTTACATGTACATGTACAATACATATACATTTGGCTTTTCTGGGTAAATGGATGTTTATGACTGCTCACCACTGGGATGATCTCCCATACAAACATATTCTGACACGCTGTCACAAATGGACGGTTTGTTGTGAGGAAAGTAAAAGTGGCTGAAAAGTGTGTGCGTGTATATTTATACAAATATACAAGCACACATGTATGTGTATATATACATTCTATATAGATAGATATAGATAAACACACACATGGTCTTTTTCATTCTCTGGCAGCCATAACGAGAGTCTGGAGATGAAAATCGTCTACAATAAAATGTTCACTAAAAACTCAGAAAAGGATGCTTTTCTTAAAAAAAGCTGAAACCTAATATTTGATTGAAGAACTGCCTCAACACAAAATGTGTACCCAGACCAGTAGACGATGCTTGTCTGAAACCAGAAGACACCAGAAGAAGGTCTTTCCTTCTCTCCTGGAGGGCATGGAAAGTGGCTGTTCCCAGCGATCCCCTGCAAGGGAACATTCCCACCCCCTAAGAGAGTAGCTGCTCCTGCACCATGTATCAGGGGGTTAGAAACAAATAACCAAATCTTTGCGAAAAAAACCCAAAGCACTGTTCGTGTTCACATGGCAGTGTTTGGTGGAAGTGTAACTGCTCATACTTTGGAGGAAAGCTAGTCTCTGTTTTCAACAAATCGAATCAAATCCAATGTCCATGCCACAAGAAGTGCACTCCCAAACCCACTGTTAGTTGTCTGTGCTATTTCAAAAGTCGAGGCATCTGGGGCTGGGAATATTTATGGATATCCATGAATATTCTGGACTCTAAATTGTCACTAAACTGTCTGGCAAATTTTTGTTTCTTTTTCCCCAGTTTTTGCTTACCTCTAGAGCAGGTTGGAAAGTTACAGTTTTTTCCTGGGCCCAATTTTTGAACACATATGAAAATATTGAGCCAATAGGGAAATATTTTCAAAAAAATATTCCATCTCCATTTCACTTCTGGAAAACTCTTTCACTGGCCAGCCTCACCTGTGCTAGAAGATTACATCTGTTAGTGAGAGAAGTTCTCGGAAATAAATTCTCAGTGTATATGGCACAGCCTTAATCTAAAAATGAACTGTTAATTGAGGCAGGCACAGGGCAGGGATAGGAAAAAATGGGATTCATTAGGAAAGGGATAATTTAGAATTAGCGCAGTGGAAGGTCATCAGGCTATAAAAATAGTTTTTAGCCACTTCCCCTTTCTACATTTTTATGGATCTGCCTGTTTGCCTCTGGTTGAGTGTGGTATGAGCAGACTCGCTGACACAAAATAGGGCAGCTGGGCAGCTGGGGACGGCACAGGATGGCCCTCAGGGAACTGTTCCCGAGCTTGCTGGAAAGGATATGTTTGGGTTATAACCTCGTGGTTTTCGGTAGCACTCTTGGTTTGATCTCAAGTGCTTCTCGTGGTGGGAAAATCACCAGCTTGAAAGAATAATTATATTTTTGCAAACCTCCCAGGTCCAGAGGAGGCTTTAGTTGGGTAAAGAATCTGTTCCAATCATCTAGCGTGGCATCCCCTAATATTAGCATGTCCACTGGGAGCCATGGAACACGATCCCATTAGATTTAGGTGAGCAGTGGAGACGGACCTTTTGCAGATGATTAGGGAGTCCACTGTAGGGGCCATAATCAAGCCTTGTGGCATGCTCTAAAAAACCCGCAGATAAGTTGATTTCTATTTTATTACTAGTTAGGGAGGTGTTGAGAATGAAACACTTTTGACCCTTTTCTCCTTTTGCCATTGGGGCAAAATCAAGAGCAAAAAAATAATCTAGCATTAATTTAACCCTAGATACCCCCCGGTGGTTCATAAACTCCTGGCTGAATGCAGAGAGAGAGCAGAAAGCAATCCCATAGCCCTGGACTTACCCGCCGTGAGCAGAGTCTCACCCACTGACTCCCAAAAGGCTATTTTAGAAAGAAATGCTTGAAGTAAGATACAGAAATAAATAGGGATCTCTGTAAAACGTTCTTTTAAAGACGGTCTTGTATACATTGGTTTCATGTTATATAATGGCATGTCAGACACGCTCTGCTCCCATCCGAGGGCTGAGCCCTTCTCGCTCCAGCCGGGATGGAGCACAGGCAGTCCTGGGCGGGTAACAGCTCCGTGCTTCGCATGGACGACATATTTCAGAAGACATTGAGACCCCGGGTTCAAAACAAATATAGAGAAAATAAGAAAGACGTAATGTGTAAAAGAGCACTTCACGCACGTCCAAATTATGCCCAGACAAAAAAATTCTTGTGAGAAAAATAGCGCGGTGCAGGGAGAAAGGCAGGGGCAGTTTGGTGGGGTGGACAAAGAGCTGGCTCAGGCGAGCCCGGCCGAGCAGCGGTTACTGGGCTGTAAAAAATGGACATGGCAAATGTGCTGCATTTGCTAAAGGCTCCATGAAACTCCAGGGAAAACAGAGCGTTCACGGAGTGGCTCAGCCGACAGCGAGAAAGTTTCATTATTATTAGTCATATGCTGAGGATGTCAAGGAATTTTAAGGCCGCACTCTTTGCATTTTTAGAGGTTATTAATGAAATAGCATAGCAAGGTGAATTACATTAAAATATTTTTCTAACCATTCCAGAAATCTTGGTCCAAGTTGGCATAAGGGGGCTGGCAAGTGGTGAACTTTTGACCGAAGCTCGGATTGCCGGGAGACACATCCTCCTTGTTAGTTTCGGGTGACAGTTCACTGTACTAGAGGGATCCACTTGTGTGTAAAGAGGCGAGTGGGGGAGGAAGATTTAGCGCTGCATTTTCACAGGGGCAAGAAATTCCATCCAGCTCAAATGTGTTTTGGCCCGCTGCCCGGCTCCTTGTCAAACACATGACCATCACTCGGCTTCCTATTTCTGGCCCGAATCTGGATCCTGGGGATATGTGAGACCCATTAGTGGTTAAAATTAGGCAGCCGAGCTGTGACAACACGTGTGGACTCTCCAACAGAGGGTAGACATATTTAAAAACCAAAAAAGAGCTAGACACACCAAGATTTAATGTCAGCGCCATGTGTAATTCATCAGTTTGGGCTCCTATAATTCAGATAGCTGCTGATCTACTTCACGGAGAGGATTTAGCAGGATTTTCTGGCTTCCTTCTGACCAAAAACTTCCTAGAATGATTGCTAATGACAAGATTATGTCATTAGTTTTATCATGGTAGAAGTCCATAACTCTGGTTTCTCCCCCTGTCATGATCTGGTCATATGATGGACAACTTATCCTGGCATGAGAATGATGAACTAGGACTCCTGGACAGGGATATGCTTTAACTGGGAAAGTTTATTTCCAGTTGAAACAGCACTAGACTAGTTGGTTAGCAAGTAGACATTTTGGGTTGCTCAAAGTTTCCATTTACCAAAAACAAGTAATTGAAACATTTGTGCATGTATGGATGACTTTCTTGGATGCAGGACTCTGAGAGCTATTACACTTATTTCTGCTCCTATCACATCTACCTTCACCTGCTTGTCCATTGACATCAAGGTCTGGCAAGGTCCCACACAGCTCTCTGGGCTTTATCATACTGCCCATAGCCTGAGATACCCTCCTTGAATCCATTCAAGAAAGACCATTACCTGTCCTTGAAATCCCTTCCTAAGCCTTTTCCACGTGTTGAGATATATCAGAGAAATCAGCCAGGGAATGTCAGGCTGGGTGAGCGGGCTATTGCAGTGCTTAACATTTAATTTAATTATAGAGAGCTTAAGAAGCGAATACGCATTTCCACATCATAGGCACTGCACCCTTCCTCATCTCCACTAGGATCTGTGTTGCTCACTAGTGACTGAACCGAGGAGTCTGATGGCCATGTCCCATGACCTGATCTTTCTGTTGGGTAATAATTCCTTGCATCACACAATCACCCACCCAAGTCAGCCTTTTAAACTTTTTAACAGTTGAATTTAATATATTCTCCTCTCCTTTTCCCTTTCTTCCTCTTTTGGTTTCCTTTTTCCTAATGGTTGTTTGCACACTATTGTGAAGGGGAGGTATTAAATTACCTGCCCTACACTTCCCAAGGCAGCCCTCATTACTGCTGCCTGAAACGCTCTGGCCTCCTCTAAAACAGCAGAAAGGCTCAATGGGAAGCAGAACTGAGATTTTTCTATCCCCAAAAAATCCCAGTATTTAGGGGATCATCTCTGCTGAAGCATTCTTCCAAAGGAAAAGCCTACAAGCATGTGTAAGGTCTTACCATCTTCTCGATGACCTGAGAGCTGCATAGTGATCTCTGCCAGTTGTGCTGGTGAGGAGGAGCACACCTGGCTGGAACCTGGACATGGACACTGGGCACAGCAGCCTGGGCTGGTATTTCATACCTCTCTGCAAGGACAGGCACCCCGTCACATAGCACAGTGAGCTCTCTGGGATACTGGGGAGATGGGGTTGGGAAATGCCCCATCAGATCTTGGCTCATTGCATAAAGGAAAAACTAACTTCTAAGGAAACTAACCTCTAAGCTGCTTAAAAATGTGTATATGTTAAAAACAATATTTAAGATATACCCTGAGAAAAATGTGGTCGGTAATGCAGCTTGGAGTAACACACTCATTGTAGAAAACTCTGCTAAGGAGTCAGCCTGAGATATGTTGCTCTAACTGAATTTTCCAAGAGGTCTTCAGTTATAGCACAAAGCAAGATACTTGAAGATAATAAGAAATACGCTTACTAAACAACAGGACAGTAAGAAATGTGCCTGCTGTGCTTGTGCAAATGTCTGCTGCTATTAACAGTCTGGTATTTTAAATGCTTCCAGTCTAATGAAAGCTTTGAAGCCAAAGGAAATACATCTAATACTCGTGGACTGATTACTTTTTGTGGGTATAAGCGATGATGCGGAGGCAGAGAAACTCCAGGTGCCAACTCAGGTGTGACAATGTGTGCTACCATGTGGACGGGAGGATGCCGGGGCAGATTCACACCTTGGTAGAGCATTCCCAGATTTACCCTGCGCTCAGGGCGCAGTGAGGTGCAGCTGTCCCAGTGCTGGCTGGGGGCTGGCTTCAGGTGCAGGCAGAAAATGGTACATTGAGATGGTTACTGGGTTTGAACAGAAACTAACTAAAAAAAAATTAGATCTTCAGGTCTGGTGCACAGCCTCCTTCCTTTTATTTCTATTTTCAGTGCTCTTTTCCCTCAGTTATCAGGGTCTCACCTCACTTTTTTGCTCTGCTCAGGCGTCTGCGGTGCCTGACCCACAATATGCCAGTGAATTCCCTGTGCTCCCAGGGTGCCAGCAGCTGCCACTCAAGAGAGAAGATCAAGAAAATTCCAGGCAAGGCAGAGCTGACCTGTCCAACTGGCAAGGGGGACACCACCAAGGGGAGCAGGGTTAGAGGAGCTGTCGGAGCTAGCCCTGGTTTGTGATTATACATACATCCTCACCACTGAGCTGTTTAACTATTTTGCTTGGTATCTTTCAGTCAAGCAGAACATAAAGTTTCATAAAGCTCGTAAAAATCGATCTTTAACAGTAACATCTTTATTTAAAAGATGCAGGGTCTGCATCTTGTAGCGTACTCTTTATTATTACTTCTGTTCTTGTGCCTCTGAACATCTAACTCTGCAAGAAAAGTGATGAGTTTTCTCATTAACATAAATTTAAATGTTGACCTTCCAAGCATCACTCAATGACTTCTGATTGTTTGGAATGATAAGCTATTACAAGAGGTGCTACAGATTCTTCTCTCCTGGAAAAGGAGCCTAGAAGTTTGAATTGTTCATTAAAACATCACTTCAACAGATTCATCAAAATAGAATTCCCTAGTTCTGTTTTTTATACAAAAGCAAACTTTCTACTTAACTTCATCACTGCTGTCATTCTGCTCAATCAAAGAGAAAAGGCAGTATTCAAGAATTGGGTTGCGTGCACTCTTACTGTAAACATGATGAAGGAGAAATAATGTTTATTTGGCTTAAGACTATGGAAGAGCAAGGACGCAGAGAGGGGAGGAATAACTGAGGGAGGCCGGAAGATTGATTCCTCCTTAAGTATTCAAACATTTATATTACTTATTTGAGTTGAGTTGCTGAATATTTTCAAATGCATAAGGTTTAATTGAATCGGTGGGCTTTCTGTTCGATTTTTCTGAATCCATTCTTCTTGTTCTTGGTTCTCACCTTCCCTGCTTACTATTGCCTGTTGACCTGAGCGGTGTTGGCCCAGCTGCTTTTTCACGCCACCTCCGAGTTGCTCACTGTGTCCTTTTGATGGTGCATTTTCTATAGCAAGAGCTTAAAGGAGTCTGACGTCGCTGTCAGTGAATTAAGCCACATGTCGATTGTGGCTTCTTGAAAAAGTTTAAAAATGTGTGTCAGTGTAATGGCCAAACTGTCATTAAGGAGCTCTTATGCAGACATGAAGAGCCTGTGGTCTGAGCCTGGTCACACACAGCTATTCATCTCAGTCTCCACAGTAGTAACAAATGTCATCTATATACAGAAGCTACTCACGTATCTCTTTTGGCTGACATTATTGATGCCTGTTTTTCTGGTTACATATATTGACTAATTGCAACTGCCAATGTTTTAAGAGTCAGATCAAATAATAAAAGCTGAAGGTGGCCAAGTGACACTGAACTCTGAGGGCCCTTGGAAATATGGAAGAATTATTTCCATTGGTTTGATAGAACAGCATATTAGACCTAGCACGGAGACAATATTCCAATAATGTGCTCGCTCTCTATATGTGTTCCTGTAAACATGCCATTAACAGCACCCTTCCCCCAAAACAACCCTTCCCTGCATCCTTCGTAACAAAAGTAGCTGGTGGAATAGAAGAAAGAAAAGCAAGAGGTTTAATACAGCACCTTGCAGACTGCTCTGAATTATTATCACAGTTCAATTCCTGCCTAAATCTTGGGCAGGAACTGGACCGGAGCTCCTTAATCCATCATTGTACTTGTCCGTGTAGAACAGAATAGAATCATAGAATCATCTAGCTTACCAGGGTAACACAGGCTTTCTGAAGGAATATTAGAGCAATGTGTCTTGATACTAGAGGGCAGATAAGGATGAATTTAGAAACGATACATTTCAAATTCTGGTGAGCAGGGAGACTCTGGATGCAATCAGGTCCTTGTCTGTGTTTTGTCTCGGGGGAGACTTTCCTCACCCCTTTTCCCTTAGACTGCCCACACATGCCTATATACCTGCATATGCCACATTTTACATGAGCTTTGTTTTTTGATTCATTTTCCTCTGTTATAGAAGCCATCCAAGTCAATATTCTGACAGCATTAATTTCCTATTCTGCAATTTCAATAATAGTCTCCATGGTTTTCCTTGTTTGTCGCTCATAAGGACTAAATGCACCTCACAAAGACATTGTAACCATCATATCATGCAAACCATTGTCTCTTGCCCTAAACATCCAGACAATACAGGCATCTTGTTCAGCCTCAGGTAACTGCCTTTCAAGAGCAACTGTGAGGGCTTACCCATTTTGCTGATATGGGCATAATTAATCAGGGCTCACCTGACTCATGTAGCACACAGTTTCAGTCACTTGACATTTAATAACTTGTTATCCAACACCTTGCTTGTGTCCTCCTAGGCATCCTGTCTATTCTAAGCATCCTGTATTACTAAGGCCATGTGCACGTCGTGTTTGTATAGTCCTGACTTCTAACATTTTCTCCACCAGCCTCACGCAGCATCCCCATTCTTCCCTCTCTACTGCTTGCTTACCCTGAACATGACTTTTGAGTCATTGCACATGACCTTCTTATTTCCAGCCCTGAAACGTATCTGATGAGATGTTTGGGAGGCACTATTTTGAGTAGCCTTTGTCTTTCTGCATTCCCAGGACAGAGTATGAGGCAGTTGTGTGTCAGGTAGACACTGAAATGGGTCCACTGGCACTGTGACATGACTGTCCTTGCCTCCACATTGCTTCTGATCCACAGGATTGCATTCAGTGACAGGCAAAGGCTTGGTCAGTGCTTATTTATAACAGAGTTTTTGTTAGCGGGAAAAAAAGATGGTGTGATCTCTTTCTCTCTCCTAATAAGCTGCAGCTAGCAGTAGCTCATCAGTATTGCCTATAAATTTTGGAGTAGTAAAAATGGACAGACTTTATTCACTTGTTAATCTCTGCCTTCTTTGCTCTTGCCACAACACTGCCAGCACTTGGGTTGCTCTTCCAGAAGGCTGAGTGGGGCAGGAAATAGCAGAAAACAGGAGACATGGCTGATGGGGAAAAGTAATGTCTTTCCACAGCTGCTTCTGGAGCTCTTCTTGGTCCACTGTGGCTATGCCTCCAGGCAGCACTCTTCTTTCTAGCCTGCAGGCCAGGGAGCACACCCTTTCTTCCCACCTGAACCTGTGAAATAAGGGGGCTCCATCTCCCCATTCACAGCGGGTTTGTCTGTTCCTAAAACTCAGTCTTGATCCGGTGCTTAACCTCCACACATTGCCACAGTGGTGTTACCACCATCATTCAGTCCTGGGATACAGCCTCATCTTCAAATTTGAGTCTCATCTGCCTGATAAATGAATTAATTAAAATCACAAGTATTTTTTTGTTTACCATGCTCTTTCATTAGGCCTTGTGTAGGCCTTTCAAAGCACCAAGGCTTACTGCCAAGGAGAGGAACTGCAGTCCAAGTTTGCACACGTAACTCCAGGCTTACTTTAACAACACCTTTGTTTTTCAAATATACGCTCTAAGCTAACAGATGTTATTTAGTTACCCTTCACCAAGCACCTGACTCCGGCTTGCAGCCTGGAAAAAGTAACCTCATGTTAGGCTTTGTGGATTGCCTAAGAACCTGATATTCCTAAACTCCCTTCGCAACCATCCTAATGAGATCTCACGGTGGTGACGTATACTGATTGCCACATGAAGAGGGGACATAGAACAAGAATTGGACACGGCCAAGGTAGCCACGCTTCTGGGATATGAAAGAGAAGCTAAGGAACGGCATAGTATCTGTCCTCCCATGGAGATTACAGGGGACTCTTCCCTCCCATTCATCATGACATAACTTTCCTGTGGGGATTATAGCATTTGTTGACAAGGAAATGCAATAGTAGGAAATTATCTGATGCATTTTGATATGTCTAAGTGATATTGAGCAGGTGGAAACATGAACAACATCTTCCATCTGCAAAAACAAAAGTCCCGTGCTTGTTTTCTATTGACAACACTATTATTTATATTCCTCAAGGACAAGTAGAAATGTCACATCTAGGCTGGAGGTTAAAAAGCCAAGCCATCCTGCTGGGCAAAGGACAGAGTACTTGACCAGATCAACAAGGGGAGTAGGGGTAATGTCTTAGGGAAAATTTCAAGACAAATAAGAAAGGAGAGGAACAGAGATCATGAGGTAAATATAACAGAAAAGAAAGTTGGATATTTCTCGTTCATCCTATAAAAGGCAAAGATGATGACCCTCAGTGAATTTAAGGAATGTGGAAGCTGCCTGTGTAATTAATATCAAACATGAAACTGGGGCTATGAGTTAATTCAGAGTTCCTACACAAGGGACTGCAGTATTCAGCATGTCCACTGCAAGAGTGAACACTGGACTGCAGTTGTGTTTTACATCCTTCCCACCAATCGTTTTGCTTTCAGCTTCTGACTAAAGTTAGGACAGGGTGCAGAGTACACAAACAGATGTTTTCAGGCCTGGAAGTGAATGGCTCTGGGACCTTGTTTGGTTGTAACAGATTCAACAGAGGTGTCTACAGCAGGCTTTGCGACTGAGCTGTGCATTTATTGTTCATAGCTTTGAGCTCTGACGTATCTGTGAAGCCCAGAAAAGGCAAGGCCACCATTTTGTGAAGCAGATATGTTGACATGCAATGACCTACAAAGAAAAAGCTCTTTCCAGTCCAGAAGGTCGGGTGTCAGCTGTCTTCCTGCAAGCAATCTGTAGCTCTGTTTCCATCAGAGTACTTTCCCGTACCCAGTAGTGTTGGTGTCTGATGCAAAACCATCATGGGAAAAGCTGGCATCAAGCAGGAGGTAGGGCTGATAGCGGGGAAATACCTGTACTGCTCACAGGGACGGCAAGAATCCCCCATGGCTGATGGTGTGTTTAATTCCGTTTCAGAGTTCCCATTAATGTCCCCACAAATGTGCGAGGTCTTGGGTATTTCTTCATGTCAGGTGGCCGCAGTTGAATACTGTCTGTAGTTTTGGGATAGTGACACATTTTCACATGTAGACAAATAGTTCCACTCCAAATCACACTGGAGCATTAGTTCTTCTGGTCGTCAGTCTGATTCTCCTTTTTTAAATTTTTTTCCAACCCTGGGAATGTTCTCCTACAATATCAAAAGTGGTGGAAATGGAAGACATTTAACCTTGCAGTTTATTAATAAAATATTACAAACATACTAGTCTTTCCAAGAAAATATGCCTAACATGAATTCTTTTCTCCTACCAGCAAGCTGTCTTGGGATGTGTACAATGAAGAACTTTGCCTATAATTACCACCATATAGACTGGAACTACCTAAACACATACTATAGCGCCCTTCTCCAGAGGACAGGGTATTAGCTTTCTCCCGGCAGTCTCCGACTGCATGGCCCGGCGTCTCCTCACTGTTATTCCCCCTATTGAAGTTCGTTGCATTTTAAACGCTTAACATCCTAATCATCTCTTCAGCAGGGAACGAGCACAAGCCGAAGCACCGTTGGTCTGGCGCTGCTCGCATAGAGGGGACGCGTGTCTTCGTGCTTCCAATGTGCACCCAATATACTACGGGTGTGTGTCTCACTGTGAAAGTGAAACTAGACAGAATGCCGTTTAAAGAATAAAGTGAGGTGACATCACTGCATTCGCCTACTAAATTAGAAGTTTACTCATTGCCCCTTCAGGTCTCAGCTGACCCGATTTGGATTTTAACCAGCAAGTAAACAAGCCCTATTAACAACGCTCTTCAACACCAGTTCTAGCAAGATGCCAATATGCTTATAGCTAAACAGTATTTCAGACCATCAGCACCCAGTCACTAATTTAAAAGCTGACCTTTTGCATTCACCACGTGGATGAGCCCGGTAAGTCAAAGGACAGGGAAAAATCTTATAAAAAAGAAGAAAGACAGCTGCCAAGGGTGCGATTGGATCAACTTCAGAGTAAGTCTGCAGGACAGAGTGGCATTTGCAAAGGCACTGAAGCTCTCTCGTGGCATCAAGCTGGTGGTGGTGACAGAGCCATCTGTCCTGTCTTTTTTGCCCTTTCCTGTCTGCCATTAATTTTCCACAAAGGCTCCAAGCGACAGTCCCCTCATAGTGACCATACTTGGAAACAAGGTGTATGACAGGCTTGGGGGGGGGGGGGGGGGGGGGGGGGGGGGGGGGA